>OX637398.1:34206761-34586761 GCA_951799425.1 Ilex aquifolium | reverse complement strand
AGGGTTTGAGTAAGGACTGAAGATGATCTAATAAAACATTTATAGTATCTCCCATAATGTTACCTATTCAAACTTAAAAAAAGAACTTCAGCTAATAGCTCATTGGATAAAACATTAGTTGACTGGTGCAATGCAACAATGTACATGTATCATCTCGTGTAGGGCTTCAAGTGATAATGTTCGAATTCGGAACTAAAGGTTCTGGATTCTTCCTCAAGTTTTTTCTTCAACCTTCTCCAAGTTCTCAACATATCAGACTGTATTAAGCCACGATATAGCGTCTCAAAAGTTACCTTCTGAGGAAGGATTCCATTTTCTATCATCTCCACGAAAAACTGGCAAGCCTCTCTCCACTTGTGTTTGTCGCACAGTCCATGAATCAGCAACGTGTATGAATCCAAATCCGGTCCAGCGCTAATCGCCTTCATGTCATCCCAAATTTCTTTCACAATCTCCATACGATTCAACTTCACAAACATCCCCACCAATATGTTGTACGTGTGCATACTTGGCAAAAATGGAGACTCTTCCTTCATTTTCCTATACAACTTCAGAGCATTATCCACATCCTTCCTTCCCCTGTACTCCTTAAAGAAACAGTTATAAGTAGCAGCTGATGGACTAACCCCATTACCCACCATCGCATTTAACAACGCCTCAGCATCTTCAAGCCTCCCACAAGAACAAAGACACTTGACAACGGAGGTATACGTGGCCACAGTCGGGTATATCCCTTTGTCCATCATCTCCTTCAACTTATCAAGTGTTAACTCTGGTTTATGGCTCCGACTATAAACATGAAGCAAAATAGAATAGCTAGTCACATCTGGCTCTACCCCTCTCTCCCGCATTTCACCAAACACCTTCTCTGCATCTCTAATTGTCCTTTCGAACCTCTCCTCCGGATGCAAACTAGCGCTCCTACAGATCCCATTTAGCATCACATTGTAAGTAACAACATTGGGCACAATCCCCTTGTCCACCATCTCTTCAAAAAACCTCTCAGCCATTTTCCTTCTATTTGTTTTATAACACCCATATATCAAAATAGTATACATTTGGGCATCCACATGGAAGCTCCATTTCCTTTTATTGAAAATCTCCATAGCCACTTTTGCATATCCATATTTACACAGGGTATCCAAAAGATAACAGAAATCATTCCTCTCTACTTGCTTTTCGGTAAAACATTCCATATCATCAAATGCACGGATGGCTTGGCGGGTAAAACCCGCGGAAATCAACCTCCGGATCAGAATTAAGAAGGTGGTTGAGGTGGGTTTGATCTTTTTTTGATCCATTTCAACTATTAATTGCCAAACGACGTCGAACTGGCGAACTTTGCCGAGGATGTCGATGAGGAGGTTGTAAGAAACAGCGTCGTCGTGGAAATAAGGTTGCTGCTTGGTCCAGGTGAAGAAGGAGAGGGCAATTTTGGAAACGTTTTTTAGGCGGAGTAGGGTTTGATGGACGAGGTGTGGGGTGAGGATGATGCCATTGAGTTGAAGAGAAGATTCCATGGTGTGGAATGGGTTGTGGTGTTGAAGAAGGATCTGGGAGACTAATTCGGCGTCGTTTGAAGGTTCCCGTGAAGGTAATGACGGTTTTGGGGGCCAATATTGAAAGTCTCCTTCTAGGTCGGAAGAGAGAAGTCGGATTGCGGAGAAATGAGGGAATTGCAGAGAAGTTATGGAGGTGATGATGGGACGAACATGGCCGTAGCTCAACGCCATTCGATCCCCCTCTCTCACACTCAAATTAGTATCTGAAACTTAAATTTGAATTTCTCCCACTGAAATCTGAATTACTCTGCAGTGGAGAGGACTGCCTGACGAAGAAAACTGGGCAGAGCTGTTAAGCGAGCCGAAACGATCGAGTTCGGCTCGGGCTGTTTGTTACTTGTCCGAGCTTGCTTATCCATACACTAGTAATAAAAGTATTTAACTTTAAAATTTTTTGATTCACTATTTTGTGTTTATAAAAAATTATAAAATATAATATATAATTACTATTATATCCCTTTATATTTAAATAACAAACTAATATCTATCATATCATACAAATCTCTCCATTTTTACAAAATTTTTGAATAGTCATGTTATGCTTAACATGATATATAAAAAAAAATATTATTCATTTTTTTCAAAAATTCAATATTATAAATATACGTTGACAACTCTATTGATACAATATCATATCTAATGCCTAAAAACAGATATATTTATCTTATCTCTTCATTCACAATTAAAATAATTTGGCAAAAAAATTATTAATGCACAAAGTAAAAACAAGAAAGAAAAAAATTTGAGAAAATAAAAATTTATAAACCTTACTACTTTAGTAATTCGAATGAAATAATCATAGAAAATAAGTACATTTGATGTTTATAGTTATGAATAGAATACAAATAATTTAAGTATGATAAATATGAGATATACATTAGATCCATAATTAGATTTTTTTATGTATTTTATCAAATATTTCAACAAAATTTTCATGGGCAACGCACGTCGTGTATTGTTAGTATTATAAAATTAGAGGTGTTAATTTTTAATATGACACATTAACACTACATGAACTGAACACGAAATTAATAAGTTGGACACAAATTTAAATGGATCAATAAAAAAATGGGTCAACATGCTTAAACACAAATAAATAAGTGTAGCATTTTGACATGATTAACCTATTTAGCCTCGAGCTTTTGACCAAAGTCAACCTCCACCCAAACTTTATTTCCAAATTCGGTCAATTTTAAACTTATTTTTTAAACTCAATTTCTTCTAAAAAAAGTCATCTCAAATGACGACTTGTTGGGTAAAAACTTCATTCCCAATGACGTTTTGAAATTGGATAAATTTGTAAAAATGTAATTGAAAATGACATCTTTAAAATAGTCACTTAAAATACAGTTTATTATTCATTATGAAAATAAACGGGTTTCCTAACAGAGCTAGGGCATAAACAAGCATAAATCGTCATTTTAAATGACGTTTTCAAAATCGTCTTTTTAAATGACAATTTTAAAATCCTCATTGAAAATGATGCTTTAGGCAAATTAAAATAGAAACTACTTTCCCAAATCACAAAAACCCTAATCAAAAAATCCGTAATCACCCATACCCTTTCTCCAATTACCCTCTCCACTCCACTCCTCCGACGAAGACCAGTCCTCCGACGAAGACCACTCCGGAGAAGGATTTCACAAATCTCACCAGCACACCTTAAATTTGTGTCTCTTTGTCTATCTCTGTCCCTCTCCTCCGACGAGTTCTGACCACAACTCCGGTGACGCACTGAAGGTATTTTGCTCTCTCTCTCTCCCTCTCTCTCGCTCGCTCGTTCTGCTTTGAGTATTACTTAGCAGTCCACAAGTGCACAAAGAGATCCAAGAATGAACAAAGAGATAGAATCAAAGCTTAGGGCATTTAGAATGAACGAATTTTTTTTGTAATCCCTATATACAGAGCAGACCAGGGCAGAAAACAAATCAAACATGTTATGAACCTAGTTGTTGTTCTCTATTTAATTCTGCTTTCAATGGTTCTTAAATATTTTTTTCTAGAAATTCTTGTAGCTATTCCACCCATCGGTAAATAAATAAATAAACTGAGTTTGTTGAATCGAAATATACGGGGAACCCCTTGACAGAATAAACAAGGTCCAGCCGAGTATTGCATTCTCTGTCTTTGAGTTTTACCTCTTCTGAATTTGGTAAATTGAGGACGAGGTGCTTCTGAATTGTTACAAATTATGGGTGATTAGGTTCACTATCATTATTTTTTCTGTCTCTGAAGTTTATTCTGGGGAAGTATTGGCTCTGAAGTTGTTTCTATTGATTGGGTGAAAATTTAATTGGGATAGCTTTGATGCAAATTTGTTCTTAGTTTTTGTTGTACCTGTTTTCTTTTTCTTAACAAACCTGGTTAACTTATGGTAAATTAATTGTTCATAATTGGGTTATGTTATTTCACTCACTCTCCATCCTGAATTTCTTATGCCTTTAGGTTATAATTATTTCAGTGAAAAGAAGCTATATAGAATTGAATAATCACAATTCATTATTTTTTTAACTGAATATTTGGTGATAGATGATCATTCAGCTTGCAGCTATTAAGAAGTATTTCATGGATTTGAGTTTTAGAATTTTTAAGTGGAAGATGTTATGTTGCCCATAGTCCTTGAGCATAAGGCATAAAAAAGAACCTTAGAGTTAATCTCACTCTCCGGTTCAGTCGCCGGTATAGTCATGATACAAGAGTGATCTAAATTAGTAAGGTATTGTGTTTGAAACATTGTGCTCATGAGAGCTTTAGCAGTTCAGGTCACTTGTAACACCTGTAAAATCTATGTATTAGACCACGCAGTGTTGTTGTCATAAGTCTATGAACACTTGATTGACACAGTTTCACATGGATTCTATGAGGCTTGTGGAATTTTATAAAAGGTCATTTTTGAATGATACATGTAATCCACTTGAGTTTTGCAATATATATATATATATATATATATATATATATATATATATATATATAGAGAGAGAGAGAGAGAGAGAGAGAGTCCTAAAAGCATACTAAACATTAGTCTATTAATAGCACCATATTTTCTAGATAAAGACAAGCTGCTTTACAAGGAGTAAGTGAATTTGGAGCTGAGCTTAGTCATTTATAATAGTAGTATTCATGACGGCTTCAGAATGACTATTGTGTTTTTCAAATTATTTATGCCTAATCTGTTAGTTACCCTGAGATCAATTGAAATGGTGTAGTAATGTGCACGAAAAGTGATGCATGCCCCATTAGTTGCATGATAAATTGGTTTTTTTTTTTATTATATGCTATTGCCTAGTAGGTTACAATTCCTCCATACCATTGTTTTTTTCCTTCTTACAGTCCCTTAATGTTTAATTGGTAAAGAAGTTGTAGGTCAATGGGATGTTCAATCAAATTTCAATTGGTTGTTGGTCGCATTTGCTAGAAAACGAAGATTTCATTTTCTGTTTCTATACTTGTTTAGAAGGTATTTTTGTTTTTGTTTTTACTTAGTATGGCTAGGAATTTGCATAAGGTGCAAAAGTTTCAATGATGAAATCAACCTAACCTAACGTCTTTGTCTTGGTGTTTGTTGGAATAACAATATATATAATTGATGTTATACGCGTACACGACATCTAATGTTACTTTTGATGTCTTTATTGTAGAATTGTTACGAATGGTTGGAAGACGTGCATCTATGATGGTTTATTGAGGTGGTAAGATTAGTAAGAACGATTATGGTTTAGGGTATGATAATGGTTATAAGCGTGTAATAAAGGTAGCTCATGAAATAAGTCACTCGGCTTTGGTGGATAAGTTGCATGATGTAACAGGGATAGATAGGAATAAATACAACCTTAAGCTGTGGAGGCAATGTTGCATGTCGTATTTGACAATCAAGGTGTCAACAAAGTGGATTTGCATGTGAGTGAAGAGGTTAGGTCGTATGACATTGGTGGAAGTAAAAAAGGTTGGTCTAATGGTGGTCCACACTCTTCCCTACTCAGCTAACAACCATATATACCAATGGTTAGCCCTTCAGCAATGGTGAATGATTATTATACCCCTGTAATGATGCAGTGTATGAAAAAAATACAATCGATATACACATGCACAGTCAAAAACAGGGCATAATACTTTTCTCGAATGCTCATCTCAGCAACACTACAGTACTACCATGGATAACGAGTGGATGGATATGATTGTGGTTAGCTCGAGGTTGGCGCTAGTGGACCACGTCCATGAACTTTGTTTGCATCAGATTGCTAATAATACATATGAAGGAATGTGTGTTAATGACCGAAATGAGTACTACGAACAAAGAGAATTGTCAGAAAAACTATTGACTAATGAGTCTAATGATGATGATGGCGTAGGTAATTTCATCAAGGACGATGGTGAAGTTCCTATGCACGAGCCCAAGTCAAAAGTCTTCACAAACATTGAATCGTGCACCCAGAATGAAGTTGATAGATTTTGCAATTTGCATGAATTTAAAACATGGGAGATGACAGTGAAATAGAGTTGGAGATGGCAGTGAAATTGTATTCATTGAAGATGCACCAATAATATGTTGTTGTTGATATAAACAAAATGCGCTGAATTTTGAGGTGCAAGATGCATGAAGAATGTGGATGCAAATGGAGGCTACGGGTGACTGTCAAGGCGAAGCACGAAATGTTTGAGATCACAAGATATGAAGGACCTCACACTTGTTTCTACCCACGGTTGAACTAAGACCACTGTTAGCTTGATGCGGACTTTATTTCTCGATGGATTGAGGGGTTTGTTCGGGTTACACCAGATATAACAATTCCTGTTATCATAGAAATGGTGAAAAAAGAATATCTGAATTTGATAACGTATAAAAAGGCATGGAATGTGAAGAATAAATCATAACAGAGGTTTTCGATGACTGAGATAGTTCTTACAACATCTTGTCCAAGTTTATGAGTGCTCTTGTGAAATATAACCCTAGGACGATTGTAAAGTGGCAGTACGACGTGTTCCCACATTCGACATATTTGGCAAGGTGTTCTAGGCTTTCAAAGCTTCAAATGATGGATTTGTTCATTGTCAGCCTGTAATTAGCATTGATGGCACATTTGTAAGCATAAGCTTCTGATTGCTACTGGTATTAACACTCAGAAAATAAAATTTTCCTCTGGCATTTGCATTTGTTCATGAGGAGACTATTGAAAGCTGGAGTTGATTCCTATATCATCTACGTTAGTCTGTTGGTTTTCAACTAGCTGGGAGCATCATAGAGCTACTGGTAAGATGTTATTAAATGATTTACTATTATATTAGAAGGCAAAAAATGTGGAAGTTTTTACTATAATTAATATTTCATCTAATGTTTTCATAGGAAAATTTTTTTACACAGATATATCACACTTCACGTTCTACATATAAGGGCAGCCCAGATTTAACACTTTGCATGGAGACTCTTAGGCGTATCACATATCTGAGCTCCTCGAGTTTGACATCCATCCATGAGCAGCGACGACTTGTCGACGCTCCAGTCTCGGCAGCTGATGTTCCGTCTACATCTACGTAGCCACCGACTTCTTGTGTTTGTACTACTCCTATTTCTTCACCACCATCATCCACATTTTTATTGTCATCACCTGTATGACCACTACCTTTGTCAGAAGCACATGCACCGACACCGACACTGACACCAGCACCGACACCGACACCAGCACCGACACCCACACCCACACTGAAATCGACACCAACTCCAGTATTGACACGAACTCCAGCACTGACACCATCACCAATCATCTCAGGAGTACTGACCCCTACAGTTACAGTGACACCTTCTCCTATACATTTGGATGTTCCCTTTTCCACTCCACCAGTAGTGTCAGTAGGTGGTTCCACATCAGTTACATTGACACCTATGTCGTGTCATGCAGCAATGGGGTCATCGCACACAGTCCAGCCTACCCCTTATCTCGAGCATCTTTTTCCATATCCATTGTTAGTTGAGGAAGGGCTGACACAGGATGCTACACTTGTAAGAATAGGTCATGTGAGTGTCGGACCGCGAGTTCGAGGCAAACAACATGGTCGGGGACGGGCTTATGAGTGAAGTTGTGCACATTATGCACATTATGACGATGATGTCGATGTGTTATAGGTGACACAGATTGCACCACAGTATGCTGAGCATGAGGTTTGGAGACAACCGAAATGATGTAGGCGACCACCTCCATATAGCACATGATTTTGATGTATTTTTAGGTTTTTTGGAACTGTACAAAATTTTTCTTTTGTAAATGTGTGACTATAATTATTTTATGAATTTCAATTACAGTCTTTAATCAAGTTGTCACATGCACAATCAATATTGTACACAACACATTTAACTTAACTTCAACATAACACTTCACATTTAATCTCGAGACAACAATAACAGGAATTGGAGGCAACAAAACTAACATAATACTTCTCAACACAACACTAACATAACACTTCTCGACATAAATACTAACATAACACTTGTCCACACAACACTAACCTAAAACTTGTCCACACGACACTGACATAACACTTCTCCACACAATACTAATATAACATTTCTCTACACAACACTAACATAACACTTATCCGCACAACATGTTTCATGGATCACCATCTTCGTCAGACATCTCGACATCAGAAATACATCCGACATCTGCACTTAAGAGGAAATTTATACGTGCTTCTTCCATTAATCCTTCTTCAGTACGATCTAGTGCGATGCAACGGAGGTTATAACGATTTAAACGGATTGTCATGCGATTGTTCTCAGCTCAAAAATGATACAATGCTCATTCCAGTTGTTGAGGTGTCTCAACTGACATATGGATGACAATTTGTCGAGGCCTTCATATATTGCAAATTCGCATATCTCCACTAAGATTTTCTCGCTCTGTCAAACGATATTGCAATTCGGACCTCATGGTGCTTATGACCCTACTTGAATAACGTAAACGATGATTCAGAAGATAGAAAAACTCATCCTCTAAGGTCCAATGATAACCCATATTTTCATGTAACGTTCTCACCCTATAATTTATGGTTGAAAATGAGTTTTGTTCAATGAGTTGCTTACACACGATGAATATATAGTCCTGAAAGATCAAGATTTGATGGACGTATCAATTCACTGAGAAAAGATTGTCATGACTTGACAATACATTGATTGTTTTCCTGTTACCCATGGATTGACAATACACTGATTGTTTTCCTGTTACCTATGACTTGACAATACACTGATCTATATTCGATGGATTTGCATTTACATGACTATTCAACAAGCCACATCATGAAGTGATAACCCGCTAAATCAATGAATTTCCTGATGAAATGACAAAACCCTGTAATTACTGATAAACCATGTGTTGTAATGAATACACACAGCTGTCAACAATGTGTGAGGGTGAACTGGTGAGCATTTCAATAAAAACCATGTGCTGAAGTTACAACAAACTGGCATTTGATAAGGCTGAAGAAGAAAAAGTGACTGCTCGTGACTACTTAATGTCATGTGCTGAAGTGACTAAACCCTGAATAGATTTCAGCAAACCATGTGCTGAAGTGACAACACACTATTGACTATTGTGACCTGTTTAGCACACTAGGATTTTGACACTACTATTTAAACATCTTATTTGTGGTTGATATGATAAACACTAAAAATTATGTCTACGTCAAATTTTTCTACAAGATTTACAATTGCAGACGTGAATGAGTTTGGTTGTTACAAGAGCGAAACGATGATTACAAGACTGAGAGATTTTCCTATCCAAAAGAGTATTATGCAGGAGTGCGATGAGAGTGGCCTTTTTCGTGCTAATGAATGGACGAACTATTCACACAACTAAAAGAACTTAGCATACCAGTGCCTCATATACGATTACTAACAATGCAACACCAGAATAGAGAGGAGTACGAATCAACAGTAAAACATGTTCGAAGAGAGAATAATAGAATGCTAGTGCGTAGATGTCGCTATTATACGTTCCAACTAGCTAAAGACATGGTGGGAACTGCATATGGATGAGAGTTGACACTAGTTGAGCAAAATAATGTATTGTCTAATGCACAATACCATTCAAGTGATTATATGTCTGATGAAGATTAACAAATGTAGTAAGTGTGTAATTATTTTTTCCAATGTCATATCTTGAATTGTGGTAATCACTTTACATTTGTGAGATAGTTTTATCAGTGAGTAGTGTCAAGTCATGTTAGTCATTTGTCATTGAATTGTTATGTCATTATTTTATCACTATGAAGTCATATCATTACTTTATCAATGTCAAGTCATGTTAGTCGTACGCAGTGTCTGATCAAATTTGTATATAATTGCCTTCAGTATCTATATAAACCATCCTTATTAATTGTGTACATCATAACCCAAAAATGTCTAGGCGCACATCAAATAGGCAATCCAGTCAAACCACCTAAGGTTCTTCATCATGCAATGAACATAGTTCATCTACAGCCAGTGAATGTCAACGCTCGACTGGCCAACAAGCATCATCGAACATAGTTCGTTCAATTGGATCCTACACAGATTCCACCGATGTAACTTGGTACGGACAAAAGTGTGAGTTCCGCAATGAGTCCATCGACCCTTATCACCCATTCGGTCAAGTTGGACACCTAATTGTTGGACCTGTGACCGACTATCTGCCTCCGAGTGTTCATATCGAACCCACACAAAAATGGCGACAATCAGATGACAAATGTTGTGAGCTTGAAAAATATTGTTGTTGGCATAGACTAATGGTACCAAAGACACGTTCGACTGATATTTATGATCCACAAAACTCTAGCAACCATGACGAGATCATAGCAAGGCTTGAACGTGAAAATGATCAGATGTAGTGTTGACTTGATCGTTTGCATGCAATCGAGTATGCAAAAATTAAGCATTTCGGTCCTAACTATGCTGAGATTCAAATTTTAGAGGATCCATTACTTGTTTCCGATTCTGAACTTTCTAATTATTTTGGTTTAAGTGATGATGCATCCGACACTTTTATTCCATCGAGTTTATGTGTACTCGATAACCCTTTATGTTGTTTTCAACATCAACCACAATATTGATAAACTGTATTTTTTATAGTCTCATTTAATAACGTTATTTTGTTTAATGTATAAGTATCATTTTTCATATTTGCATGTTTTGTACACTTTTGTAGGTCAAATCTCATTGTGCGATGAACTTATGACATTATTTTGGAATAGATATACAAACACTATTTTGATTTTGAAATGGTTAATAATTTATTTTTAAGGTAAAAAAAAAAACTAAACTAAATTAAATATCACCAAAAAACTTAACAAACTTTTACAGTGAAAACGTAAATAATGTTTGTAAATTTTAAAAACGTCATTTGAAATGACATTTTTATTGTGTAAGGAATTTAACGGTGTTAATGACCGTTTCAATGTACTTTTTGTAAATGTCATTAGCAATGACGAATTTAAACACGTCATTTAGAATGAAGATTTAAACAACAATTTTATGCAATTTCAAAACGTCATTGGGAATGACGTTTTTAGCCGAGAATGCGTCATTTGAATTGACATTTTTAAAAAGATACTGGGTTTGGGAAATAAGTTTCAAACTGATTGAGTTTAGGAATAGATTTTGGATGGGGGCTGACTTTGGTCAAAAGTTTGCCTCTTTTGGCCTCCAACCAACCCGTTGTTGATCCGTGTAACCCGTTTAGCCCCTAATATAAAAGCAAAACAAATTAACCAAAAACATTTTCATTTCACACCCCGCAGCTCAGGTGGTCCTCCACTGAATCCACTCCAGCACTCCCTACTCCTCACCACTCACCAGTCACTCATTCTTCTTCACTCTAGACTTCCAGCGACTTCAGCCTTCATTCCAGATCAAGATTCAAGACTTCCTTCAGTCCTTCTCTAGTTCTCTCTATCTTTCCATCTGCAGCTAAAGAGAAGGTTCTCTCTCTCTCTCTCTGTTTAAACCATGAGGTTTGGTCTTGTGAGTCTCTTTTGTTTAATAGTCCTACTCCTTCGTTGGTTTGGTCTTGTGGTTGTGGGTTTTGTCTTTTTGATTTTTTATAGTGGATTGAAAGAGACATCTGAGGAAGTGGTTTTGTGGGTCTAAGATATCTCTTTTGATTTTTTTTTTTTTTTATAAATATTGTGGTGGGTTGATGGATGGGAAAGTTTCTTGATTTTTAGGGGGTAGTGTGTTGACAGTGTTGTATGGCCGTGTGGGTGCATATGGTGGGTTGATGGTTATTTTTTTTGTGATTTTTGTGGTGTGTTGATGAAAATCTATGTGGCATTCTGTTATAAAAATTTGTTTTAGGCTTGTATTTTTACTATTTCACTTGTTTGGGTGGGTGTGATGATGAAAATATGCGTGGCAGTATGTATATTGATACCTTATAGTTGATATTTTTTTAACTCTTTTGCATATTTTCTTTGGTTATATATTTTGCTTACATATTTTTTCGGCATTTGTCTTTGGAACAGATGAATTCACTGCCCTTGAATGATGAAGATACTAATGGACTTGCCCCATAACTTGTTGTTGTTGCCTTGGCTAAATCAACTTCTGCTTCTGATTCTAAGGATGGGCTGGCTGGATGGTGGTAATAAACCAGCAAACAAAATTCAACGGAGGTTCAACTCGTGTATGGAAAGGATATGATTTTCTTGAACCAGGTCCAGATGGATTGCCGAGATGAGAATGAAAAAAATGTAACTGTTGAAGTGAATCACTTACTAGATAGGTCAGCTACTTATAACCCAATACAGTGGTTCTTTAGGATCTAGGTCTTATAAATTTGATGCAATGAAATTTAGAGAGTCATTGATTTGTGCAATTGTTAGACATGAACTGCCATTTCAATTTGTTGAGTACGGTAGCATTAGAAGTTTCACCTACTTATGTCCACAAGTCATACCAATTTCTAGGAATACTATTAGGACATATGTTATGAAATTGTATGCTAGAGAGAGAGGGAGGATTTGTCAAGCACTGCAAGAATTGCCTAGTAGGCCTTGTTTTAATTTTGACTTGTGGACTTCTATTGTCACTAATAGTTACTTCAGTCTCACAACACATTATATTGATAAAGATTAGGTGTTGCAAAAGAAAATTCTAAATTTCTCCTATATGCCTCATCCCCATACTAGAGTTGCATTGTGTGAGAAGATTTATAGTTTGTTAAATAGTTAGGATATTGGGAAAAAGCTCTTTTCACTTAGTTTAGACAGCATAGCTGCAAATGATGTGTTGGTTGATTTGCTTAAAAATCAACTTAATCTGCAAGATGCATTGTTGTGTGATGGTAGTTTGTTTCATATCTGTTCTTGTGCTCATATTTTGAATTTGATAATTCAAGAAGGTTTGAAATAAATAGATGAAGTTGTTGAAAAGATCCGGGGAATGTGTTAAGTATGTAAAGGGATCTCTAGTTAGAAAGAAAAAGTTCTTAGAATCTGTTGCACAAACATCTTTGGATAGCAAGAGAACTTTGAGGCAAGATGTTCAAACTAGGTGGAATTCAACCTATCTCATGCTTGCAAGTGTCATTTACTATCGTTGTGCATTTTTCCATTTGCAGCTAAGTGACTCTAATTTTAGACATTGTTCAACTCAAGAACTATGGGATTGAACACAATAAATTTGTAGGTTCTTAGAATCTTTCTATGATGCTACTTGTGTTTTTTCTAGTTCCAAGTATCCTACCTCAAATTTGTACTTCTCAGAAGTTTTCTTGATTCAGCTTAATTTAAGTGAGGAGATGAATAGTTCGGATATTTTCATGAGGAGAATGGCAAATGAAATGTTTGGGAAATTCAAGAAGTATTGGTCGGAGTATAGTTTGTTTCTGGCTATTTTGGTGATATTTGATCATCGTTATAAAATTCAATTTGTTGAATTTTCCTATAAGAAGCTTTATGGAGATGAATCAATTGAGTTTAAGCCATGTTTGTGAGAAGTTATTCTCTTTGTTTGATGAGTACAAGCACAATTCTTCTAACGTCAGTTCTTCATAGTCATCAGCTTCTCAGGATGTGGATCATGGGTTCTCGTGGTAGTCAGCAACATCATGGCATGCATTAGAGCAAAGCTAAACTTATGGTGGCATGAATTATGAATTTTTATTTTACTTGCACTGTGTTAGTATTATATGATTGATTCTATTTTAACTTATTTTTTATTTGGATGAGCCTAGGGCTGATAAAAATGAAAAAATTGATGTACTTTCTTATTGGAAAGCTCACCAATTTTGTTATCTAAAACTTGCTCTAATGGCTGGTGATGTATTAAGTGTTCCCATTTCTACGGTTGCTTCAGAGTCGGCATTTAGAACCTGTATATAGGGTTCTTGACCAGTATTGTAGTTCTTTGAAGCTGGAAGTTATTGAGGCTTTGATATGCACAAAAGATTGGTTGTTTGGAGAAAGAGGTAAACATAAGTTGTGTGATTGCTTTGTGATTTTTGTTTTAAATAATGAAATCTTAATTCATATGCATTTATATTGTTTCATTTAGATCATGCACAAAATGATTTGGATGACATTATAAAAGATATGATGAATATCAATGTTGACCAAGATGGTTCTACTGTGATTGATGATGATTATTGATCGAAGGTACATTGTCATTTTTAATGTTCAATCTAGTAGTTTGCCTTTGTCTAGTTTGCTTTTTTGGACTGTCTTGTTTGCCTTTTCTGATTGAAGTATTTCTTAATTTGATTAGGATATGTGAAGTGTTAAAGTTTGTTGTTGGCTATGCACCATGCCTTTTTGGAGGAGTTGCAACTTCTTATTTTGTTTTAGTTTCGTGTGTCATATGAGATCATATGATCAAAACTAACCTCCTACTACTTTTGTTTGCTAATGTTGCTTATTTGCTATTGTTGCCTTTTGTTTTACTAGTTTTTGCACACGTACTTTGCACATGGACTATCTTATGTTAACTAAAGCTATTAATACAAACCTAAAAAAAAATTACCTACTCGACTTGAAGATATTTCAATGATGAATTAATAGGATCACAGACAAAACAATTCACCAATACTTTTGCAAACTGCAGCATGGAAAAATAAAACATAAAAAAATGCACCAATTCACTATTGCACAATTTCAGTTCACAACACTAAAACTACAAAGTCCAAAAAAAATCTTAACACGTAATTTGCTTGCCTATTTGAAAGTTAACAAATTAAACCCAGATAAGATCTGAAGTTTTATGGCAAGAGGTAGAAATTCGAGACAAATTTGGGAACCATCGAAAATACCAAATAAGCGGTGGATTGTTATTATGTTGTCACTTGGAAATTTATAATTTCACACAATCGACAAGATACTAAAGGTGAAACATTCAAGAGCGATGAATGTTAGCAAAGTTGTTTGATAAGTAAATTAATTGTACCAGTCAAGGTGTATATATAGAGAGAGAGAGAGAGGGGGGGATAGATGCTTCGGATAGAACTTTCTTATAGCCTCGAATTCAAAAAAATCACATTATGTAGCTAAGAGAGCCCAGACGCCAGCAAACTTTTGTTAATTGTGTTAGTTTTTATAAACTCAATTTTTAAAGGGTAGTTTTTGTATTTTTGGGTTTATAATGTAATATTGAAAAGGTCAAGGTGTTAGATGGTATTTGAAGATATAGTCACTAGAAGTGTCCAGAATATTTTGGAGGTCTGTTCATGTCTTTGGGAGGAGTGTTCATGTACTGTTACATGGAAAAACTGAAGGGACAATATCTGGTTTAATGCTTGGAGGCTGCTGGCCTTTGAATGGGCAGATTCAATGATTTTTGACTGAAAAACATAGGTATAAAAGGGGCTAGACTGTTGCTGCCAAAACAGGATGTTACCTGCAGAAAAAATAGAGAGAAAGAGAGTAAAAAAAACGGTGTTTTGCTAGAAGAAAAATCAGCAATGTGTGACATGAGCAGAAGCTCTATTTCTTTGTATTTCTTCGGTGTTTACTGCTGAAAATTTCAGATAAGTTATCCTTTTTGTATTCCTTGATATTGTGATCATTCTTGATGAAATATAGAGGTGTTTTTTGAGTAAAATTGGTGTGGTAAGTGTAGCAGATTTTTTTTCTCTGTTTTACTTATCTTTGGTGATCTATTTTGCTTCCAATACCCAACAAAATTTGTATCAGAGCTTGGTTGTTATGGCTTCTATGAGTAATGTGCTTCAACCCCAATTTCTCAAATTGGGAAAATATAATTATGGGAATTGGAGTATTCAAATCAAGGTGTTGTTACAATCACAAGATCTTTGAGAAATTGTTGAAAAAGGTTACATCGAGCCGACTACGGAGGAAGAGCAAGCGCTTAATGATGCTCAAAAGATGGTGCTTAAGCAATTAAGGAAGACGGATAAGAAGACTTTATTTCTACTTTACCAATGTATTGATGATAACACTTTTGAGAAGATTTCTTCCGCCACCATCTCGAAGCAAGCTTGAAAAATTTTGAAGAGTATGCATAGAGGCATTGATAAAATAATTCGAGTTCGTCTTCAAATATTGCGACGTGAATTTGAAGGGTTGAATATGAATGGAGCATAATCAATTTCGAAGTATTTTTCAAGAACTTTGGTGATTGTGAATCAAATGCGAAAGTATGGAGAAGATATTGATGATGTTCGAGTTATGAAAAAAATACTACGAACCTTAACTTCAAAATTTGAGCATGTTGTTGTAGCCATTGAGCAATTCATGGATTTCAAGACTACGAGCGTTGATGAATTGATGGCAACATTGGAAATACATGAGCAACGTATTAATAAAAATACTTCAAGTTCTCTTGAACAAGCTCTCCATTCCAAGCTATTTTTTAAAGATGAAAAAAGAGAATTTCAAGGAAGTACATCTTAAGGAAGAGGTAATAGAACACGAGGTAGAGGTTATGGCAATCAAGGAAGAGGCTACGAAGGTCGTGGAAGAGGCTATGCTAGTAAAGGTAGAGGAGGAAGAGGTCAATTCACTAATGATGCAAGAAATCAAAATTTTTATGGTTCAAGAGGTAGAGGACGAGGACGAGGAAGAGCAAGAGGCAATTACAACAATCAAGGTTTTGACAAGAGGAATGTTGAATGCTTCAATTGTCACAAGTTTGGGCATTATAGCAATGAATATTGGGCAAGTGCAAATAAAGGCGATGAAGAACATGTGAATTATGCCGAGAAAGCAAGTAATGAAGCGGGATCTACTTTATTGTTGGCCTACAATGGATCCGAGGAAGATAATGGCAACGTGTGGTTTCTTGATTCCGGGGCAAGCAACCATATGTGTGGCAAGAAGCATATGTTTGTAGAACTTGATGAAGTGGCGCAAGGCAAATTTACTTTTGGCGATTCCTCCAACATTCCGGTGAAAGGCAAAGGTAAAATTCTTATTAAGCTCAAGAATGACAATCATGATTTTATTTTCAATGTCTATTATGTGCCGGATATGAAGAATAGTATTTTGAGTTTGGGGCAACTTTTAGAAAAGGGATATGATATTAGCATGAAGAATCTTTACCTTACAATTAAAGATGCTCGTGGTAATTTGATTGTTAATGTGGAAATATCCAAAAATAGAATGTTTCCTTTGAATATTCAACATGATGCTATGAGATGTTTGAATGCTATTATTAAAGATGATTCTTGGTTGTGACACTTGAGACTTGGACATCTTAATTTTGGTGGCTTAAAGCTTTTATCTAGCAAGAAAATGGTGAAGGGTCTACTCTACATAGACCATCCAGATGAGTTATGTGAAGGGTGTATTCTTGGCAAGCATCATAGATTAAGCTTCTCAAGAGAAGTCAAGTGGAGAGCATCACGACCCTTGGAGCTTGTGCACACCGATGTTTGTGGTCCTTTGAAGCCAATGTCAAATGGTAAGAATCGCTATTTTCTTACTTTTATTGATGACTATAGCCGAAAGACTTGGGTGTATTTTTTTAAGAAGGAAGTCTGAAGTGTTTGAAGTTTTTAAGGAGTTCAAGAATTTTATTGAGAAGTAAAGTGGCTATTTTATCAAGAGGTTGAGATCCGATCAAGATGGTGAGTATAGTTTCGATTTATTTGAAGACTATTGCAAGGAGCATGGAATTGTGCATCAATTCACGCCAAGATACACACCTCAATTGAATGGAGTTGCGGAGAGAAAAAATAGGACTATTCTTGATATGACTAGAAGCATGTTAAAAGGAAAGAGATTGCCTAGAGAATTTTGGGCCAAAGTCGTAGCATGTGCAGTGTACATGTTAAATCGATGTCCAACCAAAAGTGTTCGTTTCAAGACCTCGGATGAAGCTTGGTGTTCATTCAAGCCAAGTGTAGCCCATCTTAGAGTTTTTGGATGCATTGTTTATGCAAAGATTCCCGAATTAAGGAGGACAAAGCTTGATGATAAAGGTGAAAAGTGCATTTTTCTTGGGTATGGTGATAGAACAATGGGGTACAAGTTATACAACCTCATTACCAAGAAAGTGATCATGACTAGAGATGTAATCTTTGAAGAGGAAGACATGTGGGATTGGAAAGAAAAAAATTCAGCCACCGAAGTGGAACTTATGCTTGAAGAAGAAGAGTCCGAAGAACCAAGGGAAGTCCAAAGAGAGCCACAGACACCTCCACATGGATCCCCCTCATCTTCTACAGGTGAATCATCATCATCACCATCATCATCTTCATCATCGGATTCAAGTTCAAGTGAAAGACCAAGAAAAATGAGAAGTTTGCAAGAGATTTATGAATCTACGAAAAATTTTGAAGGTAACTTGAATTTGTTTTGTTTGTTTGTGGATTGTGATCCTTTATGTTTTGAAGAAGCGGTTCAAGAAGGGAAGTGGAGAATAGCAATGGATGAAGAAATGAAGGCAATTGAAAAGAATGATACATGGACACTAGTTAGTCTTCCCCAAGGTCACAAAACAATTGGTGTGAAGTGGGTATATAAAACTAAGAAGGATGCAAATGGTGAAGTCTAAAGATACAAGGCAAGGTTGGTTGCTAAAGGCTACAAGCAAAGGGCCGGAATTGATTATGGCGAGGTATTTGCTCCCGTTGCTCGTTTGGAAACGATTAGATTGATGATTTCTTTGGCGGCACAAAACAAGTGGAAGATTTACCAACTTGTTTCGAAATCGGCATTTTTGAATGGATTTCTTGAGGAGGAGATTTATGTTGAACAACCTTTGGGGTATGTGAAAAAGAGACATGAAGATAAAGTTTACAAGTTGAGAAAAGCTCTCTATGGGTTAAAGCAAGCACCGCGCGCATGGAATGCTAGAATTGACAAATACTTTCGTGAGAATGGTTTTCAAAAGTGTCCTTATGAGCATGCATTATATATGAAGATGGACGGCAATGGAAGTGTGCTACTTGTTTGCCTTTATGTTGATGATTTGATCTTCACCAGCAATGATCTAATGATGTTTGATGGATTCAAGAAAATTATGATTAAGGAGTTTGAAATGACTGATATTGGCTTAATGTTCCATTTCCTTGGCATTGAGGTTAAGCAAAGTAAAGATGAAATTTTTATTTCTCAAAGTGGTTATGCAAAGGAAATACTCAAGAAGTTCAAGATGGATTCTTGCAACCAGGTGAACACACCCGTAGAAATTGGATTGAAATTGAGGAAGAACATTAGTTGTGAAAATGTTGATCCAACTTACTTTAAAAGTTTAGTTGGAAGTCTTCGGTACCTTACTTGCACAAGACCGTACATTTTTTATGGAGTTGGTTTGTTTAGTAGATACATGGAAACACCGGATCAAACTCATCTTAATGTGGCGAAGAGGATTTTACGTTATATTAGAGGTACACTCAATGATGGCTTATTTTATTCTTGCACTAATGATTTTAGACTTGTTGGATATTCGGATAGTGATTGGGGACGAGACTTGGATGAAAGGAAAAGTACATTGGGTTATTGTTTTTTTATGAGAGATACGGCTTTTACTTGGTCATCCAAGAAGCAAGCAATTGTTACTTTCTACATGTGAAGCGGAGTATGTGGCTACAAATTCAACGGTGTGTCATGCTATTTGGTTGAAGAACTTATTGAATTATTTGAGATTTTCTCAAGAAATTCCCACGAAGATCCTTGTTGATAATAGATCGGCGATGGCGTTGGCAAAGAACCCGGTGTTCCATGAGATGAGTAAACACATTGATACACGTTACCATTTGATAACAGAGCATGTGAAGAATGGAGAAGTGAAGTTGGTGCATTGTAAGACTCAAGATCAAGTTGCCGACATTTTTACAAAGACATTAAAGCATGATATGTTTGGAAGATTGAAAATGATGCTAGACATGAGAGCCCAAGAAATTGAGTTTAAGGGGGGATGTTAGTTTTTATAAACTCAATTTTTAAAGGGTAGTTTTTGTATTTTTGGGTTTATGATGTAATATTAAAAAAGTCAAGGTGTTAGATGGTATTTGAAGATATAGTCACTAGAAGTGTCCAGAATATTTTGGAGGTCTATTCATGTCTTTGGGGGGGAGTGTTCATGTGCTGCTACATAGAAAAACTGAGGGGACAAAATCTGGTTTAATGCTTAGAGGCTGTTGGCCTTTGAATGGACAGATTCAAGGATTTTTGACTGAAAAACTGAGGTATAAAAGGGGCTGGACTGTTGCTGCCAAAGCAGGATGTTATCTGCACAAAAAACCGAGAGAAATAGAGTAAAAAAACTGTGTTTTGCTGGAAGAAAAACCAGCAGTGTGTGACATGAGCAGAAGCTCTATTTCTTTGTATTTCTTGGGTGTTTACTGCTGGAAATTTCAGATAAGTTATCCTCCTTGTATTCCTTGATATTGTAATCATTCTTGATGAAATATAGAGGTGTTTTTTGAATAAAATTGGTGTGGTAAGTGTATTAGATTTTTTTGTCTCTGTTTTACTTATCTTTGGTGATCTATTTTGCTTCCAATACCCAACAAATAGGACCTACTTCAGCAACATTTTTTGTAACTGCACAAGAATGCAAAGATATTTCATTGTAATTAAATGTTATTAAACTACTTTGATCTTAGTGAAATCAAACAATAATGAAATCATGCTCACAGGAATGGATGAAATATGAATTTGGGTGTAAAAGAAAAATGAATCACTAAAACTGGTAATTGTTAAAACTTTTTTGCTTTGTCACGGAAACCAGATGGCACATCCTCACACACAAATACACATTTTTACGAATTCTAGAATATCACAAAGGTACTCATGTACAACTCTATAGAATTTTAAACAATAAACCTTGTTTAGTCAAATTTAGTTTCCCAGTACTTTTTGAAAGAAAAAAAAAAATAGTTTTCTAATATGCAAACCAGATCAATCAAACAACAAGAAGCTTTGTTAATTCATTACCAATTCAAATGGCATAGCTGGTTACACAGCGTATGGACACAGGATTTCCAAGAGAGAAACGAGGAGTTTTTTACCTTGTCTGTCAATAGTCTGTGAAGAAACATATAAACACAATAGTAGTGAGGAGCGAACTTGCGGGTGCAGTGAATCGCCTCTGCTTCTAGAACATCTTGGTAGGCTTGTGGTCAACAATTGTGGGCCAACATAGTCTTGATTGGAAGCACCAACCGCGTCTTATAAATCACGGTCTAGAAATCTCATTTTGCATATATTGACCCAATAATACTTGCCCCAAAGTATGAAACAATTCTCTGTTTCAAAATATTCATAGATTGAAATATTAATTAATAGAACATGAAGAATTTATAAAGAAGGAAGAATCTAAAGTGGCCCAAGTTCAATGAATAACTGTTGTAGAATGAAATTAACTTTTATATTTAGTCCTAGAATCCAGAGGGTCCAAGACTTAAATAAGTTGAATAGTTAATGGAATGTGGATACAAAAGATTATAGGATATAAGGGGCATTAGTTGTTTTATGAAGGTTATTTTAATTAATTAAAAGTTTTTCACTTTTGTTGATATTTTATAATAGTACTAGTTATTGTCTGTGCCTGAAGGCACAAAGTAATAAAAAATGGTAAACAATAAACATATTTATATTCATATCCAAAATCAAATCACAAATATAGAGGAGAGATAAATGAATTTAAGAATCAGTTGTAGTGGGGGTGAGAGGTGATGGTGGTAGGAGACGGTGATGGTTGTGGTGGTGGTGGCGGCGGCGGCGGTGGTGGTGGTGGCAGTGGCGGCGACGATGGTGATGGTGGTGGCGGTGGTGGTGGTGACGATGGCAGTGGCAGTGGCGGTGATGGTGGCGGTGGGGGCGGGGGCGGTGGTGGTAGTGGCGGCGGCCTATTTTTCCTTAGGGGCACTTCAAACACACCCTTAGGGGCACTCCAAAGTCACTCCAAACACACCCTTAGGGGCCTTTTTTTCCTATTAAATTTAGGGTGTTAATATTAGCCGTTAGATTAACTTTAAAGTAAAATTTAAAACGATCTGAGCCACGAAAAGTAAAAGTCATTTTGTTTATCTTTTGAAATTTGAATTGTAAGCTACTTTATTATATATATATATATATATATATAGATTATGGAAGTATAGTTTGCCTATTAGTATTAGATCTCATGAGGTCTAATGTTTGAGTTGAAGCTTGAATGCATTTTAGTTAATTTTATTGATGAGATGTGATGTGTTATTGGTGAAAAAATTATTTGGAATTTTGAATGAATGGTGTATTTAATGGTAATAAACAGGTGTGAAACAGGTTAAATAGGTCATGGTATGTGTGTTAACCCGAAACCAACCCGTATATTAAACGTGTTAAATTGGTAGGGTTCAGATAACCTATTTAATGGCCAGGTCAGATTACACAACTCGACATGATTAATTAAATGTGTCGTATTCGTGTTTGGAAGTTTTCGATACAAACCTGAAACTAATCCGACACGACACGTTTAACACTCCTATATAAAACGAACTGTAAATTTTTAGGCTCATTTCATATTCGAACCTAGTCGAGTCGAGTCCGAGCTATTCGCGAGTTGGCTCATTTTTTTTATCTGTACAATATACATTTATAAATTATGTAAAATATCAAGGTCATTTTAGTAAATCTAGTAAACATATAACTATTTAAAATAATTCATTTGGTCAAGTCTCTATCAATCCATCGCAACCTGCCACCCTACAATATCATATGGGCTCCTCCTTCTCATCTCTTCCCCCCCCCCCCCCCCTTCTCTCTCTCTCTCTCCATCCAACGTCTCTCTTGTCTTCCTCTTTTTTTTTTTTTTAAACAAACTCTCTTTCTCTCCTTCATAGCCCAAGTTTTCTCAATCTTTTTATTTCCTATTTCCTTCTTCTTAGTTTCATATTCTGGAGGCTCTCTTCTTTCCTCTCCCCATATGGTCCTAACCACTTGGGGTGTGTTTGGATAGTAGGGTTGGACTGAATTGGAGATCTTCAAAAGTATCTTTTTCTATTCAATCCAAACCCACCCATCTATCATTCGGTTAGGATTTAAATGAGTATATCCAATCTTGTTCAGTGTTTGAATAGCACATAAAACATCTATGGGTTCCATCGATAAGGGTGATGTAATATAGTTTCATTGACTATTATGTTCCTAGTCAATCCAATCCAGTGCTATGTTTGGTTTATAAATTAGGCACTAATCAATTCCAAACAAATTTATTTATTTTTTATTTTTATGTGTGGGTTGTCCATGGTGAAACAGATGACAGTGCTAGAACCACCAATTCGTTTCTGTGTTTTCCACTTCACAAGAAATCCAAACAAAGCCCCAAAAATTTCCCTCAATATCTTCCTTCATGTCTCTGTTCATAGTTGTTCATGGCTTTATGGGGTTTAAATTAGATGTGCACTATGAACTGTCTCGTTGAAAGAAATTTCAAAAAAAAATTCATATAAACAATTTTGAGAACATGGGAGAATAATATAAATATAAATACCCAAGCTATACATGGATGGAAATAGGCGTTGGAAGGTAAGAGTAAGACTGATGGCTTATGACTTTGGGTAAATATGTCATTTTTTCACTTATCCCATCAGTGTAAAAAAAAATCCCAGCCCCCCTGGGTTTCATTTAACCCACATAGACAAATTAAAGTTGACTTTTCAAATTGGGTCGGGATAAACCCGAGTGGGATTTCCGGTGTACTTTTTTACTTACCAAACACGGGATAAATGGGCTCCACATGTTTTTTTCTCCTATCCTACTAATGTTATCCCCCTTTAACCCGCAATCCAAACACACCCTCGGTATGAAAAGTTGGGGTGAGTTATCAATCCATTAAATGTCATCTAGTGTATATGCATATAGATATGGTGTATTCTAATTGTTTGTTTCTATTTTAGATTTGTGTAAACCTCATGCAAAATTTTTGAGTTTTGATTTAAGATTTATGAAATTTTTGAATTTATAATTGAGATTTATGTGTTGAGACTTGTAGATTTGAGATTTGTGGATGGATTTTAGATTTAGCCTCAAAGCTTGGTTTTGGGTCCCTACTGGTTTTTAACTAGACACACAACAAAAATTATCTTATTGAGCACTAAAGAATGTTGCTCAAATAGGAGCTTTTGACCAAAGCCAGTCTCCCCAAGATCTTTATTCTCAAACCCAGTCAGTTTTAAACTTATTTTCTAAATAAATCCAATCTCTTTTTATAAATGTCATTCAAAATGATTCCTTTCTAGTTTAAAACGTCATTTAAAATGACGTTTTTAACATTGAGAAAACTGAACAAAGATTGTAATGATAATGAATAAAAACGTCATTTAAAGTGACACCTTTAAAAACGTCAGTTTTAATGTCGTTTTTAATTAAACGATTTTGGTAACGGTGTTAAACTTAAAAACGTCATTTGAAATGACGACTTTAAAGGTGTCATTCCAAATGACGATTTATGCGAATAAAATCAAAATATACTTTCCTAAATTCACAGATCCCTATCTCAGATTTTCAAATCCCTCTCTCAGATCCCTCTCTCAAAACCTCTCTCCACTTCTCCAACCACTCACCACCATCTTCTCCAACGACGAAGACCTCTCGGACGAAGAAGACCACTCCAGCGTAGTAGCCTATTACTCCGACAAAACATATTTTCTCCGGTGGTCTCTCATATCGCTATCTCCTCTCCTCCAACCAGTCACCCACCATCTTCTTCAACGACGAAGACCACTCCCGCTAAGTAGCCTAACTCCGGCAACACATTTTCTCTGGTGGTGCTCTCTAGCCATCTCCTCTGCTTCGGCTACTGTCGAGGTATTTCCCCCCCTTTCTCTCTCTCTCTCTCTCTCCCTCTTTCTCTTTGTATCTATATCTAAAAAATTGTGTAAATTTCAGATGTATTCTCCGGTTTTAGAATATTGAGACCTTTTCCTCCAACCAGTCAGACCACCACTCTCTCTCTCTTTTTGTCTGTCTCTTCGGTAACACATATTTTATTCGGTGGCACTCTATGGCCATCTCCTCTGCTCCGACTACTGTCAGGGTATTTTCCCCTCTCTCTCTGTCCTGGTTGTATTTCTGTGCCAACGCCATCAACAATGGCTCAATTATACCACCACAAAGCCTCAGAACCAAATGCAGTGTTGACTCTGCATAAAATATCAATCAAATAAATACATATATACTTTGCGCCTGCGTTTGTATGGATATGTTTATATATGTAAGTGCATGGATACCTTTCTGGATATTGTAATCGGCGAGGGTATGGCCATCTTCGAGTTGTTTGCCGACGAAGATCACTCGTTGTTGGTCCAGTGGAATCCCTTAAAAATTTAGTTTATCATAGGATTTGCATGTAAAATCGTTAGAAATCAAAAACCCTAAATTGTAACCAAACGGTTTGATTCAGTGCAATCATTATATAGATTTGTCTGATAGTACCTTCCTTATCTTGAATCTTGGCCTTGACATTGTCGATGGTGTTGCTCGATTTGACCTCGAGCCTGATGATCTTCCCTGTTAATGTTTTCACAAATATCTGCATCTCTCTCTCTCTCTCGTAGCGTTGATGAACGTTTATGATGGATTTATGTAGTCTAGCTAAGAATTAGGGTTTTTCCTTGCTATCATTCGAAGTGAATTTTGCTATCATTTAGCCCATTGGGATGTAAAGCTCAATTGCTCCGATGATAACTGGGCCAGCGGTGCAGCTTATGTTCTTTTCTTTTAGTGTAGAAGGCTCTTCCTTCCACAAAAGCCCAAGCTTATAATTCCAGTTTATCTGCTCACCAAGACATGAAGGTCACGTGTGGTATGTGGATTTGGTGGGACTTAAAGGGTGACTTTTGTGAAAATAGTTCAACACATTTTAAATTTGTGAATGAATCTCCGCCCTTAGTAAATAGTTGATTAAAACTCACAAATAGAGGTATTTTTTTTTCTTATTTGGGATAGAAAATAAGTATCACTCATTGGTTTCCAATCGAGAAAATAGACACTGCATAATTTTATTACATTGAAAAAGCTTATATTACTATGACTATGATGTGGAATAATTCTTTTTGTAGGAACAAAGTAAAACATATTTATTTCTATGGGTGTTGGATGTAAAAATCATTATTCTATAGATATATAGAGAGAGTGTAAATTTTGTAGGATGTAAAAATAAGTATTATAAGATAGTTAGTATAATAAAGTTCTAAAAATCAATATTGTAAGATCTAAAAATGCATTATTCTGAAAAACATTATTGTAAGATCTATATAAGATGTCAGAATCACCATCTTTGTTGATTTAAAGCCAAATGAATTGGCCATTATGGGTATTGGTTTGGTTAAAGATGTTAATCATTGTCACTCTCTGCTGATTTGCCTCTTCTTTTGTATTTTAATTGTGAATCTGTTCATAGGAGTGTTCTTAGCATTTGTTGTTATATAGTTTTTTGAAAATAAACTCCAGTTATTTACCAAAAAAACTCTATTTTCCATGCAACCACTGGTTTGATCCCTTTGAATTGTGGAGGAGAGTACAACCTCATCATTAGCATTATGACATTTACAATGGTTAATTGCAATTAGCTATTCACGTACTTTTCTATCCACACTAAAACAACCAGGTAATCAGTAGTTCGAGCCATGAAAATGAACTCCCCAACATGGAGTAAAATTGCCTGCATTATACTCTCACTCGACCTTGCATTGCCAAAAATCTCATTTTTGTGAGCTATGATGTAGATTTTTTTAGATCAACAACATAAAACAGTAGAGTGTTACGTGGATGGCCTCGCAGATACTAATCGATTTTCCAATTACGTATAATTTTGACATTATTTTAAGATATTTTGTGTCATCTCCCCCAACAAAACATCTATTATTCAAAGAATCCATTGAATACCTAGACTGTTTCCTGGTAAATAGAGATTCAAGAATTATATTTCAAATGTTATGACGATGAAATTAACTGAACCTAACATCTTTGTAAACGACATCTAATGTTACTTTTGATGTCTTTATTGTAGAATTATTACCAATGACTGGAAGACGTGCATCCGTGATGGTTTATTGGGGTGGTAAGATTATTAAGGACGATGATGGTTTAAGGTATGATAATGGTTATAAGCATGTGATAAAGGTCGCTCATGACACAAGTCACTCAGTTTTGGTAGATAGGTTGCATGATGTGACTGGGATAGATAGGAATAAATACAACTTTAAGCTCATCTGTAGATTCCCTACTGCATTGGCAACTAACCTCTTTTCATATATGTAATTAGAGGTTGTTGACAACAATGGTGTGGAGGCAATGTTAGACGTTGTATTTGACAATCAATGTGTCAACATAGTGGATTTGTATGTGAGTAAAGAAGATAGGTCCGATGACATTAGTGGAAGCAAGAAGGTTGGTTTGATGGTGGTTTATACTTTTCCCTGCTCAGCCAACAACAGTATATCCCAATGGTTGGCCCATTCAGCAATGGTGGATGATGATTACACCCCTATAACGATGTAGTGTATGGAAGAATACAATCGATATACGCATGCACAGTCAGAAACAGGATCCAGTTATTTTCCCGAATGCTCATTTTAGCAACACTACATTGGTACTATGAGTAATGAGCGGATGGATATGATTGTGGTTAGCCCGAGATTGGCACCATTGGACCCCGTCCAAGAACTTGTAATGCATCAGATTGCTAATAATACATATGAATGAATGCGTGCTAATGACCGAAATGAGTACTATGAACAAGAATTGCCAGAAGAATTATTAAATGATGAGTCTGATGATGATGATGGTGAGGTTCCTATGCACAAGCTCAAGTCAACATTCTTCACAAATATTGAATCGGGCACCCAGAATGAAGTTGACAGATTTTACAATTTGCATGAATTTAAAACATGGGATCCATCAAGACCTGAATTTTCGAAGGGTATGGTGTTTAGGAATAAAATAGAGTTAGAGATGGCAGTGAAATTATATCCATTGAAGATGCACCAACAATATGTTGTTGATACAAACAAAACGCGCTGGGTTGTGAGGTGCAAGATGCATGTAGAATATGGATGCAAATGGAGGCTACGGGTGGTTTTGAAGGCGAAACACGGAATATTTGAGATCATAAAATATGAGGGACCTCACACTTGTTTATACCCAAGGTTGAACCAGGATCATTATCAGCTTGATACGGGCTTTATTTCTCGATGGATTGAGGGTTTGGTTCAGGTTACACTAGATATAACAATTCTTGTTATCATAGAAATGGTGAAAAAAGAATATCAATATTTGATAACGTACAAGAAGACGTGAAATGCGAAGAATAAGAGTATAGCAAAGGTTTTCGGTGACTGGGATAGTTCTTACAACATCTTGCCTAAGTTTATGGGTGCTCTTATGAAATACAACCCTGAGACGATTGTAAGGTGGCAGTACGAAGCTCATGCTCCCACCTTCAACATATTTGGCAAGGTATTCTGGGCTTTCAAAGCTTCTATTCATGGATTTGTTCATTGTCAGCCTGTAATTAGCATTGATGGCACATTTATAAATGACAAGTATAAGCATAAACTTCTGATTGCTACTGGTATTGACGCTCAGAAGTAAATTTTTCCGCTGGCATTTGCTTTTGTTCATGAGGAGACTCGTGAAAGCTGGGGTTGATTCCTATATCATCTATGCCAGTCTATTGTGCCGAATAATGCTGGTATATGTTTAATATTAGATCGACATAAAGGTATAATCTCAGCAGTTAAGCAAGTTGATTCTGGGTGGAATGAGCCATACGCCTATCACCGTTTCTATCTTAGGCATGTACAAAGTAATTTCAACACAACTTTCAAGAACACATATTTAAAAGATCAAGTGTGGAAGGTTGGGGCAGCACATCAAATTCGCAAGTTTAATTTGATAATGGAAGAAATAAAAAATGCAGAACCAAAGGCGTGGGAGTTGTTAGATAAGATTCTAGCACAACAATGGACATTTGCCCATGATGGTGGCCAGTGATATGGAACAACCACAACCAATGTTTCCTAGGTGTTCAATGGTGCATTCAAAGGTGCAAGGATGCTTCCCATCACTGCATGTGTAAAATTCATATTTTATCGGCTCGCAAAATACTTTTGTGAGCGTCGTGAGCATCCACAACGCTTCATAGAAAATGGTATGAAGTACTCCTCTGATGCAACTGAATTTATAAGACCCAACCAGATCAAAGCAGAAATGTGTAATGTTACCATTTCACATGCGACGAGAAGTTGCGGAGGTGGTCACTAATAATGGTAATACACATGTTGCATGTATTAATGACCGGACATGCACTTGTGGAAAATTTATAATTTAAAAAATGTCTTGTTTTCATGTTATGGCTACTTGCTCGCATTTCCATGTTAGTTTCTGGCATTTAATCGATCAAGTATTCAGCATCTAGGTACTTGAGTCGACTTGGGCACCTGAACTTCATCATATGTACCACCAAGATTATTGGGAAGATATCGATGGTCCTACATTATGCCCTGATAGGTCGTTGCGTTGAGGAAGTAGAGGACATCTATAGACATCGCACATACCCAATGAAATGGATTTCCCGAGAGAAAGGCGCAAAATAAACTGCTGCAGTATTTGTTTGCAAATAGGGCACAATCGTCGAACATGTCCAGCAAAGAACCAATCAGCTTCTGCAATGGGTCATCCACTATAAATATGTTATGTATACGTGCTTATTTAACTTTTATTTATTACTTTATGAAATGTATAACTGAATTCGAAACTTTGTATGTTGTGATGTTATTTATGTAATAGCAATGCCCCTAATGTTGTGTTTTTGCTCGCATTTTTTTTTAATTCAGATGTTAATTATTGGCGTTACCACTTCTTTCTGTGTATGATGTATTAACAATTTTACTCACTACCATATATTAACGATGTTATGCACATATTAACGATGTATTAATAGCGTGACTCAGTACCATATTTTATCGATGTTATTTATATATTAACGATATACTTTTCATTGGGATGTTATGTAGGTTGTGGACATGGATCATGATATGCGCTCATTACTACATCCAGGTCCCAATGATGCACGCGTACTATCATTACAGCCTGAGCATCGCACGACTGCTATTTGGGAGGGCATTCAACTCCCACCTTTACATTGTAGATGATCTGAGGCTCCACTTCGTCAAGTTACCATCACTGGCGAACGGGTTATTCATCATCTACGCACAACTGAATTCTATGGGGCATATCGTCTTAGGTACATTCAGCTTGACTGGCATCTTATTACCGCACTTGTTGAGCATTGGCGGGGTGAGACACACACATTTCACCTGGAAGTTGGTGAGGCCACCATCATGCTTCAAGACAAAGCTACATTACTCAGCCTGCCAGTTAATGGTATGTTTGTATGTGGCGTGGATACCGTGCATGATGTGCAATAGTGGAGTCTTATGTGTACTGAGTTGCTGAAGTTCACACCAGCAAATGGAGCCATAGATAATTTCACACTATGGCTTAGTGCACTGTCCGAGCATTTGGCCAATGCGATCCCTTCTGATGCGACTGAGCAGTTTGTAGCATGCTACACCCGAGCGTACATGCTATTGTTGATTGGGGGTTTTTTGTTCAACGATAAGTCGTTGATCAGGGTTAAGCTTATGTTCTTACCATTACTTGTCGACCTTGATGCGACCGGCAGTTTTAGTTGGGGCAGTGCAACCTTTGCACAGTTGTACCGGGAGATGTGTCTTGCTATCAAGCGAGATTCGAAGGATATTAGCGGTCCACTTATTATGATTCAAGTAATGGCAAAATACTATTGATTTTGCTGGCATATTTTATTGTAACTGTATAAATTTATAAATATTATGGCATGGGAGCTTCTGTCACACATTGTCCCACAGCGTGTGCTGCCACGACAGCACGTTGCCCATGGTGCAGCTGCATTTCATGGCTAAGAGGATGTTCCACCTACACATGATGGGGCTGATGCATTAGGATATGGAGTCGATGTACATGGCGAGGATGCACATGTCGATGTTGATGCGCACGTAAAACATGATGGTCCCCTTGGTTGTAGGTGAGTAATAACGATCAAACGTTAAATAGACATTTTACGTATTGTTATGTATTTATAAATTTGTTGAACTTTATAGATGAGATGTCACATTTTTGGAACAACACACTCCGACCCATGTTTTGCATCACTATCGAGACCAGCTTGACCAGAGGAGAGACGATCAGGTATATCAGCTTGACTATATCTTACTTACCCGGATGTTCTATTTTAAAGTTTGTTAATGTCTGTTGGGATGTTCGGAATTACTGGATGTTGAGATGCTGGGATATTTTTGTATATTAGTTAATGTCTGAATTGAGTTGGGTGTGTTGTATACAGATTGAAAATTTTGGAAAGTTCTCATTTATAGGGGAAATTCTGCCCAATTTTTTAAAAAATATTTTTACATTTATTACTATGTGCCTACACTTCGTATTGCAAATGATATGGGAGTCGTATACTGCAGAGGTCATGAGTTGGTTGCCAGATTATTGCCTTATTAGGCAAGATATTTGGCGCACACACGCCCCATTGATTTGTTTCAATGTCGTCGAGTGGCATTTTCCAGATCATGTTACTCGACAGTTCGGTCTTGTGCAGCGTATACCACAGTCATGTGATACTAGTAGGGCCCTGCATGCTATCAACCGTCGCGGGAGATCGGGTCGGGATTGGACTGCGATTAATCAGGTGTACATAGACATACGGGCCCATCGTTGGGATACACTTGTTACAGGAGACCTGACTACTGCACCGATGGATCCTACTGACCCCTACATTCTATGGTATTGTCGCATCACTCGTCGGCTTGTGGCTCCCCCCATTGCTAGGCCTACTATTGGTTTTCAATCAGTTGGGAGCATCATAGAGCTACTGGTAAGCTGTTGTTACATGTTTTACTATTACATTGGAAGAAAAAAAAATGTGGAATTGTTTACTATAATTAATATTTCATATAAATTTTTTGTAGGAAGAGACTTTTAGACGGATATATCACACTTCATGTTCTACATATGCGGGTAGCTCAAATTTGACACTTTGCATGGACACTCTTGGGCGTATCACAGATCTGAGCTCCTCATGTTTGACATCCATTCGTGAGCAGCGACGACTTGTCAACGCTCCAGTCTCGACAGCTGATGTTCCGTCTACTTCTGTTGAGCCACCGCCTTCTAGTGTTTATACTACTCATATTTTTTCAGCACCATCGTCCACATTTGTACGACCACCACCGCTATCACCAGCACAGGCACCGACATTGACTCCGGCACTTGTTGTGCCCGCACCGACACCAACACCGACACCGACACAGACGGATGACAATTTGTGAAATACACAATCTTTAATGAAGTTGTGACATACACAATCAATATTGTACACAACACATTTAAGCCAATTTCAACATAACACTTCACATTTAAATCTTAACACATCACTAACAGGATCTGGAGACAACAAAACTAGCATAAAAACTCTCGACACAAACAGTAACGTAACACTTGTCTACACAATCGTAACATAACATTTTGTCTACACAACACTGATATAACACTTCTCCATACAATACTGGCATAAAACTTCTCCATACAACACTAACATAACATTTCTCCACACAACACTAACATAACATTTATCCACACAATATGTTTCATGTGTCAACATCTTCGCCAGACATCTCAACATTAGAAATACATCTAATATCTCCACTTAACAGGAAACTTATACATGCTTCTTCCATTTACCCTTCTTCAGCACGGTCTCATGCGATGCGATAGAGGTTGTAACGATTTAAACGGATTGTCATGCGATTGTTCTCAGCTCAAAAATGATACAATGCTTGCTCTAATTGTTGAGGTGTCTCAACTGGCATATGGATGACAATTTGTCGAGGTCTTCGTAAATTACAATTTTGCATATCTCTACTAATATTTTCTCATTCCGTCAAACGATATTGCAATTCGGCCCTCATGGTTCTTATGGCACTGCTTAAATAACGTAAACGAGGATTCATTGGATAGAAGAATTCATCCTCTATAGCCCAATGTAACCAATATGTTCATATAATGTTCTCACACTATAATTCATGGTTGGAAATGAGTTTTCTTCAATGATTTGCTTACACACGATGAATATATAGTCCTGAAAGATCAAGGTTTCAATGGTCATATCAATTCACTGAGAAAAGACTGTCATGAGTTGACAATACACTGATTGTTTTCCTATTACCCATGAATTGACAACCCACTGAATCAATGAATTTCCTGATGAAATGACAAAACCTTGCAATTACTGATCAACCATGTGTTGTAATGAACACACATTGCTACCAACAAGGTGTGGGTGTGAACTACTGAGCATATCAATATAAACAATGTGCTGAAGTGACAACTAACGGGCCTTTGATAAGGTTGAAGAAGAAAAAGTGTCTCCTCGTGACTACTTAATGTCATGTGCTGAAGTGACTAAACTCTGAATGAGTTTCATCTAACCATGTGTTGAAGTGACAACACACAGTTCCTAAGGCCAAAGAGTGAAATAGAGTGAAATGACCTTACACGAGTCTGACACATGACTAAACTCTAAATGGCCTCACATGACTACATTGTCTTACTATTGATTGATGTGACCTATTTCAGTACACTAGGGTTTGGACACTACTATTTAAACACCTTATTTGTGGTTGAAATGGCAAACACTAAAAATTATATCTACATCAAATTTCTCTACAAGATTTAACAATGACATATGTGAACGGGTTTGGTTGTTACAAGACCAAAACGATGATTACAAGACTGAGAGATTTTCCGATCCAAAAGAGTATTATGCAAGAGTACGACGAGAGTGGGCTTTTCGTGCTAAAGAATCGGACGAACTATTCGCACAACTAAGAGAACTTGGCATACCAGTGCCTCGTAGACAATCACTAACAATGCAACGCCAGAATAGAGGGGACTACGAATCAGCAGTAAAACAAGTTCGAAGAGAGAATAATAGAATGCTAGTGCATAGGTGTCACTATTATATGCTCCAACAAGCAAAAAGACATGGTGGGAACTGCATATGGATGAAAGTTGACAGCAGCTGAGCAAAACAATATATTGTCTAATGCGCAATATCTGTCAGATGATTATATGTCTGATGAAGCTTAACAAAATTTACTAAGTGTGCAATTATTTTTTCCAATTTCATATCTTGAATAGTGGTAATCATTATTCATTTGTGACATAACTTTATCAGTGTAATCAGTGTAGTGTCAAGTTATGTCAGTCATTTGTCATTGAATTGTTATGTCATTACTTTATCACTGTGAAGTCATATCATTACCTTATCAGTGTAATGTCAAGCATATGTTTATCACCCTGCAACTTTTCGTGGTAATTTATTAGACTTTAAACATATGTTTTTGCTATGGTTATTGTTGAGAATAATTAGTTGAGCGGAAACACACAGAAGTTTTACAAGAGTCGTTTAAGTGACAAGATAAAATTATGTGATTTGGGTGGTCTAAGTAACATGAAGTATTTATATGACTTGAATCGTCTATGTGACGGGGTTTGATTATGTGGTGGAGTCGTCTAAGTGATGTGATCAAAAACTCTCTGTGTGATGTGGGTCGTCTGAAAGAGTTAAACCATTAGTGTGGTTTGGTTTGTTGAAGTGACGAATGATATCTATGTGGTGATACAAGCTTGCGATACATGTTGCCTATGATGTACAAGAATCTGTGCAACTAAATATAGCCTATGTGGCGGTTGTTATTTACAGGGCGTTTAGTTTGTGTGCGTGTAGAGTATTCATTGTGTGACATAATTTAAATATGTGAAAGTAAATTTCTATGTTGTATATATTGCCGATGTAGTATATACAAGTTATGTCTATGTGATGTAAACAAACAACATGTATGAGGTGAAATGTAGTTTGAAAGTAAGTACTTGATGAGTTGTTAAGGTTGTTCCCAAATAAATAAAGTTTTCTTCATCACTGGTTGTACTCATAAATATTAATCACATCTTTGCGATTACTAATGGTTTTGATAACTTTTCAAAAAGAAAAAAAAAAACTGTAATGACGTGAGAAGTCCTGTAAAAACTAGGAAAACTAAAATTTGATGAAAAATGGCAAAACAATAATTAGCCATTACTGTACGGGTTGAAAACCCAATTTTTTTTAGAACTCGGATGACGAAACGGATCTCACCGTTGGATTCGTCTCACGAAATCTAGCTACCTAGTCAAATTCCGAAACAATCAAATTTTTTGCGTTTTACGAGGCAATAGGGAGTCGCACGACAAAAATAAATGCAATCAAATTTTAATCACGGAACCCAAAAAATAATTTAAAGTTAATTCAATAAAAATACAATAAATTTTAATACGGGACGAGATTTAATTGATTTTGGATACAATTAGACCGAACAAAAGAGGCACGTGTGGCGCGTTATGAGCCAAGTAATTGGGACGTATAAAAGGGGAAGAAAATCTCATATTTTCTTCCCCATTTTCATCCAAACACTTCCGGAAATTAGAGAGAGAGAGAAGGGAGAAATCTCAAAATTCTCCAAGCTTCTTCCTCCGATCTATGATGATCCAACCATCAGATCGCTTCGGGCCAAGAGATAAAGTCGCTCTACACGACGAGAGCTACGCGTACATTCCAAATGTCACGAGTTTCACCAAGATCTCAGGGATCAAGTTTTGAAAGCTTGATTTGAGAATGTTGGGACGTCTTCTACGCAAATATACGTTACAAGAGGAAGGGTTCATTTCCTAACTAGGTTTATTTCCAACCTATGACTGAAATATGAAATGGGTAGGGTGCTAGAGATGTAATCTCATGTATAACACATACCTAGTGTAATTGAAATGTGAAAAATAGGTATAAGAATATGTTAAAACTAATTCTTGTATAATTTGGTTTGATGAAATTGGTTGGTTTTGAATTTCATGAAGAATGTCTTGCTTGGACATGCTATGTGTTTACACTTGTGCCTTGATGGTGTTTGATAAAATGCCTATGGATGATTGAGTGTGTTATTTGAATGGAAAATGTTATAACATGCTTAGTGATGTTGGTAAATGTTACTATATGCTTTATGATATAATTGACATTTGAGAAATTGAGAATGCTTGTTAAAATTGAATATATTCATAATATGTTTATGATATGATGAACATGATATTGTAATTACAAGTGTAGATTATACTTCCATATGCACAAGTAGCATCGCATTCACGGGCATTCGGCATGAGTGTAGATGTGTGTGTATGATTTTGATCAAACACCATCCTTAGTGGGTTGATACGTGGGCTCGGAAAAGTTGAATCTAGGTTCGACTAAGTCGCACGGGTTGCATTGAAAAATATGTGTCGGGGTTAGCAAGAAGGGCTAGATTCTCCCTCAAGTGTAAGACCCGATAATTTCGGATATGCACTCCCGTTGGTATTGAGTCCATAAAGTATGTTGGTGTACGCGAAACTATTGGTGCAAGTCCATAGATGCCGTGTCGGTTGGGTACCTGTTGGTGGAAGTCCATAAATAGCCACTCCAAGAAAGACACAATATTTTATGAAAATGGTCATTGGATATCTAACATCAATGGCGGAGGTTTGGAATACCCGGATGCATACGCATGGCATTGCATGTGTTATGGGAGCCGATGAAAGGCTTGGGGTTGCATTTCATGTGTGAGTTCCATCTCATGACATGGCATGAAAAGTGTAGCATTCATTTATGAAAATGTGTGTTCTTGAATGAATGATTTATGTGATGAATTGCATGTGACATTTCATATGTATTTGGGTTTGAGAATAGCCTCTTTAGGAGATATCCTATTGAGTGTGGCTCACCCTTAATGGGAACATATTTCAGGTATTGGACAAGTGTCGGTGGACGGCCCTCATATTGACCCTTGTTGATGAAGGAGTCGAAATGTGGCTTTTGAATTGCATTTTGTAAATCACTCATGTAAATTTGTTTTGAATTTGTATATTGTAATAGAGTATGTAATGAGACTTTATTGGAAAATATTTTCATGTAAATGAATGAATGTATCTAGTATGGTATGAGTTTGAATGATAATGAATCTAGGTTTATGTACTGGTACCTAGGTTCATAGGTACCGATATCATGTTGTCGGATGACCCAAGTACCGATACCAGGCTTACAAGTACAAATAACTGGATTCCAGTGGGCTTAGGTACCGATACCTAGGCCTTACGTACCGATACCCGATGGACAAAGCGCTCAGGTTCCAGTATCTAGGCTATCAGGTATCGGTACCAAGCAAACAATGGGCCCAGGTACAAGTACCAAGTCACATAGGTACCAGTACCTGGCAAATAGAAGGCCCAGGTACTGATACCACTCATACGAGGTACCGGTACCTCTCCCCAAAACTTGAAATTTTAAAATGTAACACTGAGAGGCCTTCACTTCTTGAGCTCTTTCATTTGAATGATGTAATTGGTTAAATATTAAGTCCTAATTGATAGGGTTTGGACCTTAGAACGGTCTTATGGCTATTATACGCACAAGTTACGTATTGAGTAGGGTTCTCGTACAAAGGATACTCTGCCCAAAATTTGTTTTGGTTATAATCCCGGTGAATAGGTTGTAACAAAATGGTATCGGGTTATACGGTACTCACGAGAATTTTCTGCGGGTTGATGGATAATCAATGGGTTGAAAAAAGACCCCCAAATTTTGGGACGTCACAAGTCCACTGTTGAGTCTAGGGATCAGTTGGGATGTCATCATGGGGGTCATGTTTATATATCCTTTAAATTTAAATTGTATTTTTATATGTCATATCTTTAGATCAATATTACGGTCTGTAAATAAGTAGGGCTCATGGCAAGCCATTGTACTAAGGGGTTTAGTGAATTTTTATGTGATTATATTTATACAAAGTAAGATATAAAAAAAAATGGCAAGGATATATGGTTGTTGTTGAGATTTTTTTTTTAATCGTATTGTGACAGATAATGTACACCGGATTGGAGTGTTACATTACCCCTCCGGACTGTTACACAATCCAAATGTCTATCCCAAGGTTTCTCAACCTCCCAGATTTAATATTATTTTGACCTAAAAACTTTCAAAAATTTATCTAATTAATCTTATCACGTCTCTCTCTCTCTCTCATTCTTCTTCCTCATGGCTCTCACCAGAAGGAGCTCCTACCCACAAATCCATCAATTTGACACTCCCTCACGCCCTAATTCATCACATATTTTTTGATGGTCAATAGTTCCTCACAGATAGTTGTTGGAAGATGTTCCAAAATAAGACCTCATAGTCTCTTTTACCAAAACTTCTTTACGTCTCTCCAATAAATGTTTTAATTTCTTCCTCGATGAATCCTGAATATCCCAAATCCTTCATCTCTGTTTGCATCCAACTTTGTTCTCAGTTCAATAAACATAGTTTCTGCAAAGGAAATTGATGGATGTTTTAACCTTTGTACAGATTTGAATACAGGAAACTTTTGTATTTTATTTTCACTGGGGATAAAAAAAAAAAGATAAGTAGAATACCATTCACCATAATCAGCCAAAGCAATTCGACTGGTGCAACTTTTTGTCTCGTATTTGTATGTATATGTGTAGTGGAGGATATGTAAATTACTTCCCTAGTATTGGTACGATAAGACATTGTATTAGCAGAAAAAGGGATAATATTGGAATTCCAATTTTTGACTTAAATGATGATAACTACTTCGCCAGAAGTTCTAAAAAACTTGTTGGGGTAGCATCTGTGAACGCCCATTCCATGGATCAACCCAAAAGCCAACAAATCCACCATATGTGATAAGCCATGGAGATCTCAACGAGCTCGAGTAGCTAATCGTAAATATGTGGGTTGAAGGTATGCGTGGAGCTTTAGTGGACTTGGTCCAAGATGCTACAGTTCAATGGGAAGATTCTGTAGAAGACTTGGTCCAGATTTGTTGGCCAACACGCATAAGAATAAGTCTAACTCTGTTAGCAGTAGATAGCTATTATTTTCCAGTCTGTTGTTGGAGTCTTTATTTTAGGAGTTAGTTTAGGAGATGTTGTTAATTTTGTTATTTAAATTTGAACTGACTATCAGTGGAAGGGGACATATTTTTCTATCCAATTAATTGTGATTCATTCTCACCCGAAGAGAATTCTATTTACTTTGCAATTGTAGTTAAGCTTTGGTTGGGACCTATCATTGGTATCAGAGCTGCGTTACAATGGCCACTAACAAGGAGAGAATCGAGAATTTGGAAGCAGGGCTTGGTGGACTTCAAGATGGCATGAGCAGAATGGAACTTGGCGTTGCTGACAAGCTACACCAACTTGAAGAAACCATCACCAAATTATCTGAGGCTTTGCTGTCCAACAAGGAAGGGTCCAGCATCAACAACAATGATTGAAATGGCCGCTCTCGTTTCAACAGGGAGGAGAACAGAGAAGAAACGGACGGAAGCCGACAGATTTTTTCGTCTAAAATGGCCAAGCTGGAGTTTCCCAGGTACTCCGGCGATGATCCAACGGAATGGTTCAACAGGGTTGATCAGTTCTTCGAGTATCAAGGCACCACGGAGGCTCAAAAAGTTTCCTTGGCGTCATTTCATCTCGAGGATGAAGCAAACCAGTGGTGGCAATGGCTGCGTCGAGCTTACAGGGAGGAAGGACGAGCGGTGACGTGGGCAGTTTTTGAAGAGGAGTTGTGGGCTCGATTCGGACCTACTGAATGCGAGGACTTTGATGAAGCATTGTCAAGGGTTCGACATGTGGGTTCCTTAAGGGACTACCAAAAGGAATTTGAGAGGTTAGGCAACCGAGTGCACAGGTGGACACAGAAGGCATTGGTTTGAACCTTTATGGGTGGTCTCAAGCCTGACATAGCTGAAGGTATTCGAATGTTCAAGCCAAAAACACTGAAGGAAGCCATCAGCCTTGCACGCATGAGAGATGACCAGCTTCTTCGCCAGAGGAAGTTCACAAGACCACCACAAGCCAACCAAACGCAGTTGGCCCTTTCTGCTCCTGCACGTTCCACACTAGCATCTCCAGTGAAGCGCTTAACATGGGACGAAATGCAGAAACGACGTGCTCAGGGTTTATGCTTCAATTGCAATGACAAGTTCACTGTGGATCATAAATGCCGAGGTCCACAACTCTTGTTGCTTGAAGGAAGCACTAGCGATTTAATATGTGAAAAGGTTACTGATGAAGCAGCAACAGAGACTATATCCTACCCTCAACCTGAACCAGAAATATCATTGCACGCCTTAACCGGATGGTCCTCTTCTAAAACCATGCGTGTTACGGCCAAGATTGGGTCTCTCGAAGTTATTGTGCTTATTGATAGTGGGTTTACCCATAATTTTATCAGTGCAAATGTGGCTAATCTGCTTCACTTACCTGTGATTCCCACTGATCCATTCACTGTACGAGTTGCTAATGGGAATCGTCTACAATGTGAAGGGAGATATGAGCATGTGCACGTACTTCTCCAGGGAATTCCCTTTTCTCTCACTCTTTATGCTTTGTCGCTGACCGGTTTGGATATGGTGTTGGGCATACAATGGCTGGAGCAATTGGGTTCAGTTGTTTGTAATTGGAAGAAATTGACAATGGAGTTTCAGTGGGATAACCAAGTCCGCAGGTTACAAGGCACGGACGTCCAAGCTATTCAATCCGTGTCTTTGAAGTCGATTTCTAAGGAATTGAGGCAAGGAAACTCTATGTTCACCATCTGTTTGCAGTCCATGGAGGAGGTGTCACGGTATGGCATGCCCACTGATATACAGTGCATATTAGAAGCATATACTGACGTTTTTGAGGAACCTAAGAAGCTACCACCAATCCGAGATGTTGATCATTGCATTCCTCTTAAAGAAGGTATTGAGCCAGTTAACGTATGACCCTACAAGTATGCGTATTTTCAGAAAGCTGAGATTGAAAAACAAGTTCTTGACATGTTAAAAGTGGGGCTTATTAGACCAAGTACCAGTCCTTTTTCATCCCCTGTTTTGTTGGTAAAAAAAAAGATGGTACATGGCGTTTTTGCACTGATTATCGTGCTCTTAATGCTGTAACCATCAAGGACTGATTTCCCATACCGACAGTAGATGATATGTTAGATGAGCTTCATGGAGCGTCTTATTTTACAAAATTAGACTTAAGGGCCGGGTATAACCAGGTACGAGTACACCCATCAGATATTTCCAAAACTGCATTTCGTACTCACAATGGTCATTATGAGTACTTAGTTATGTCATTTGGACTTTGCAATGCACCATCCACTTTTCAAGCCATTATGAATTCCATCTTTTGCCCCTACCTTCGAAAATTTGTATTAGTCTTTTTTGATGATATATTGATCTATAGCCCCAATTGGACCATGCATCTTGAACATGTTCAACGAGTTTTTGAAATTCTAAGGCAACACCAATTTTTCATTAAAGCTAGTAAATGTGCTTTCGGTCAACAAGAATTGGAATACTTGGGTCATATTATTAATTCTCATGGAGTAAAGGTGGATCCGGGTAAAATTGAGGCAATGCTATAGTGGCCTAGGCCTACTAATAGTTCTGAATTGCGTGGCTTCTTACGCCTTACAGGTTACTACAGAAAATTTGTCCGAAATTATGGTATATTGGCGCGACCACTCACCAATCTTTTGAAGAAAGGTCAATTTGGTTGGTCCGATGAAGCTGAGGCCGCATTTCAATCTCTCAAGCATGCTATGACTTCCACCCCTACTCTTGCTATGCCTAACTTTAATGAGCCATTTGTTATTGAATCTGATGCTTCAGCTGAAGGGATTGGCGCAGTCCTAACTCAACAAGGGAAGCCGATTGCCTTCATGAGCCGCTCCTTAGGAGTTTCCAAACTATCATGGTCAACATATGCTAAAGAGATGCTAGCTATAATTGAATCTATTAGACTGTGGCGACCATACTTGCTGGGATGTAAGTTCTTCATCCAGACAAACCAACGCAGCCTCAAATTCTTGCTGGAACAACGCATCGTCACGCCAGAACAACAAAAATGGGTGACAAAGTTGTTGGGTTATGACTATGAGATACTCTACAAACCAGGCAAAGACAATTCTGTAGTTGATGCCCTTTCAAGAGTAGCAGGTGGCCCAATTCTTAACACTTTGTCTGTTCCACATGCCATTTATGGGATGACATCAAATCTGCAGCAGTGGGGCATTCTTACATGGAGAAAATTGGCAGATTGGCTACTGAAAATCCTGGTGCCCCCTACACGTGGAGAAATGGCTTAGTATATTACAAAAGTAGAGTGGTGGTTCCGCCCAATTCTCCTATAATTAACCAGCTTCTCCGTGAATTCCATGACTCACCGCTTGGGGGACATTCAGGTGTTTTACGAACATTTAAGCGTCTTGCTCAACAATTCTATTAGTCGTCTATGTACCAAGGAGTGCAAACCTACATTTCTGCCTGTGATGTATGTCAACGAACTAAAGCAGAGACACTATCACCTGCGGGTCTTCTTCAACCGCTACCCATTCCATGCCAAGTGTGGGACGATGTCACCATGGATTTTATCGAAGGTCTTCCCCCATCCAACGGCAAGGATACTATCTTGGTGGTGGTAGATCGCCTCAGTAAGTGGTAGATCGCCTCAGTAAGTCTGCACATTTTTTGGCATTAACTCATCCTTTTACAGCAAAAACGGTGGCTGAAAAATTCCTTGACGGAGTGGTTAAACACCATGGCATGCCAAGATCTATAATTAGTGATCGTGATCCCATTTTTCTCAACAATTTTTGGCGTGAATTCTTCAAGTTATCAGGAACCCAGCTGTCGATGAGTACTGCCTACCACCCACAGACAGACGGCCAATCGGAGGTAGTTAACCGATGCGTGGAACAATATCTTCGATGCTTTGTACACCAACAGCCGCGTAAATGGAATTCCCTTCTTCCCTGGGCAGAATTCTGGTACAATACAAGTTACCATGCATCAGCAGGAATGACGCCCTTCCAGGCTTTATATGGACGACCACCTCCAGTTATTCCTCATTACCAGCTGGGCGAATCTCAGGTCAATGAGGTGGATCAGAATCTAGCCACACGTGATCAGCTGCTGCAACAATTGAAAGAAAATCTGCATGCAGCTCGAAACAGAATGAAACAGATGGCTGATTCTAAGAGGCGTGATGTTGAATTCCTAGAAGGCGATTTGGTTTTTTTGAAGCTACATCCTTATCGGCAGCAAACGGTTTTCAAAAGGGCTTATCATAAATTAGCTAGCCGATTTTTTGGGCCTTATCCAATTGAGAGGCGTGTAGGCAAGGTAGCGTATCAACTCAAACTTCCTGAAGGATCACGTATTCATCCTGAAGCTATCTTTACTTAAGAAAAAGATAGGAGAATTACGTGATGCAAGTACTGAATTACCACCTATCACTGATGAAGGCGAGATGGTTTTAGAACCTGAAGCTATATTGGACAACCGTTGGTTGAAGGCAGGGTCAAAATTTGTTGAGGAAAGCTTGGTTAAATGGCGTCGACTTCCTATTGAGGATGCAACGTGGGAGAATACTGAAGAGTTGCGAGACAAGTTTCATTCCTTGGACCTTGAGGACAATGATCCAGTGAAAGAGAGGGGTATTGATAAGCCACGGAGATCTCAACAAGCTCGAGTAGCTAATCGTAAATATGTGGGTTGAAGGTATGCGTGAAGCTTTAGTGGACTTGGTCCAAGATGGTGCAGTTCAATGGGAAGATTCTGTAGAAGACTTGGTCCAGATTTGTTGGCCAACACGCATAAGAATAAGTCTAACTGTTAGCAATAAATAGCTATTATTTTCCAGTCTGTTGTTGGAGTCTTTATTTTAGGAGTTAGTTTATGTGATGTTAATTTTCTTATTTAAATTTGAACTAACTATCAATGGAAGGGGACATATTTTTCTATCCAATTAATTGTGGTTCATTCTCACCCGAAGAGAATTCTATTTACTTTGCAATTGTAGTTAAGCTTTGGTTGGGACCTATCAATATGTGCAAATGGCCCAGGAGAGAACAGTGCAGTGTTGCAACATAAAGATGACAGAAGACGGTGAAGCTTGAACTAGAGAGTCACTTTGTCTTGCATCAGTGAGCAAGGCTAAACAGGCATGTAAAGAAGTTACCCCTGTCACCCCTAAAACTACTTAAATGAAATATTAATCAATTAAATCACAATTACAATTTTTCTAGTGTACAAACAGAGAGAACACCTGATGATGCCAATGTAGAAAAACATTCTTGTGGTACTTCTTGAAGCACACACCTGCTTCATAGTTTACAAGATTCCTATTTTCACTTTTAACTGAGAAAAGACAACTATTTATCATCAGATTATACTACTTTTCCTACATCTACACATTCAACACCCTTTGAAGGTCTCCAGATATGTCATCCAAATGAACGATCTCTTTTTCAGTTCTTTTTGCCGTCCGTATCTTGTCTAACTGTAAATTCAATTCAGCAATTTGCTTTTGTATTCTTTCTCCCTTATCCGGTAACTTTGCAACTGTAATCTGAAACAATTTTAACACAAAAAACAACAAATGATTTGGAATGATAACCAGCAGTAAGTGTTCAAAAAATAACTATCAAGCCATTAATGTTAAAAAAAAGCCCAATTCAACTGAATCTGGGTAAAAAAAGTTGAATTCATTATAAGCTTATATTGTCCCTCATGATTTACACAGACATAATGCATTATAGACTAGCCTACAAGTTTTCAGACGGAATTTATGGAACATCCATCTTGAACAATCATCATCACCATGGGGATGTGGTTCAGACTTCAGCCTCATAGTAGTCCAGTCAAAATCTAGGTCTTACACACTGCAATATGTTCAACCTTGGTCTATATTCAGCTCAAAGATCAAACACGAGGACAGTTTAAACCCCAAGTGTGTTATATTAGCCAGCAGCATTAGATAGAGCTCAGTTACAAAAATTACACAGAGCCCGCCTTTGGCCTCTCAAGTTAAATGAAATTTCCTTGATTTTTTTGTAGTCTGCAAGCCTTATGGTGTTGCCTGAAATATTAGTTTTAATGGCAAGCAATCAAGTAAAATGACATCTACTAATAGCCTTCTATCAATATGGATAAAACTTCAAATGTTGAAAATTTGGTGTGCTGCTTCAAACCAGTTCCCTGAGCCCCATTAAGGTGGGTAATGAGTGCTTGATTTTGCTAAAAAGGGATTAATACCTTGTTTGCAACAATCTGAGACAGTCTCTTGATTCTCTCCCTGATTTCAGTTTCTGTTGGTTCACTTGCACAATTAGGGGAAGCATTCTTTGTGGGCAATTTCACATCCTTTGGCTTGAATGCGTACGCAGTACTGTAGAAATGAAGTTTATTTCTCATCATATGAACAATAACAATATGGCTCAAAGCATTGAATAATCATCATCTTATTATGGCCAGAATAATATACAGTTTCCAATGCAATTTTATTCTTCATCATTAATCCAGTGAAGTAAATGATTCCTGCCAGCCATACCCCTCAACATTATATTGAAGTGACGAGCTTGAACCAGATGAGTTCCCCATAATTGTAGTCCCCTTTACCCTGCACGCCCAAATATGGAGCTAAAAACATAAAACTTCGAGTAACCATATGGAACTAGTTCGATTACAATACAAAGAAAAAAAAAAGAAAAGGCATCTCTGCTCAAATAGATCAGCAAACTGTGGTCCAAAAACATGCATAACCTCACAATATTTAGTGTCCAAAGGAAGCATCATCATCAAAATTCAGGGTTCAGAGATCAAATTACCTCTGCTTTAAGCATGTAAGGGAAACCACAAACACATGTGCCACTACGTTCCCCCAACTTAAGAGGCAAAACAAAAAGGTCATACCTTATTAATTCCTCATCTTCCTGAGCGACAGGTACAGGGGCCGTCTTGGAGAAAAGTAAACTATGGTGACTAACACCTGCTATGCCCAGAGTCTCTAGGAAGTCTATGTGGCTTTTCAGGGACTCAACCCTTCAGTAGAAAAGGAAGCAATCAGAAGCAGGAAGAAATACACATGACAAGCCACTCATATAACGGACATAATGGTTTCATTTGTAGAGTCACAGACCACCAAAGAATTGACTAAGCAATTTTTCTTTTCTTACTAAATGTTCGCTTTTCAGCTCTGAACTGTGAAAAAAAATATGCATTTTACCATTTAATTGACTAGTAGTGAGGTACTGTTTCACTTAAGCAGTATTTCCTACTATTTAAAAAAGTTATAACTAAAGAAGCATAGAAAAATTGGCTTTGAACATTAAAACATCTAAGTGAATGTATCTAACTAATGTCTGAAAGGAACCTATACAAAACAAATACGGTACATTGTGTGAAGTCGATCATGCTCTTCATGCAGTTGCTGCTGAGTGGGGGAAACATCAAAGCCCTGTTTGGGTAGACTAAAAAGTTCACGAAGATCCTGAAAATTTGATTAAGCACACAAAATATACAACGAAATGATTAAGAGACATAATCTGCAGTAAACAGAAGGGCAATAAAACACTCCCAGAAATGTACCTGCTGACTGAAATACCGAATTTGCTCTTTGTGCTCGGTTGCAGTTTTGAACAATCCCCCCTTGTATATCTATGACACAAAATTTAAGCAGTCAAAAAATACCATTATAGTAACTCCAATCTAAAAAGGGATGGTCAAGCCAGGAATAGGACTAATAAATTGAGGGCCTCTCTAGAGAGCAGTGTCCTTCACCTCTATAATATTCTATATGGGCATACGTCAACATTATGCACCAAACTAGCAATTAAGGGTTATTAATTCATCTCATAACAACAACCAAAATGTTAGAGTTGTCTTGTATAGGGGTAGTGAGGGAGAAAGAAGGGAAAAAAAAAGGGATACTTAATCCTTGTAAGGATTAGGTCAAGAAACACAAATCTCCGCAAAGAATTCTCAAATTGATATTTAACTCTAATTAAAATAATATAAAATACATCCTTATTTCTAGACCAAGCATTCTCGTAAATCCTAATAAATCCATCAAATGCATTTTCCTTTGAACCAAACTCTTATAGGGGTGTCCATGGGCCGGGCTTGGGCGGCGAAATTTTTTTTGGACCGGGCCTGAGTAGTGTAGGCCCAAACCCTTACCCAAGTGAGTTATCGGGCGGGCCAGGCAAGGCTTCGGGTAGGGGTAGGCTACCCGCGAGCCAATTGGGCGAACTTGTGGGCGGACTGGCCTGCTCGCGGGCTTTTTTTATATACAACTTCATTTAAAAATAATGAATATTTTGTAACTTAATATTTGTATAAATTATATTTTTGAATCAAAAATAGAGTAAAAATGAATAAAAATAAAATAATGAGTAATTTTATTTTTAATTAAGGGATGAATTACATCCAATAGAATGAATACATCACAACTAGGTTGACACCTATTCATTTATCTATCATTTATATTACTCTACCCTTTAAAACTTATATGTTTAATACATGAAAAATAAAATAATACATTATTTATAGTATCTAAATTTTTAAAACTTCAAATTTCGACATTGGGAGACTTATTTCAAAGTTTTAAATTTAATGGTCTAAAAGTATATCTTTTTTCAAAGGAAGAGTGGGAGGGCTATGTAGGCAGGTTGGGCTTGGCGGACGGACTCTTGGGCCGGGTAATAAGTTTGGGGGCAAACCCAAGCCCTTTTTTTAAGGATATTGGGCTTAGGCTCGGGCTCGGGCGGACCAACTATCGGGCCTACCGAGTTTCGGACCTATTTTTTCTGGGTCAGGTAACGGGAACCGTGGGTAACTCGGCCCATGGACACCCTTACTCTCCTTCGGCTTCCAAATTTGGTCACATTGGTCCAACCATTTAATAACAACGCCATCAATTCTCCCCTTTTGAAAGAAACTGGACTCTGTCGAGTAAGGAGGGCCAAAAAAACCATTTGACAAAATAATTTAGTGAATTCAATATGAAATCTTTTTTCATCGACACTTACGCTTCTCAGTGGTAACCCTACTACCAATAGACGAAGGACGAATAGCACTCAATATATGATCACTAATCAAATCATCAAAATCAACCTCATTAACATCAAGAGACTCCACAGCTTGAATCTCGGAATCTGACTCATTAGATTCATTAGTCTCGTTGGGAATTTCCTTTTCGATTATCGCAACAACCTTTATAGGGCATTGGAAAGACAGATGACTAAACCCTTGATAATTAAAGCATCTCGTCTTAATATTAGGGTTAGGACAACCTTGAAAATTAGAAGTAACACTTGGACAAGTTGATTTATTACAGATAAAAGCACTCTTTTGTGGTTTACCAATTGACTTACCTAAATTTGCATCTACAAAAGTCCTTTCACTTTGAGTTGTAGACATCAAGAAGACCTCGGACAAACCCTCTTTTTTAGATCCTCTTCCATTTGATAAACAACTTGAACTGCATCTGTCATAGTAAAGACAACTTGCAACTAACCCTAAAGAAATCTCTAAATTGAGCTATTACCTATACATGGCAGTCATTACATCCTCAATCCACAGGAACTCAGATCGGGTGGCTAAGCTATAAGACTTTCTTATGCAATCATGAACAAACATATTTCCTTCATTCAACTGTGTGAACTGCAGATGAGCTCGTCGCTTATAATTAGCTGGCACAAAGTAACAAGTTATAGCAATTTTCATATATTCCCTTGATCTATCAAAGTGAGTTTGTTGGTACTTTACCCACTCAAGCCTTACTACACCTTTTAATTTAGATTCTGTAAAGAATACCTTCCTCTCATCAGTCAAACGATATCACCTGAAAAAGCTTTCAAGTCTATGCAACCAAGCAAGGAATATCTCGGTATTATTATTCCCATGAAAATCTCCAACTTGTAGCTTAACTCCTCTTTCAATATCAAACAATCCGGGTTCTTCTTGAACTTAAGCTCGTGATGAAGAGGCTTGTACAAGTACCTCTGGAGGATTGATGATTGAAGTGGACTATTATCAGCATTTTTCTCAACTCATTTACCCTTCTTATCTAAGAGATAAGCTTATATGATATCCTTTAGTGATGTTATGGACACCTCTAGTGAATTCATCATCTCATTCATGGCCATTTGTGAATCAACTTGTACTTGGGATAAAGCCTCCACTTTAGAATCTAATTCGGTGTTGGAAACTATCTTTTTGAGATAGCAATGGCTTGAAAAATTGTAGAAAATTCTAGGCCCAAATTGTAATTTCAGTAATTTTTGGGGCCAAACTAAAATTTTAGAACCTTTTAGGGTAGAAATTGAAAGTTAAGAAATTTTTAGGGTCAAATCTATAGTTTCAAAAACTTTTGGGGCCCAAGAGTAATTACATTTGGGGGCCAAAGTATAATTTCTAAAACATTAGGGTAAAAACTATAATTTCAAAAGGTAGGATCACTATGGTACATTTGTTTTCCTTGGGGTTGGCTGAATCAAGGTTACCAAAATTCGTTTGAAAACCTACGAACCTCAATATTGGTTGCACGACCCCAAACGGTGGTCGTTCGCTACTCGAATTGTTCATCACTCCGACCCCAAGTATCTATCCAAGCCCAAAATCAAAACTCAGACCCTAAATATAAATCCTAACCCAAGAAATTGCACATATTAGATTATTAAAGGCTAAATCAAACTTTAGGTTACGTACCTAATGGATCCACACACCTTTCAAATCACTGCATCGAACATGGCCATTGATTGCGTTTGTATACCTCGATCAACCGTTGCCCGCATCCTTGTGCAGATTGTTCTCAGGATGGCTTTGGTGGGCGTTCATCTAAGATAGGGTTGCCATCTATTAGGGCAATTATCGGAGGCTTTCGTCTAAGATGTGATTCTCGTTGTGATGGATTTCGTTCGAGAAGAGTTGCCACTGTGATGGATTTCATCGGAGACACGATACCCATCTCTCTCTTTTCTTCGACTTAGATCCTGTCATGATTCTCTCTCTCTCTCTGTAGTGAGTGGTACCGCCAACTCACGTAACGTGATCTGGTAGCCTACTAATACCCTAGTTGGTATTAGTTTTGGTGAAAAGATGAAAAAAGGCCTCCGTTATATATGACTTGATAACACACTTTGGATAAAAAAGTCAAAACAATATTTAGGTTATACTAACTAGGCAATTGCCTTATGCACGTCAATACTTTTTTGTAGCAGCCCTATATATATTTAAGAATTTTACCCTAATTACAACTATCTACTGTCTCTGTGTTGCCCAATTCTTCATTCATCATCTCTCTACTTTATTGAATTTTTATTATTTGAAAAAATGGCTTTTGAAAAACAGAGGAAAAAACAATATTTTTCTCAGGTTGAAGAACAGTCAAGAATTAATATTCAAAATTTAGATGATTCCACTGATGAACAAGAAGTTGAACAGATTGAAGTAACAAAAGAAGATAACACTAAACAACCACAAAAAAATACACGGGACGATCAATTACAAGTGGATGCAAAATTGAAGCTATTACTCAATGAAGTCAATCTTCTTGGTAAAGCTCACGAAAAAAATTCAAGGGGATCAAAGAGTTGGTCATGTAAGCATTGTGGTGTTAAATTTACAAGTTCATATACCCGAATGCATTACCACTTTTTTGGTGATCCAACCGAGAAAATGTAGAAATTAAGCGATGTCAAGCGTTGATGAATAATTTGTCTGATTATGCAAAATTGCGAGAAAGGGTACAAAAAGCAAAAAAAAAATAGGAGTTTGTTCATCCCTAAAAAATTCTACATTGATGAAGCGACAACCTTCGTTAACAACAAGATCAATTGAAGATGCATTCAAAATAATAGATCAAGATATTATTGACTTAAAGGTAATTAGGGAATTATGTGCTAATGGAATCCCAATCATTGTGTTGAGAAATCCCCAGCTCAATGAGATGATTTCAGCTATAAATAGAGGACCTAAAAATTACAAGGCTCCGAACTATGAAAAAGCAAGAACTACAATATTGGATGAGTGCAAAAGAAGTGTTACCAAAGATTTTATTCCGGTTAAAGATACATGATATTCTAATGGGTATCCATTGTATCATATGAGTGGACTAATGTGAAACATCAACCACTTATTAATATCATTGTTATAAATAGTCATGGAACTATGTTTTATATGCTGAGAATTTTTCGAGGATAGAGAAAGCCGGTAAAGCAATTGTTGATTTTTTGTTCAAAGCCATTGAAAAAGTGGCGAATTCTTGGGAATTATTGGGCCGAGCTGGATTTGAACTAGCATAGACATATTGCCAACGAATTTACAGTCCGTCCCCATTAACCGCTCTGGCATTGACCCAGGATTTTAGTAAATAACCAAATATAAAACTTGGGCTAAGGATCAAGTTGGTAATTTTTCTTACATCTCCCCCTCCCGGAGCACAGGTATCATATCGATTAAATGTCATTCAAGTAATAACCAATAGCGCAACAAATTGTAAACTGGCGGGGAAAGAGGTGGAAAACGTATACAAACACATATTTTGGTCTCCTTGTGTTATTCATACACTGAATCTCAATTTTAAAAACTTTACAAAGAAATTTGAGTGATTTAGAAATACTTACAAAAAGGGAAAGTCCATTGTAAAATATTTCTTAAACCATACACATGTTTTCGCTATGTTTTTAGGCCTTAGTCTAAATTAGAGCTATTAAAAGTAGCAAATACTAGGTTTGCATCGTATTATATTTTGTTGAAGCGACTTGTTGACTGTAGAGAGAGTCCCTTGCAACTACCACTATTCTCAACTCATGGAAAGAATTGTTGAAATCTCAGGATGAACACACAAGAAAGTTAAGTGAAGAATTTTGGGAGGGTGTAAAGAATATCACAAGTATCACAAAGCCCTTTTTTTTTTTATTAAATTTTGGGATGGGGATGATCAAAGAATGGGTGAGATTTATGAAAAGATGGACACTATGTTTGGTGAAATAAAAGATATTATGAGGGATGGAAAGCACGTTAATAAATTGCCAAGATTGGAAAAAGAGTAATGCTATTGGGACCTAATTTACTGACATTATTTGCTGACCTAATTCACTGTGACCTTTGGATTCATTATAGACCCCATCAAACATTGGAATTTGATGTTGATTCAATGATTCCAATGAAGCCACATCATTATGTCAGCAAATTAGGTCAAATTTTTAGGTCTAAATAGTATTACTCATGAAAAAATTGTGCTTGACAGATGGGAGAAGATGTATATTCCTTTGCATTGTCTTGGGTTTGCACTACCACTATGGTTTTATGATATCCAATATCTTACTAAACTAGCACAAGGAGGTACAATTAGGAAAACTCCAAATCAACATAGAGAAGTGATTACAGGTGTTATGAAAGCATTTAAAAAGATAGCAAAAGAAGTAGAAGAAAAAAAATAATTGCGAGAATAATATGCAAATTTCCACTCGCTTATGCTATGGCAACTACTCAAACAGACGTTGTGACCATAGATGCTATTGATTGGTGGTTAACAAATGGTTCAGAAATTCTAGATTTAGTAGATGTGGCGAAAAAGGTACTAATTTAAGTTTATTATTATTTGTTTCTATTGTTAATTATCATTATTAATGTGTTTTATTATTTGTTCATAAAAGGTGTTATCCCAAGCAATTACATTTATTCATTTACATAAAAGTTCTTTAGCTAAAAGAAATTGGAACATATATTCATTTATTCACAAAGTCAAGAGAAATAGATTGAATTTTACCGGAGCAAACAAATTAGTTTTCATCCATTCAAATATTCGTCTTCAATCACGTTTCACTGAAAGCTACAGAAATGGGTTTTCTAAAAAATGAGATATAAATCTAGAGTACACATGTATAGATGATTCTATTGTGAGATTGGAGGATTTGCAAGGAAAATCCTTAAAGGATGACAATACGAATAGTTCTAGCATTGTTAGAGAGGAAGATCAGCAAGCTTCATTCTTACATGCTTCTATGTTAGTTTCTATTAACTAGCCACCTACTAGTTCTAGTTGGCCACCAGTTCGTCATTCCGGACTACATCAGACTCAAATTTTTAACATTACAAGAGGACGGAATACTGCAAAAAATAAGGGAAAAGATTTTATTAGGCGTTTAAGACTTTTATTTTGATTTATGCTTCAAGTAGAAAATTATTTAATCGCTCTCTAGTATGTTATTTTTCAAATTTTAAGCCTTTAAATTTATATTGTCTTTTTGTATTTTGTTTTTTGACAATAAAATATGCAACCATCACTTTTTTATTAACAATTATTAGTTGATGTGTGGTTATGGGTCCCACTTTGCCTTGAAACTCGTACAACAAAATATAAATAAAATAAGAGTGTACAAACTATTATAGATTTAAAACAACTAGCAACAGATTATGTGTATAATGTTTATCTATATATAATTCTTTGTAATAATGAAAATGATCTGAATAAGAGTCCAAAGGGAACCGCGACCCAAAATAGCGTACTAGCTAAGTCTACCCCCACCGCACAGCGCAACGGAGAAATTAACGTACCCCATATTTGTACCCGTACCATATACCAATGGAGGTTGATGTCAACAGACCCGATGAGGAGCAACTACAAAATAGCGATAGTGAGTGTGAATAGTTATTGTGACGTTAAAGTCAGAAGATGTGGTGGTAGTAAAGGTAAGAAGATTTGAATCTGAGATTAAGCTCTAATACCAATTGATGAGGAGAGAAAAGGAAAAGAAAAAAGATATCAAATTCTCACAAGGTTTAGGCCAAAAAACACATCTCCGTAGAGAATTTTCAAATTGATATTCAACTCTAGCTAAAAAATAATATGGAATACATCCTTATTTCTAGACCAAGCATCCTACCATAAATGAACCACTTTCTTAAAAATTCAAATAATAAATTCAGTTACGCTCGTCCAAACATCCAATAGCTACGCTATCATGTAGTTCAGTCATTTATTTTTTTTTATGTTGCCCTACTATATATAAGGGACTCTATTGTGTTGTAATGATATTTTCTATCCCTTTTTCTTCTTTTCTTTTTCTTTGATCAAACTTTACAAGACATCAGAGCATGTCGCAATCCAAAAACATATTTAGCTACAATTATTATTTTAGAGGAAGAATTCATTCTTGGACTAGGGTTGATGGCATACCTCATCAAACTAGACCTATTGAAGGCAACTCCCAACTCGATCTTTTATGCACATTCTCATAATGTGCTTGGTTATTGATTTCGTGGTAATTCGATAAGGTTTTTTTATTTTTCAAAAACTTTGATCTATGAAGCACGGACACTTTCGAGAAGGTGACGTATCTGTGTCGGACACCGACACTCTTCGAACACTCTCAGATACGTGTCTAATACTCTTTTATCTGTGTCCATTATTAAATGATAAATTTTTAATTTCGGACACTTTTTTGGTGACGTGTCCGACACTTCTTTAGAACGTGTCTACTACTAAACAATAGACATGTGTTGAAATGTGATCAACAAAGTTTAAAAATTTTAGAACATATAATTACTAATACTAGACATGTTAAAATTGTACTCCAAATATAATAATAAAAATAAAAGATGCATAAAAGTTTTAAAAAAGAAGAATTGAGAAAATGAGGGCAATTATTTAAATTATATATTATGTACACATTGTCTACAAAAAAAATTGATGATTACTGACTATTATGTGGATGCTTTAGTCTAAAAATCCACAAAGATTACTAGACATTAGATTTACTTATCATAAAATACTTAATTTTTTATGAATTGTATATTATTATCACTATATTTGTAATAAATTATATAATGCTATATATAAAATATAATTTTTTTATAGCGTGTCCTCAACGTGTCCGTGTCCTACTTTTTTGAGAAATGTCGTGTCGACGTGTCCATGTCGTGTCATATCCGTGTCCCGTGTCCGTGTCCATGCTTCTTAGACTTTGATATTTGATTTTTTGCTTCTTTCTTCAATTTCTTTGGTTCAAACCAAGCCTAGGGGGAGAGACTAGAGGTTCATGGTGCTTAGTTGTGTGATGGGAGGGCAAGTGCTTGGTTTGTTATTGTTTTTTGTTGATTCCAAAGCCTGTGAACAGTATCGAGAATAATGTTCACGATGTGAACAATTCTCGAAATTGAATATCTTGTTGTCCTTTTGCTTGATTCTAGTCTAGGAAACCTAAATTGACTATGGGTATTTAATTGGCAAGGCTGCTAGGTTGTTTGGGAGGTTTGGTGGTCTAGATAAATGCAAAGTTAATCTCTTTGTTCCTCTTATTCCTATCACAAGGTATAATTTTGTGTTGTTGCTCCATTAGATGATTCTAAATTATATTCGACTAATTATTTGGTGAAAACTTGGTGGGCTTCTCTTTTGTGTGCATCGATGTTTCTTCGTTGTTGTTGGGATTCCTTCCTCGGTTGTTGTTGTCAAATGCTATGCTATGTGGTTTGATGGTTTGTGGTTTGCTCTGTGGTTTCTTTCATGGGTAATGGTTTGCTACCCTTGTGATTGTGGTGCTTGATTGCTCGGTTTGGGCTTTGTATTTTGGATTTGGTTCATGTGATTTAATCCTTGTTATACAATTTTCGTTTGTTGGAATTATGGGAAGTAGAAACTCTGACTCGCATTAGTCCATTACTTTAAAATTGACTATGATTGATAATAGTTGTCAAACCTCCTTCAATAGCCTCATACTCTCTCAGTCTTTCCTTCCATAAGTCCGTTCAATTTGAGCCCTCTATGTATATCTCGAACCATCTGAGTCTTTAACTCAGATGCTAGAGAGTTCACACAAACAATGGCTTGATAACCATTCTATTTGCCACGCCCTGACCTTTTCCCCTCCCTGGAAATCTGTGCTTGTAGCTAACGGTTCTTAAATGTCCCTGACCGATATTCAATCTATTATTTCTTCGCAACTAATGCTTTTCGATGTTTCTATATTCTACAACTTACCTTGAATTTGATTTGAGTTAGTCAGCTATTTGACTATGAATTTTTAACACATTTTTCTTCTTCTAGTTGGGTTGTGCCAGATCCACATTCCAAGAAGCTAATTGGGACATTTTAGAAAGGCACAATTATATGTGTTGGACGAGTTTCATGTTCCAGATATTATTGCTTCTACTGGTGATTTGTCTTCTTTTCATTTGAGTTCATAAGCTTCTAGTTTTTATATGTAGCATTCTCATCTTGGTCATATTTCTCATTCTCGTTTAAAATATTTAACCTGTACTGCAAGTTTGGTTAACTTGGAGTATCATTACATTTTCAGTTGTAGTGGATGTAAGTTAACAAAATTTATTGCATTACCTGTTAATAAAAGTTCTACTATCTCTCTTGCACCTTTTGATCTAGTTAATTCTGATGTATGGAGACCTGCTCCTATTCCCACAAAAAGGTCTAAATGTTATGTTACTTTCATTGATAACTATACCAGGTACTCTTGGGTCTATCTAATGTAACATCGTTGTGAATTCTTTTTTATATTCATTGTTTTTTATGGTATGATACATACCCTATATTTCTATAATATTTAATATTTTCGATGTGACCAAGGAAGAAAATATTCATTCAATTCTTTTCATGATCTGTTAAAATTTGATGGCACTATTCGTCCATCTTCCGATATCGACACATTTGAACAAAATGGTGTAGAAGACCGTAAACACTGACATATTATGGAGACAACACATTTTCTCTTGATATCTGAAAGTGTCTAAGTTCTTTTTGGGGGGAAGTCTTACTGTGATTCATGTGATTAATTGCATTCTCATTATCATCACCTTTAGAATATCTCCCTTTCAGAAACCATATGATAAGTCACCTAATTATTTCTCGTTATAAGTGTTTGGATGCTCGTGTTTTGTCTTACTTCTTAGTGCTCTTCATACTAGTGCTCTACTATCACTCAACTAGGCTCTAATAATGTAGATTATGTTCCTCATTTATCCTCGATAATCTTGTTAATGTCTAGATCAATTTGGTTTCTCTAACTCTTGATATTGTTCCGTCTTAGCTTCTATACACTCTCTTTCTGAACCTACTTATAAGAAGGTTGTTCTTGATCCTTTTTGAAAACATACTATTAATTAGGAGTTTCTTGCTTAACATAAGATTGGCACTTAGGAGTTGTTAGCATCACCCCCTGGCCAACACAAGGTTGGTTATAAGTGGGTTTATTAAATTAAGGCAAAATCTAATGATTATGTGGGACAATAAAGGCCCGATTAGTAGCTAAGAGATTTGATCAAAAATATGACATAAATTATGAAGAGACATTTGCTCTTGTTGGTAAGATGACCATTGTACCCACTATGATTGCATTGGTTGCGCTATTTGTCACATATGGATGTAGAAAATGTTTTTCTCAATGGAGATTTGACTGAAGAAGTCTTTTTGCCTACTCCTCCGGGATTACGTCAGTCTTAGTTGCAAACTCTACAAGGCATTATATGGTCTTCAACATGCTCCGAACGCATGGTTTGTCAAGTTTTCTTCAATCATATGTGACTTGGATATTCATGCCAATATTCATAATTCTACTCTTTTTGCGATCCACTTACTCAAGTTCTATTATTCTCTTATTTTATGTTGATGATATGATTATTACAAGCGATGATGCTATTAGCATACGGCTATTGAAAAATCAACTGCAGTATCATTTTGAGATGAAGGATTTGGGTCAGCTTTAATATTTCTTAGGGATTGAGGTTACTACCTCTCCCAAAGATTATCTCCTCTCTCAGTCCAAGTATGGATCGAATGCTACTCAGCAACCTCGCTTATCAAATAACGGAACAGTTAAAGACACCCTTGGAGCTCAATGTTCATATTCTTCTGTTGATGGTACTCTCTTGCCTAATCCTAAACTATATCACATTATTGTTAGGAGTCTAATATATCTTACTCTTACCTACCCATATATCTCTTATGTTGTTCACATTGTGAGTCAATTTATTGTCTTACCTACAACTATGTTCACTAGGTTGTCATTCTATGCGTTCTTCGGTATCTTTGAGGTACTTTGAAATTTGAACACATAGGAGTCCTATTATGTGGAACTCAGGGCCTACTCCAATGCTACTTAGGTTAGTGACGCTATGGATCGCAAGCCCCTTTGTCTGTTTCTTGGTGATTCTCTTAATTATTAGAAAAACAAGAACCAAACAATAAATTGCTTGAACTTCTTATGAAGCTAAGTATCGTGCTATGGCATCTACTATAGCTGAGATAGTTTGGTTACAATGGTTACTTGTTAATATTAGCATCACTTTATTTGATCATAATACCCCTATGTATTGTGACAATACCAGTTCTATTCAGATTGCTCACAACCTAGTCTTCCATAAGTATACTAAGCATATTGATAACCTAGTCTTCCTGAGTATACTAAGCATACTCAGGTCCTCTGATAACGACGACCAGAAAATGGCCATATAATTTTTTTGGCGTGTAAATATGATCATATATTTGCCAAAAGCCTTTGAGTGAGGCAAACACCATATACCAGAACGATAATAACATGCTCATATCATTTGTCCCTTCAAAGTCACCAATTATTGGAATAAGTGAATATAAATCCATTTGACTTAGGGCTAATGACATTTTGTCTCCTTAAAATTTTAACAATAGCACTTTGTCCCCTCAAAGATAAAAAGTTGTACTTTACCCACTTATAGGTAAAAAGTTGCATATTGCCGATTTAATTTGTCAAAAATGTTGAGGTGCCCCAATTTCCATAATACATTAAGCTTTCCTTTCGTGAAGATGTAATGTGCCAAGCAAGTCATTTTAGACAATAAATCTTTCAAAAGGAAAAGTGTAACTAGTTAAAAAATTTAGGAGGCAAAGTAACATTATGATGTCTATGCATACGAAAAACCAAAAGTCGTCTAGTAATTGAGGCACATCGCAATACTTCAGTAAAATAATGGGAGCAATGTGCAACATTTTATTTTTGAGGGAGCAAAGTGAGACTAAAAAATTTTAATCCTTTGATGAAACATCTTGTCAAAACATAATAATTTTCCTGAAAAATATATTTTTTTCATTTTGGGGCAACTTATATAGCCTTAGACATAACAAGGACTTGATGAATCACCTAATCAAGAAAATATAAATTCCACCACAAGAATGGTGGCATAAAGATAGGAAAAATGGTCAACCTGTTTTCTGTAAATCTTTTCTTCTACTGTACCACAGGTCATCAATCTGTAAACAAGCACATCCTTATTTTGACCAATACGATATGCCCGGTCAACACTTTGGTTATCGGTACTGCAAAGTAAAAAGTGTCATTAGCAACAGTGTGAGCATAATTCACCAAATAAATCAGAGAAGGCGAACTTTGATTATGACAAAAATAGTCAAATAGCTAACCCACATGCCAACAACAATCGAATTTATTCAATAGCATTTATTGGAACAACTCCAAAGGGATGCAAAGGGAAGAAAATCATCATTGTGTGAGATTAAATGGAATAAGAAGTCATTAATTAGGCAAGGCATTGTTGGATTTCATTATACAAGATATTATATTAGTAAGTCACTTCTGAAGCTCATTTGTACTTGCATTCTCAGCTAAATTTCGGTTAAAAAGAAAAGCAAAAAGTTTACCTTACTTACCAGAAATGTCACAAAGCATAGAAAAAAAAAAATATCACGTACAATAAAGAAAAGTCCCATGAATATGTTAGAGGGTGTTGTCAATTAAATTATATCACATATGATTTAGATTTGTTCCCTTAAAAGCGTTATTTCTCAAAGAACAAACCACAAATGTTTCAACAATTTAGCCTACATTTTCTTAATATTAATAAATTTGTGTTCACCGGGCCACAAAATCTCTGTGAAAGCAATAGTTTTTAGGCAAGCACCTTGGGTTCCACGCTGGATCAACCACTATCACACGGTCTGCTTTTGTTAGTGTTAGACCGAGACCACCAACTTGAGAAGTCAACAGAAAGATAGGAGCCCCAATACCCTCTTGGAAATCCTGTAAAAATCAAACTGAAATCAGAGGATGAAAACTTCATATAATTTTGGATCTGTATCCACAGAAAAAAAAAAAACCAACTTTAACAATCTTCACTCTATCAGCAGCTTTAGTGGTACCATCAATACGCAAGAAGTAGTAACCAATGGAAATTAGGGATTCCTGTGTAAAAAGAATTAAAACACAATTAGCCTCTAATAATTAACCAAATACCGTCTTTAACACATATAAACGCAGTTGTTTGTGATAATAGCTGCAAAACTCATTTGTCAATAGAAGTATTGACCCTTAGAATGGCAAAAACGCCAAAAGGAAAATACATATTTGACATTTTGTGACAAGTTCCTTTTTACAAGAAATGGCACCTAGTTCCACATCAATACAGGGGAGTGATAGCAGCAGGGTCAAAGAACAAGCACCTAAGCTAGTGATCCATCGTGAATAAAGATTCACCTAGGTCCTTGTCCTGGCTTTAAAACAACGCCCCAAATCTAGGTTCCTGTTCATTTTGAAGTACCTACATACTATATGACAGTATTTGCATACATAGTTCAGCTCAAAGTTGTGCCTTAGGCCATGAAAAGCACTTGTCCATTAAACAACCTATCAAAAGTACTTGTCAATTAAACAACCACATCATCAAGGATTTTTCTCTAGAAATATCCTCGTAATATTAGATAAATTGCTGTCAAGATATGTTAGCAAATAGTGGGGTCCAACAAAATATGATATTTCTTCAAAGTATATCATGGTTTGAAACAACTAAGAGATTAGAAATTAACCTCAATCAAATTAAGCATCTTGCGCGTTTGTGAAAAAATAAGAACATTATGCCCCTTCGGAATCAAATCATCCTGTGATAGAGCATCATGGGCATCACAACAAAGTGATTTGATGGTATATCGAGACTTCCAAAAAAGCAATTAATATCATGTGGCATTCCTACCAGTAAATTTAATATAAAAGATATTTTGCAGGAGACATTGTCATGCTTTTCTACAAAGTCAAATCTCTCCCTGACATCTGCTATGTGCATTGCCAATTTTGCAGCAATGCCACGGTCTTCTTGGTTTAGACTTGAATCCATCCCTTCCAGTACATCTTCAGCAGCTCTCTTTGTCAAAAGAAGGGGATGATCACATATTTTTTTCAAAATCTGCTTGCAAACAAAGTATATGTAACTATCATCTAGCTTATAACAACATAAGAACTTCCCAAGTACAAACGGCAGATAATTTACCGAAATAAAAAAGAAACAATAACAATAACACCACTAAAAGTAATTGTTTTAGGATGTTTTACTTCATCTTAAGGGTAGGAAATAGAGGCTACCCAAAATAGAAGCATAACTAACAATGGATAAAGTGCATAGCAAAAAAAGAAGAGCTAGGCCATCTCAACAAAATAACAACATATGAACTTCCTCAAGTACGAACGGCAGATAATTTATCGAAATAAAAAAGAAACAATGACAATACTACCACTAAAAGTAATTGTTGTAGTATGTTTTACTTCAGCTTAAGGGTATTTTTGTACTTTGTGTTTATATAAGCTAAGGTATACTGCCTTCTACATAATATTTTACTCGATCAAAAAAAAATTGAACTAGTGTTTGATTTTCATTCCCTTTGTAAAATCAAAAACCAATGTTGTCACTAAGGGGCTGAGTAGCAAGATGTTAATCCAATTGTTTGCAAGTTAGGCATGAGGGTTATCCATGCACCAACTTGCGGGGGGTGTTATGTTATGCTTTATTTTTCAACTTAAGGGTATTTTTTTGTACTTCTTGTTTATTTATAAGCTAGGGGTGACCTAACACACTACCTCCACATAATATTTTTCTTCCTTTTCTCTTCTCTTCTCTCACAAACCTTTCCTTCTTCCTAAAACCTAGAATTTCATAATGTAACTGCATTACTGCAATAATAGATGCAAGAAATAGTGACCAAAAAAATTGTGATAGATAAGCTACTACAAAAGAAAAAAACACACAAAATCAAAAAAGGAATGTTGTTCAAAAAAGGGAAAAAAACTCCAATTACCTAGAATATTATATTAGAACTCAATTTTTTTCCTTTGAGGGGTGTTGGGGCAAAAAAAACCCTAACGTTGACTCCCTAACAGAAAATAAAGTAGAAAAATTATACTTTTACAAACTAATTAGCCACATCTGTGTGAATCAATGCCTTAGGAAAGAAAATTGGTGAAAAGCATCTTGGCAAAAAGCATCACAAGACAACTGATTGCTGGAAAGCATAACAAGAAGACCAGCACAAATTAATCGCCTACCATCTATGTTAACAAGCTAAAGAACTTTGTTGATAGGTCAAGAATCACCCGAGCAACTCATAGAAGAAAGATGATCAAAAGCATTACAAACAAACTGCCTATACAAAACAGCCACCTGATATTGAAGAAACGTCAAAAAGCACCACACATCCGCACTCCCCATTGAACTTTGATCATAATCTTGAACTATTTTTTTCTCTATTTTGAAGATCATGTGAGGAGGAGAGGAATTATGACAGTGACATGAAGAGAAAGATCTGAAAGAAAAGAGAAACGGATTGTGAGGAGAGTCCAAGAGTGGACCCGAGGAATCCAAGAGAAAGGATAAGCCAGAGTTTAAATTGGTTATCAAAAGAGGATAAGTAGATTCTATTAAAAACAAGTTTCTAAATGCTGCTCCTAAGAAATTCTTTTCTATGATAGCTCTTCCTTTGTATTTTGAGATGGTTTCTTTTATGTCTCTTATATTGGCATTGATTATTCATATTTTTTCACTGGAAATCGAAAAACGTACGTGAGAAGGTAGAGAAAGGCAGAAAAATCTCATGTAATATGTTTTTCTTGCTTGTGGGGCAAAAAAGAAAATGGAGAGGAAGCTACGGGCTTGTTTGGTTTGCATCTGTAAAACAGTTTTCCTATTTTCGGATATGAAAAACATAAAAGAAGTTATCTTGACTGCAAAGCTTTGTATCCGGAAAATTGAGAACAAAAAGTTGGGGTTTCAGAGAACACCAATAACATGTTTTTGCCAGTTTTGAGACAATTTCAGAAAAATTTAAACACGAAATGTAATCTACTGTTCACTTAAAGGCATCATTTAAAAGGAAAAAAAATTATCTCTCGTCCATATCTTTCACTTCGCTTTCAAGCAAGCCCGATCAGTTCTTTCAAACCCACTAGTCTCGTCCGATGCTCCAGCCCTTCAAATGGCACAAGCCACGTGAAAAAAGGTATGATTGGCTTCTGACAAGTTCCAAAAGAATGTTCTTTCAATGTACTGTGTTTTCTCACCGATTGATTTTGCATATTTTCCTAAGTTTGGCTTTCTCCTTAGATCAACCCTATGCAAACTAGAAATTTGGGATCTATGCTATTGGCTTTGTTTTGTCGTTCTTCACAGTGAAGGGAAGAATGGCATCTTTCCTGCATGTTTAACTTTTCCTGGCTGAGATATGTCCATAGGCATTCAACACTTTTACTTTATCCTTGGGTTTTCCCTTTTTTTGGAAAACTTACTGGGTAATTTTTAGCATCAAATAATGCAATGTTAAAAATTTTGTGACTAAATCTTGTTTGTCCACAAGTTGTATAATACTTGTTGAGAAAGCAAATCATGGTAATATACCCTAACCCCGCCCTTACGATGGTGCTCTTTTTCCAAAAGATTTTTACCAAAGTGTCAATTCAAATTATATCCCCCTATTTTTACTTTTTCAATATTATTTTTTGAGAACATATCCAAACAAGCCCTACCTTTCTTTTATCCACCTTTTCGGGCTGGGAAGAGAACAAAAATGGACCACAGATGGTGGTCGAGAGAGAGCCATGTGGAGATAAAGCGAGAGCAAATGAATTTGATGGAGGAAATCAAGTTAACATCATCCATAAATTTTATTAAGCTAACTTCTTAAAGTCATGAACTCTAGACTACTATTAGTATAATGCTGATTTACAGGCCCAATAGGCTGGGAGCCGACTTTAAGTTCCTGCATTTCTAATGGGTTCACCGTAAGTGAAAACCCATATAAAGCGTTCCAAATTATGAATTCCATATTCCGTTTAGTTTTCAAGAACTTTTAACTCATTTATATTTATTAGATTTAGATCTTCACAAAGTGCATCATTAATTACCAAGAACCCTGTAAGAACGGTATGAAATCCAACACTATGATTAAGTTATCAATGAAAAGATACTAAAGAAAGTGAGACGTTCCTTTTTATTTCTTTTTCTAGCTGTATCAGAGAAAAAAAAAAGTAAACTCTTGTCAGTAAGAGACTGCCTATCAACTTAAACACACACTAAAAAATCAGCCACCATAAGAAAAAAAAAATAGCACAAAAAAAGCTAATTCTTGATACAGTCTTTGTATGTATTCTCATTTAATTGTCAAAAGAAACATGGACCAGGAAATGAAGCAACATAAAAGGTAAAAATTCCACTAGAAACATTACCGTCAGCGCAGCCAAAGGTGAGCCATCAAAGGCTGAGAGAACCAGCTCACTATTTAAAAAAGCTTCATACAACTGACGCTACATTGAATAGAGTAGCAAAAGATATGGTTAAGATTTTCTTTAGCAACAATAAAGAGGGAGAGAGGGAGATTGATGAATTGTGGATTGATTTGAAGGCACTTTACCTGGCAACTGGTCAATCTTAGCCACACAATAATCTCATTCTTCTTGGACAGTTTCACAGTGTTGGTGCTATCATCTTCATGAAATACCTCACTTTTCAAACGACGCAGAAAATAGGGTTGAATACGTTCTCTTAAGTCCTGACAGAGAAAAAACAAAGAAACCATAGTAATATTGATAAAGGATAATACTTCACACTCTTATAACCTGTGAAAAGCATACTCTCAATAGCAGCAACAATGGCACAAACAATCAAGAATCCACTGAGAAACCCGGAAACATTTAAATCAAGTGTAAATAGGGCTGTTAATCAAGCCAAGCTTGAACATTATTTAAGGCTCGTTTATGTGTTAATTGTTAAACGAGCCAGCTCGTTTATGTGTAAATTAGGCTTGACAAAGGCTCGAATTCAGCTCGATTAACAGCCCTAAGTGTAAATACATCAAAATACAGACTCAGCAGGAGGTGTCAGAGGAATAAAGCAATGGTGACACAAAATAAATGTACAACAAAGCTAAATAATACGAGGGTGTTCCAACTGTGCACAGTAATTTTTCTATACTCATTAAAGAGGGGTCTGACTATTGGTTGGGTTCAGGGGGATGAGCCCAGAGCCCTATTCCTGGCAGGGGCTTGTTCAATGTGAGGATGGTGGGTGCTGAATCGTTGAATGCTCCTTTAAATTCTGCTAATGTTTTTTTGAGCAGTTGAAAGCTTCCAGTTTCAGCTTCTTTATATAAGCAGCTTATGGCCAACTGTAATTTCCAACTGTGTAATGATATGATGAATGTTGGTGTAAATTAGGGTCATAGGGAATCTCTAGCTCAGCCTACAGACCAGAAGGATGGGAGCAATTTACAATGATGAGGTCCCTAAAGCAGATGAAAGGAACTTTATCACCGATAATGAGAAGTGAATAATATTAAAGAATTTCTTGAAAAATATGGATTTATTATTAGTTCCAAATAGAAGGGAAGGCAAGCATGCTAATAACAAACTTGTAAACTAATCATCACCTTTGCAACTGTTGAGCCAATACACTTTTCCCTATCGGATGCATTTTTTTCGTTTCCACGAAGAATGAAATACTCGTATTTATCCTTAAACCTAAGGAAAAAACAAAAGAAGAAACAATGACATTTTCATGCCCTGAGAGATAACAGTTCAATAATATCCTGATTGAGCATAAAGCTAGTAGTTACCAGTTCTTGTCACCTAAAAGCTCAGGACAACAGAAGTTGAACAAGGCCCACAGTTCCTATTTTCAAGTAATAAGAAGCGAAAACAAGAGAGATTTGTTTCAGAATCCCATAGATTTTAATGGAGGATACGTATTAAAAGATTAGATCAGTGACCAAAAGTTCTCTAACATAAAGAAGAATACCTTGAGATTATTTTGAATTGGTGTCCCACTTATAATAATACGATGAGCACAAGGTATCTCAAGTAAACTTTTGGCCCTTTGTGTACTTGGATTCTTTATGAGATGCCCCTGAATTTGTAACCAGAGGAAATTTTATTGAATGTAAATAGACAATAAACTAACTTTTCTATCAAAGTTAAATATGCTTCTATGACAATGCACATAGCAATGAGAGGATAAAATGCTCAAACCAGTTATTTGATGTTGTACAATTGGACAGATAAAGTCCTTAACACGAGAGGAATAAGATCCCTCACAAAATCCTCTAGGGCACACAACCAGATTTGGCAGCAGTGGAAAATTCCACACTAGCTTCTCTTACTGGTAATGATGATGAGAATTCTAAGGGTGGTTGTATTTACTCTTTGCACAAGTTAACTTCCCATGTCTACAAGTCAGAAATTTCTTCGTACACCGGCTTTTAATGAAAAGAGCATCTAATAGTGAGAAGGTAGTTATGATTGGCCTGCAATCCGCCCACAGTTCACACTCATTAAAACACACACACATTCAATCAAAAAATATGTGTTATCTAAGTTTGTCCACTCTAACACCTAGAAGACCCCCCATGCCGACTCTTGTCTGTAATTATAAATTGTCTATTTTTTCCATCTCAACTCTCAACAAGTTTTCCTATCCAAAAAATATATTATAATGTTAAATTTGATTTGACATTTCTGTCACACCATTGAACCCCAGCATAAAAAAAATGGAGTAACATAATGATCAAGAGTCATATGGCGTTCACTTTTAACCTAACTTAGACCATAAAAATTCAAAGTTCTTTAAAATTTGATGGACTTCTATTACAATGTTAATAATCACTGGACTTGACTATTTCTTATATACTTATTTAACTTGGTAATCTTCAGGGACTATCGTTACACAGGATAAACAGACTTTAAACAGGAAAAAACAAAAATATAAGCCTCCAAATAATTCGCATGACCAACATAGTGCCAATGGCAAAAGATGATTTGAAACCCTTTGGAATGTGCTAGTGAGAGCCACAATATATCCACAACTACTTTTCCAACTAAAGAAGTAATATCAAGTAATGTTTACAATGGTACATCATGCTTTTATCAGATAAATAAAGCACTAGATCCTGGAGATCCGCTATACGTTTGACGTGAAATTAGAATCCAATTCTGTCAACCTTGTCCTTAAACCCACTAATCAGAGTGTTTTACCTCCTTTAGATTTTTTTCCCTTTCTTTTTTGCGTTAATCAAGAATTGAAAAGTCACACAATATGAAGTTACCAACATGTGTATGAGGGAGTTTATTTGTGTTCGATGCAATATTTCAAAATAAGATCTTTGCCACAAAAATATGACTCATGAACATTTATCAATCCATTATAGGTAAAAGTGAGACCTCAAGTTCTTTCGAAGGAATGCAAACAATCCTCGAAAATAGAAAAATTAACTAAACAAATGCATATGAAAACCTGAAATAGATGTGGAAAAATTATACTACCTCATCAAGTATCATATAATCCCATATAATCTCATCCTCACTATTATTATCATGGAAGTAATAATCTCCACATAAAGATCTTCTGTTATTCCGCACGATGTCATAAGTCGTGAGAAGAACACCTTTGTCCTGCAAGAAGGACAAACAAAGGAAACAAACGTCAAACCTCTATACAAATCACAACTAAGAAAAAAAAAACCATTTGAATCCAAATGCCTTTTCCTCAAAACAAAATTCACAGAAGACAGACAATAAAAAATGTGAAACGTATGACATGGTTCAAAACTTTCAAAAGAACAAAAATCCAATATCAACAGAGCCAAAGTCAAATTGAAGTGGAACTTTGTAATCATGTGAAAGTCAAAGTTATGTTTTGGCTCTTTTTTTCTATTGATACGAAACAAAAATTTCAAGAAACGAAATATAGAGTACAAAGTAGTGGACAGGGAATCCACCCCCTGAAAGGATAACAAGTAGCAAAAGAAAGATGGGCTTAAGTAAGATGTCAAAGTTATATTTTGGCTCTGAACTCCTTGGATTAATTGCAACTCTGGGTTAAAAAATGTTGATACAAACACCAAACCATTACGTGGGCGGCATTTCACTTGCCCAAAAGTATTTTATCTCACAGGATGTCCAAACAGGAACATGTAACTCTGAATGTTTGCAGAACATGCATAATATACCCATTTCTCCTTCTTTCCTTTTGCTTTCCAGTAAGAAACAAAGAAGATGCGAAAAAGACCTGAAGTATATACTGAAGCTCATACTGCCTAGATTTTGCACAAGTCCCAAAATACCTGCACAGAAAAACAGGTGACTAACTGCATACTACAATATTCAGAGTAGATGTATAAAAGAGCCTCACTCTCTCGTCTTCTCAGACAGCCCAACAGTGGATAACTCTTTAATCCAATGGGGTAACAGTGTCTTGGGTGCAACAATTAATGCCCTTTTGATCAAAGAAGAGTGAAATAATCCACTCAAAAAGCCACAAATCTGAAATGAAATAGGAGAGAATCCATTATTCACATACATCATGAGAAATAGAGAAAACAAACCATGACAAGAGTTTCAAATTAAAACCTGCATTGTCTTCCCTAAACCCATATCATCACCCAAGATTCCTCCCTTTCCCTGACAATGTAAAGACCAAAGCCACTTCAAACCATCACACTGATGAGGATAAAGCATTTTTGAAATTTTTCCAGGTAACTTAAACATTGACTTAGGGCCCTTCAATGTAATTGAATCATCATCACCTGAAACAGAATCATCTCCGTAATCGTCCAATACATCAACCTCATCAGAATCATTAGATAACTGCCCAAACTTGCCACTTCCACTCTTCACTTCTTTAACAACTTTTCTCTGACTCAAAACAACACAATCTTCGTCATCGTCATCATCCTCTTCTTGGAATGCAACATTGGATCCAATGGATTGTCCTGTAGATACTGATTTCCCACCAAAATTCTTGATTTTGTTGACCCTACCTACAAAAATTTTGCCCTCAGAATCACTTAGAAAATCATTTACCTCTTCATTCCCATTCACCAATGTATTAACACCAGCTCTGACCCTAGACTCATCATTTGCACCCGTCGAGGAATCAGATGGTTCGGATGATAGCGAAAATGAAGAAGCAGCACTTGTAAATCCCAGAAGTTCCTCTTCTTTCTGTTGATTCTTCACTTCGTTCATAAATTTAACAGAGGAATCTTCCCTCCAATCAACAGTTTTAGGAGCTTGTCTCTTTTTGATAGATAGAGTCTCAAGCCTTGAGCTTAAATCATTGAGAATATCCATAATTGTATTTTCCACTGGAGGTGATGATTCAAAATCAGAAAGCCCAGAGAATTTTGGCTCATCATTTTCAGTTCTCTTCTTGGGCTCTCCATCATCATTATCACCTTTGCATGGAGCTTTGCACAGCCGTCGTCTTCCTTGAACCTTTACCTTCATTTGCTTCTTCTCTTCTACAATTCATGTATTCATTCATAGATTTAACTTAAAACCCATAATTAAGACAGTGAAACTGCATATATAGCTATTGAATGTCTTGGCCTCCTGAGCCTTTCAGGCCAGTAACAAATATATAGGTGTAGAAATCAAATGCCAAACAGATTATAAATACTTCATATTCATGTACGGAAGAAAGAATGAGAAAGCAAGAGAGAGTCGAATTGAGAAGAGATAGAAGTAACACTGGAGTTTGGGAATTTATCCAGAAGCTTAGCTCTCACCTTTACCATTCTGCCTGGATGAAGCTATGGCCTCTGTGCTTCCTTGTGACGACTTTTCTCCTAGTATAATCCATCAACAGTTAATCTATGAAAGAAACAACCTACCAAATTGAAGGTAAACAAGCATATAGCTCGGAGATCTTTGTGTATATTTATACATAGAGATACCTAGAGGATGAGAATCAAAATCAGTAATTTCAGAAAAATTGGGTCTATTTAACGTAGGCTTGTGCTCACAATCATCATCATCATCTCTTCCAAAAATGTTACAGCCTTCAAGCTCGATCTTTGATGGCTTTGTTTCATCTGTATAATGATCGAGAGAAACTGAGAGATAGATATCGTAAAAAAAAAGGGTCATTCCCAGCAAGTAGAGTTGAAATTTGGCCATTATGAGAACAAAGTAGCTACATGAGATGGGAAAGCACAACCTCAACGTCATGGTTGTAAGCAAGAAAACTTTACCGTTGCACATACAGGAATACCTGGAGAAGGAGAATCAAAATCAGCGATTCCCGAGAACTGAGGAACATCGTCGCTGTAGCCGCTATCTCTGGATGAATGTTTACAGAGACGGCGTCGACCTCCGAGCTTGACCTTCGATTCCATCATTTCCCCTTCAAAATCATTCAATGTTGAAGTCATTTCTAATATACTATATGATTTAAAATAAATAAATAAAAGTAGAGAAGGGGGATTTAAATGAACCAGTAGGAGGAGGAGGAATTGAAGACTGGGGGCGAGATTGAGAAGCGGAGAGGTCTTGGAGGAGCCGATTGTGACGCTCATTGAGGCTCAGTGGTTGTTTCTTCTTCTCCGCCATTTCTTCTTCTCTGCAAAGAATTTTTTTGGCAATAGCAAACCTAGCCTAGACTACCACGATTTATGGGCTTTTGCTTCGAGAAGAGGGGTGTTTGGGGATTCGGGATTACTTGAGTAGTAGACTTTTGTTCTTTCCCGCTTTGTGGAGGAATTTGAATCATGATGTGATGGACTCATCGTCGGTCTTGGCGTTGGAACAATAATACTTGCCACTTTAATTTCGACGGAAGTACACGGAGTTGGAGCCACAAGTAGATGACAGTGGACCGGGAAAAAATGAGTATTCATCCAAATTCGTTTTTTTTGGACCAGAAATAGACTATACGTATTGGACGATGAACGTATACGAAAATACCCGTATAAATCCGTGCGGGGATGGAGGCGGGGATGGACTTACTCTTACCCTCGCCCCGTCCCCGTTACCCGTTAAAATATATATATATATCTCTTTCTCACGCACACACAGTGAACACAGACACCCATCGCTGCACTCAGCAGCTCCTCAGTCCTCACAGTCGACCGCCTCCTTCTCTCTCTCTGTGTCCAGGTGTCCCGCTGCACTCGCTGATTACACCACCAAGCTTTGCGACGGTGAGTACTCATCAGACCCTCTGCTCTTTCTCTCTCTCCGAGTTACCCTTAATATCTTCAGTTTTAAGAACCTTAATATAGTTGACTTTGCTGCCATAAATTCCTGGGCACTTAAGTTGATGCTTTCACGGGTAATCACTGGACAACATATTGCTTAGTCAAGGTTCAGGATCTATTCTTTTGATATGGAATTTTCCCTGTTGAATATCAAATGTGTTTTATTATTCACTGGTGCCACTTTTATCTGCTGAAAATTATTTATTTGTTAATTTATTTAGAATTTGATGGTCTTTTATAAATCAAATTAGTTTAGATTTGAATTGAGTTTATTGAGAACTTCTTTCTATTGTCAATAATGCCAACATAAAAATCACTTGAGTGTGCGGTATTGGACTTGAAATTTATTATTTATAAAGTTTTTGTTGTCAACGATTATACTAAAAAATCTAATGAATCATTCTATTCCTATTATATCAACAATTAGAACTTGACTGAATTTTATCAATTAAGATGATATGTAAAAAGAAAATTGAGTACAAAAAATAATTTACTCAATTTGACTGAATTGAGTACAAAAAATAATTTTATCAATTTGACTGAATTTTGACTGAATTGAGTACAAATAAAACTTTTTATTTAGCTTTAAGAGGTCTCTTTGCATTAATCTACCTCTTTGCAGCCATCTATTCAGAAACAGAATTTTCACATTTGCCATTTTGCACTAATAATATGGGTAAATGAGGCCATAGCCTGTGTTGTGCAGCACTCTGACATATGTTCTCTGTTTTCTAATTTATTGTTGACTGCCTTCTGTTGAACTTCCTTGATGGGTTGCTTGGTTGATTTGTGAGAAGGCATATAGTTCCACTTAATTGATTGGTGGATTTGTGAGAAGGCATACAGTTCCAGATGGTGGATTTGTGAGAAGGCATATATAGCCTGTATTGTTTTGTTTAGAATCCTCCAATTCTCACATGGTTTCCTATATATTTAGGTGCTCACCCTATTTGTTAGTAAAGAAACATGATTCTAGATAAGTACACTTGTTTGTTAATGCCTATTATCTTATTTTGTCAAGTAGTATTTTGGACATTTGTTGTTTATGTTATGTTGGAATATGTTGGACAGTACTTTGGAATATGTTGTCTCATTATGTTGTGTTAGATTATTTAGAATGTTGTTGGATTATTTAGAATTTTGGATTTATTTAGAATTTTGGATTATGTTAGCTTGGGCTTGGGCTTGGGCTTGGGCTTGGGCTTGAACTTGGGCTTGGGCTTGGGCTTGGGCTTGGGCTTGGGCTTGGGCTTGGGCTTGGGCTTGGGCGGGTACGGGGGAAGCGGGGACGGGGGCGGGGATTAGAAATTTACCCGCGGACGGAGATGGGGATGAAAATTATACCTGCTAATGGGAGTGGATCGGGGATGGACGAAGTTTTTTTAAGCGGGTACGGGAATGAAGACTACACCCCCCGTCCCCGCTTCGGTCCACTGACATCCCTAGCCACAAGTTCCACCTATAGGGCCTGTACGTTTCGAGTATTAAATTTGGGTGGTATTAGACATCATTTTCATTCCACTCCTATCCAATGGTATACTATACCCGGTCTTAAACTTTTATCCCATCCTTCCCCTTGTTTGTTTGTCACAAACATTATCTGTGTAATACCTACTTAAAAAAATCAACAATTGCGGCTATGACCTATAAAAAGACAATTGTAACCTTGTAACCTTAAAAAGACAATTGTACATGAGGGCATTTGTGTCAATTTGCATGTTTGTACTTAACCCATGAAAATAATACCAGGGGGAGGTGGTATTCAATAATATCATCTACAAGGCATTATGACTACTGTTCATACCGGGTCGGTATTACGACCCGGAAAATAGTACTAGCTGTAAAATGCTAAACAAACAAGTTATAAGGTGGGTCTTACGTATTATTTCTCTAATACCACCCTCTTGTACCACCCTTATACTCGAAGCAAACGGGCCCATAGTGTATAATAATAAGACAATCTAGTTTTTGAATCTTAAAATTGATAAGGATGATTCAAATTTAATCCAATTCGGTCCAGATTTTATTTAAATTAATTTGAATTGATTTGTGTGATAAAAATTATCCCCAAATTTTGTTTTTTCACCCATTAATGTCACCATCCGACTCGTCACTCTTCTCTCTCCTCTCGTCTCTCTAAATCTCTTTCATTTCTCATTCTCTTCTCCCTTCTCTCCTCTCACACCAAGTTTATCTTTCCTCTCTTGCACTTGTCCTCTCATGCCTCGTCGGAGTCGGCCACCATTGACGATAGTCATCACTTCCATCGTCTTCAGGTATTATATATGTCTTATCTCTCCCTCTCTCTCTCTCCTCTTTGACCCCTCTACAACCCACACACACATTCCCACCACACCGGTGCATGGGACCCTTCTCTTTGTCTCTATCTCTCTCTCCGTTTTGTTTCCTCTTCCCTTTCCCCTCTCTGTACCACTCGCCTCCCCCATACCCATGCATTCTCTTTGCACACACGCATCAATCTTAGTTACGCATACACTCTAGATGGATTTCTTGCAATTCATGAATCAATTTCGAGTGGGATTTTATTTTTTTTGAATTTTTTCTTGCAATTTAGAAATCAAAATTTAATTTATATGCCAGTTGAAAATTTAATTTTTGAAATTAGCCACGGGAATTTTATTTTTATAAAAGATCCAATTTCAACTTTGACATCGACTACGAAATCAATAAAAAATTGGGGCTATGCCGCAACTCATCATCATTTAGAGCATCTCCAACGGGCTCAACAAATAGCACTTTTTAGCTATTTTGCTGAGCCAATCCAAAAAAATTGGCTCCAACCGACTCTCTATTTCGCTCGCCATTCTGCCTCCCCCCTTTCTCACTCACCAATTGTAGCTAGCAAAGTCTCTCTCATCAGATCTCTCTCCCTCCAAAATCCCTGTGGCCAACGTCTTCTCCAGATCCAGCGACACCACCATCACTGACTGTAACCACCAAAGCCCAGCACCATCACCGACGGCCACCACCAAAACCCATTACCATCACCGACTGCCACCACCAAATCCCAGCACCATCACCGACTGCCACCACCAAAACCCAGCACCATCACCGACTGCCACCACCAAAGCCCAGCACCATCACCGACTGCCACCACCAAAGCCCAGCACCATCACCGACTGCCACCACCAAAACCTAGATCGCAACGTCTTTTCCAGATCCGGCCCAAAACCAAAATACACAAAATTCATACCATACTTCGGTAAGCTCTTGGAGGGGCAAAGAGCGTTTGCTTTACGAGAAGAAGCGCAAAATCAAGGAAGCCGTAGAAGGTATCTTTTTGATTTTCTTATTTAATTTTTTTTTCTGTTCCTGTTCTTCATTCTGGATTACAAGAATCGATTCTGGTTTTATTTGTTTGTTACAGAGGGGAAACCAATCCCTACCGAGCTCAGAAATGAAGAACCAGCCCTTCACCAAGAAATCGACCTTGAGGATGAACACACTGCTGGTATGACTCTGTGTGTGTGTGCGTGTGTGTTTCGTATGGTTTGTCTTTTAAAAAGATCGCTGCAGCTGGCTCTTTATCTCTTTTTTTTATTGTTTTCATTAAAAAACTTGAATGAGTGTGACTGATCTATCTATCCATTGAGTCATTCTAACTTATTTGTTTGCCAAAGAGAATATTCCCCCACCAATATTCAAGTTTACAGACTCCGGTTTCTGGTATATATATGTGCCCTGTTATACAATTTTCAATTGAATAATCAAGATCATATATAGTGTTGGACTTGGTTGTAATTATTATGATCTAAGCTGTTCACTCTTAAAGTCTCGAGAGACTTACAACCATAGATTGGGAAAGAGTATGTTTCAAATGTCTCCAATAGTTATTGGGACCTGATTGTAGAACAATATTTGAGGAAGGTGAAGTAGAACAATATAATAATAGCTTGTGGAAAATCATGTTAGGTATCTTGATATGCTTCCAATCACGTTTGGAAATCCACTTTGGTTTTCTGATAATGAGCTTTTAGCTGTTCATTGGGTTGGTTCTTGGATTTAACCTTTTATGTTGGTTATAATAGTAGCTTGTGGAAAATCATGTTAGGTATCTTGATATGTTGCCAATCACATTTGGAAATCCACTTTGGTTTTCTGATAATGAGCTTTAGAGCTGAAAGGGACCTCATTGTATCGTGCTACAGAGTCGCACGTATTGTGTCTAAATAATTGGCTTCGTTAAGCATGGGTTGTTTGAATTGTGTAGTTGTACTTATATATCCATTATAGACTAAAACTAAAACTAAGAATGATTTGTCATTATGGAGTTGCATATTTTTGCTTATTCATTATTGCATTCTAGATCCAGATATGAATTATAAGTCTAATTCAGGATATATTTTATACATGTTACCTTTTGGAAATCTTGCTTTCTAAAATTCAATATACCACATATGTGACGGAAGGCAGGTGTATGTTACAGAAGAAAAATTTGCACTCCCTTTATGATGATAAAGTGAAGTAGTTGGTGGAAAAGCTTTTGACTCTTGGTGGGATTCAGAGAGGTATGCATGAAGGAGTAGTTTACTACTTTTCATGTGGAAATCCACACACAAATCTTTTTGAAAACCTACTTGGGAATATTGAATTATTATGTTTGTACCCCATTTGTGCTTTTCTGTATGCACATTCCCTAATTTCATATAGTTGAGAAAAAAACTATCTAGTTTATTATACTAGCTGAGTAGCTTCATGCATCCCTGTACAATAAATTGAAAGCATGCTATTTAGATGCCATCAAAAGAGAGCCATCCAAGAGAAGGTACAACTCGAGCAAATGAAGGAGGAGCAGAAAATAATGTTGATAGATACGAGTGTCATGCCTCCGATTCAAGCTGAATATTTTAAGCGCCTCCAGATGGAAATCATGGCAAAGAAAATGTAGTTTTTTCTTATTCATCTACTTGAGTAGTACAAAATGTTAGAGTTTGTGGGATTCACACTATTTCGTTTTATTGTTTTTATTTGAGTGTTTTTAAAAAAATTTATTGCTTTGTATTTAAAGTGTATCAGCTTTCTATTTAGATGTTCCCTCTTTCAGCTTGATTTGTGCAATGACCTTTGATTTCTTAGTTCTGTGATTGCGAATTTTGTATTACACAACTTCATATTATAAAATCATTACCAAGATGGAATTAAATTACAGCAAAAAATATTAATAAAGAAAAGAAAATTACAACACCAAAAAGTAAGCCTAAATTGGAATTAAAGACCATAATAGTTCAAATTCCATGCATATTCCACAGGTGCTCGACTAGATCAGTTTGGAATATCGAATGAGTGTCTCTGTCTCAAATGCGATGTTGAGTATGAATAAATTGAAGCAGTTCTGAACTCCGTTCGGATATCAATGTAAGAGGAGGAATTCCATCCGATGCATCATAACTAAAGTCCATTTCATTACTGTCCCTCTCATCCTCGACAATCATGTTATGCAATATTATGCATGCCTTCATAATATCCTTAAGCACTTCAAGTTTCCAAAAACGTGCAGGTCCACGAACTATAGCAAATCGTGCTTGGAGCACTCCAAAAGCTCTCTCAACATCCTTTCTGGCTGACTCTTGAGCTTGTGCAAAATGTATTTGCTTATTGCCTCTTGGACATGAAATTGTTTTGACAAACGTTGCCCATTTTGGATATATACCATCAGCAAGATAATAGCCCATAGTATAATCGTTTTCATTGACGGAGTAATTGACCGAAGGAGCCCTACCTTCCGAAAGAAGAGTAAAAACAGAAGAGCGTTCTAGCACATTTATATCATTGTGGGATCCAGGTAACCCAAAAAAGGCATGCCAAATCCATAGATCATATGAAGCCACCGCCTCTAAAAGAATTGTTGGTTCATGAACATGACCAGAGTACACACCTTTCCATGCTGTTGGACAATTTTTTCATCTCCAATGCATGCAGTCAATGCTACCTAGCATCCCTGGAAACCCACGTCTCTCACCGATTGCTAATAATCTAGCAATGTCTGCACTGTTTGGTGACCTGAGGTACTCATCAGAATAAATTGCTACTATGGCCGATACAAATCTTTGCAGACTTTCTATGGCAGTGCTTTCGCCGATCCTCACATAATCATCAACAACATCTGCTGCAACTCCATAGGCAAGCATTCTTATAGCGGCAGTCATCTTTTGAAGGGGAGACAAACCAATGTTTCCAACAGCATCATTTTTTTGGACAAAATATGGATCATAAACTTCCACGTTGGATAGAATACGAACGAAAAGAGATCGATTCATTCGAAACCTCATTCGAAATAAATTTGGGGGATAAGTAGGCGATTCAGCAAAATAATCGCGATAAAGTCTCTCATGCCCTTCAACTCGATTGAGAAAAATAACAGAATGACCTTGAATAGAACCACGACGTATTGCGGAACTATTCTCAGTATTGAGTTTCTCCATTGTCATAGCAGCAACCGCTAACATCTCCAACTCATCATCGGAGTCAGAATCACTAAGAATAATCTTCCATTTACCATCATAAGCCATACCAAAGAAATATGAGTTCAATACTAGTAAAATAAATTTGAGCTATATGACAATGAGAAGGGGGAGGTCTTATTTATACATTTTCAAAAATATGACCGTTGTAAATATGGTCGTTGTAAATATGACCGTTGTAAATATGACCGTTGTAAATATAGCCGTTGTAAATATGACCATTGTAAATATGACCGTTGTAAATATAGCCATTGTAAATATGACCGTTGTAAAATTTAAAATTTGATGATGTGGCACGACACGTCATCATTATGGCGCTTACGTGTTATGCCACATGGCATTTTTGAATTATATTATTGAAAGTTAGTTAAAGTTAGTTGAAGTAGTAAGCTATTTTGCTGAGCGTGGTTTGAGTGAATTTTAAAAAGTTGCTAGCTAAAGTAGTGAATTGAATATTTAAATATATTTTGAGTAACTATTTTGCTGAGTGTGGTTGGAGATGCTCTTAGAGCGATGGGTCTATTTTGATTGCCAAAAGGTATGGATTTAAATTTTTTTAGAATTAGGGTTTGATGGGTAATTAGTTTTATAGATATTATTTTATTAATATGTTTTTTTTATTAATTGAAAATGGGAAGTTGTAATGACCTGCATTAAAATTAGTCGTTAATACGTTAATTTAAACACTAACTATAATTTTATGTGAGTGAAAACATAGATTAAAGTTTATTTTTAAAAATTCCATTTAAGTAAATGGACCTCAAAAATAAATTTTTTGTGTGAAAACGAATCAAATGTCATAAAATTTTAAAATACCCTAATTAAAAAATATATAAAAATTATGTCACATGTTGTAAAGATGGTACCAAGTGTCTTTTGTAAGGAATTGAACAAAAAAAAAAAAAGGCAACACAAAAATGGACAAGTGTCCATCACCATGTGAGCATAAGCTAAACAAGGTGACATGAACACCTTGGAGGCCAAGTAACATCTTGATTATAAATATGCTATTTAGACAATGAGCAAGCAGGAAGGAAGAGAGAGAGCGAAACAAAGAGAGGAAGAAAAAAAAAGAGAGAAAAAAAAAAGGAAAAATTTATGAGATTTTGGGGTCAAAAATTGAACGGTTATTTTACTTCATATCACTACAAAATTTGAGTATCTTGTTTGTGGTACTTTGAATTTTATATCTATCAAAATCATCAATGATTCTGAGGCCCGGGGTATTATATAATATGTTTCTGTCTTTTAAATCTCTTTGCAAAAATTGTCTTTTTGATCATCTGAAACTTATATTATTATTGATTATTTGCAGTTGCTATGACATTATGAAATTGTTATTGAGTTGACCTGTGTTTTGGGCTATATATTTTTGAATTCATTTGTACATGTATGAAGTGTACTTGAAGCATATATTTGTGAAATATGATTGTGGCCCTATGGGTGTGTGGTTATGACCCTGTGGGGTGTGATTGGTTAGTATAAGTATGAATTTATATGCTCAAATATCACTTATCATGTCATTAAGATGAACTGAGTATAAGGATATGTTTCATAGCAGTTGAGTTATGTAGCATGTCCAATTTGATTGATGATTCTAATGTTCATGTTTCCTATCATCTGAGCTTTTTGGTATTTGATCATTTGTATTTCTTTTATCGTTGAGCATATTATATCATATCGCATTATATACTTCCCCGCTTTTAATATTTTTCAAGATTATCTTAGAGAAGAGGACCAGAGTTAAGATATCAAATAATTACAAATTTATACCATTGAATTTTATTGTAGCAATATATTATTTGAGAAGATCCATTGTATATTTTGGAGATGATCTTTATTTTTATTGAGGTAATTAGAGTTCTGGTCCTACATTTGGAGATATATTTATGGTATATTGGGGTTGATCTATTAATTAACGCACTCGAGAAATGGGGCGTTGCAGTTGTGGTTTGATTTATCTTTCAAGTTTCAATTGCTTCTGAAGATTGTGGAATGGTCTAGGTTGATTTTGTTAAATTTGAATATTTTGTTTCCTTGAAATTTGATGATTGGCTTAATGTTAATTGAAGGATTGATGGTTGTTTCATATTAAAGCTAATTGTAGTGGATTAATTGTGGCGTTGGCTCAAATAACTCTACTAACAAGTTATTTGAAAAAAATTTAGATGTTAAGTTTATTAGGAGGATGAACCCACCTAAGTGTTATATCTAAAATTATTGTGAGACCAGTACATGCATTGCATGACATTTTGATAAATGTTAGGGGCTAATGCATAATTTTTGATAATTTGCGATATTAATCTTGTGTTAAATTGTAGTTACAGAAATTATGAGAGTTGGTGAAAAACTTGAATTATAACCCTAGGGGTTGAATTTTTGTGATAAGATTTGTGTATGGGTATAAACCATAAAAAGGGAAAAGGTTTTTGGAGTGTAATTTAATAAGAGTTGGGAATTATGTGGTGGCAAGTGTTAGCCTTTCTCTTAAACATTATATATACATTGGGTATATATGAGTATATAAATATATATGTGTGTGTGTGTTTACGAGAGTTCCAGAGAAAGGGAGAGATAGAGATAGAGAAGGAGACTGAAGAGAGAGAGAGAGAGATAAGAGTTTTGGTTAGGAGGGAAGGAAACCCAGTAAAGAAACTTCGCTCTTTCGGTTCGAAATCGGCTTGGAACAAACCAATTTCTTTGGTTTCTTTGATTTCGTATAGGCTTTGTTGAAGAATTTGGAAGGGAGTAACACTTCTTGGTAAGAAATTTTGTTAATAGTTCTTTCTATTTGGTTGTTTAAAAACATAGAAAAATGTTGGGTTTTGGTGTATAAAACTTTTGGTTATGGTTATGGTATTGATATTGGATTTGTAAAAGATATGAAATAATATGTGTTTAGGGATTGTAATTGTTGGTATGTAAGCTAGAAGTTGTGGGTTTGAGAGAGAAGGATTTGGGTAAAAGACGGGATGAATAAAGGGTTTTTGTCAGACTTCTACCGGTAGGAAGTGATGTTTTACCGGTGGAACATTATGTAAGAAGTTCTACTAATAGAAAGTGATGTCCTGCGGGTAGAACAATGTTCTGTGAGGAGTTTTACCGGTAGGAAGTAATGTTCTACTGGTAGAACGACCTTTTGTGAGGTGTTCTACTGATAGGAAGTGGTGTCCTACCGGTAGAACAACATTCTAAAATGATTTCTATCGGTAGAAACATGGAATTTTCACCGTTTTGTTGTAACGACTGTAACTCATTATCCATTCAACCTCAAACCTTTTTATAAACATTTTAATGGATTTGAATCAATTGTAGTTGATCTTATTTACCTACAAATACATCATTTAACCTAAGGGTTGGGAATATTATAGTGAACGGAAAGGGATTTTGGAAGGGCATCGGGTTAAGCTCAATTAATCACTTGTGCATGTGAAGCATAATGTCATTTGTTTGAAATGGTATTTATGTAATTTGTGACGATGTATGTTAGGTGCAGAGACGACGGCGTCAGCGTCGGATTCACCTAAGGTATTGCACTAACTTTTGTTGATCTTTGACCTAAGGTGAGTGTATTATCTCATTGACTGAAAATTAGTTTGAATATTATAAGCTACATATTTATATGTGATTATAGCCTAATAATATGTGGAAGGATGTTGTATTATGTGATGATGGTTGAATTTGAATTGAGGAATTATGGGAAAACTGTGTTTTAAATTGCCGAGACTATTGGGCATAAGTAGTAGTGAAATAATAGCTGAGATTGCTAGGCTTAAACGGTAACGATAAAATTGTAAACACTGCTAGGCATAAACAGTAGCGTGAGATTGCCGAGATTCCCAAGTGGACACATATAGCGTTAATTACTAATGGATGGTTGGATAATAATATTTAATCCTACTATGTGGAATGTGTTATTATTGTACTGTGCTTGGGTGTTTTCTTTCTATATGTTTCAAATATACTCATTGAGTTTGTAGTTTTTCTCACCCCTCCACGGTTCCTTATTTTCAGGATTTGCGAGATGCTAAAGGTGGTCCACTGGGCAGTCTAGTTTGACGTATAAGAGTTGTTGTCTAAAAGTATAAAATGATATGTAACATAATTGTACATAATCTTTTATTATCTTATTTAGAATGTAAAGGGTATGGTGTCCAAGTTTGTTTTAGCACTGTGTTTTGTGAGAAAAGAGTTAATTTTACTACTGCACATATTAGTTACTTTGATTTAATTATGGATTAAAGGTTAATGAGTTTGTAATTAACCACACTTTATCCCTTTTCTGGGATAGGGTGTGACAATTATGGACATTTTTTTATATTATGTGATCGTGGCCGACAATGGGCAGAGCTACATAGGGGCGAGGGTGGGCAGGGGCCCATCGTCATTTTAAAAAAAAATATTATATGTATACTTATATTTGTATATTCTAAAAATTATACATATATGTTGGAACTCGATCTAAATATAATTATAAATAAACACCAATCCGACAAATTTTATAAACATGAAATTGAGGAGAATTATCACAATTACGTCGAACATCGTTCAAATGAAGATAACAGTAGATTTTATACTTCAAATAGAGTACTTAACTTGGGTTGAGGCACGGACTAAGTTGCTCTCTTTAAGATAGCTCGCGCCTCTATGGATAATATGTCCGGTGTAGTAGATCACAACACGTCGTCCCTAGGATACAACAACTTAGCTACTCACTGTAACTTCTCTAGGTCTACACAACCTTGAGAAGTAGCAACTTCACATACACCTTTCTTTGCCCAAGAATATAACATAATATACACCACAAAAAGAGAAGAAGAAGACATGAACTTCATACATTGTCACTCACACAATAGAACAAATATATAGGTGTATGAAATATATAACTCATTGCCAAAATAATTGGCCCATTAACTCATATCATATAACTCAATTATTTTAATCTTTGTAATTTATTGACCAAATTCAATATAATGCTCACCAAATAATTCTCACAATGAATATATATAACATATGTAATTTATGGACCACTAGATTTCACCATTATAATTCTCATTATATAGATACTAATGGTTAAACTTGTAACTCATATGGCTTATAAAGATATAAATAAATTTGTATAATCAAGTTAAAATGAAGATACAAATAAATGTGCAATTATTGCAATATAAATTAGATAAATGATAAAGGCTACTTTATTTTTATTAAAATATTCCAACAATATATGTTTTACTTGTGCCCACCCTATAATTTTTTTATTTCAATTTTTTAGTTTTTTTTTATTGTATTAATTCTTTTTCCATATGACCTCAATTTTATTATTTATGAATTTTTGCAAGTGACATTCATTTGACTTTTATTTTTTCTACGGGAAATCGTCTCTATTTTTATTCGAGTATTGATTATAATTTTTACTATGTGACAAACGATTTTCAATTTTTTTACCATGTTTAGCTATTAAAATTTTAGTTTAGTAGTTTTACTATGCTAATTGATTAGCCTCAAATAGTGTGTTATTTTGGTGATAATTAGTGGCTAATTACATTGTGCAAAACATTAACTATATTGTTTTAGCTAAGTTTGGATCTGATCTTTCTTTTGGAGTGTTTATCTTGTTTTGTAGGTGTAGGTGGGGAGTTAAAAGAGGTTGACATACGTGTCTATGCCAAGTGTAATCGAAGGGGTGAGTAGGATAAGTGGATGGGATGGAAAGAACTCGAGCAGCCTGTTAACGAAGGGACGAACCAGTTGGGCAGAGGGTAGGTGAAAAATGCTCTCACCAGCTAGAAAAATCATCATCTGCAGTGGGCAAGTAATATGGGCATTTATAGCACAGTGCCTGGGCAGGTCGGGTTGCCCAAAGGGCTGCCCGTTGCGACCCCCTATCACCCGTGCAAAAACACAACCGCCTCGACCGCGACGATACCAGTGGCCATTAACATGAGCCATTCGTCCTAACATTAACTAGGCAAATGTGATGTTTCTCCAAACGCAACTTGGACGTGGCCTTGAGGAAGGTGCAATAGCCAAGGCGAGAGGGCTCTCCCAAGGTCCACGACTGGTCACCGTGGGACCATGACCTCGAGAGGGCCATGTCTGCGATGCCCCCAGCGCGCTCCTACCTGGGGTTCTTTCCCTCTCTAGACCCTTTCTCGAGACCTTTGTCGAGGTGCCCAATAGAGGAAACTCACATAGTTTCGGTCCTTCAGCCACCAATCCACATGTCCCATCATCCCATATATTAATCCGGACCAGTAACCCAGTTACTTTAGAAGTCCCTCTGGATTCCAGTCAAGCACATCCCAGTGGGCAGTGTGCCATACATTGGGAGACCTGCTCGAGCAGACTAAATCTTCGAGACCCTGCCCTAGGCCGAGGTTGACAATCGTGCCCGTCCGCCCTCGCTGCTCGGTTCTCCCTTGAGGAGAGTCATACTTCCGTGCCTCTAGGTGGGGACACCTCCTCTTAGTCCAGTGGTCCAGTCGAGCAATAATGTTCAATAGGCTGAGGATACCACTCCCACAGTGAGGGAGGTGAGTCTCGCCGAGGTTGCTCCCACACTTTTGCAATTCCATTTTTGTCCCACCTTGGTGAAAGGTCCATTTTGCCACTTCCAATGTGGTGGAGATGCATTTCGCCCTGATGCGGTATTGTGCTTGAGGGCGTCGCGCCCAGGGGCGTCACGCGTTAAATGTTGCGCATGAGTGTCGTGACTTGGGCGTCACACATGACATTGTTATCTATACCAGTCCAGCTAGACTCTTTCGGGCCCCATTTCCATGTCAACTAATAATTATTGCCACTTGCCCTGTTATAGTGTAGACATGTGTCTTCAAGTTTTCGGGTACTATAGTAGGTAAATAAGGTGAATTGAAGATTAACAAGGAAATTTACAAGGAGAAGAGGAGGATCAAAACACAAGAGAGGATGGGTATTCTAGAATTTGCGTCCGAGCATATGAAGGTTTGCGTCTAGACGGGTGTTCCAGAACAGGGCAAGGAAGACATGAGGATTCTAAAGTCTATAGAGGGAAGCATTGTCAGATGTGTCCAGACAGAACATCTCATGTGTCTGAACGCGTGTTTCTTAAAGAACCAAGATCGCCATGCACGTCCGGACGGGAATAACTATGCGTCCGGATGCATGTTCGTAATTTGTTCAAGCTTTTGTGCTTTGCATTTTGCCCTAGTCTTGTGGCTCCATTAACTATAAATAGGGAGATAGTTTTACAATGGAGGCACCTTTTGTCATATAGTTTTCTTTTTTACTTGTTATTGTATTTTAATTATGATTGGCTAACAACCCCATTGAGGTTAGGGGAAAAGCTTTCAATGGGATTTGATATTGTTTTTTATCCAAGGTTTTAATTGCTTGACTTATTTTGTTGATTTAATTCTTATCTTCTAGTAAATTTTTTGCTCTGTATAATTTTCTAATACGGTATGCCATGTACATCAAATGTTTGAGATTCCTTTCGAGTCAAATAACTAGTTATTCCATGCTTGAATTAATTAATAGAATTCTCATAAGATAATTGATTTACTAGTCGCAGTAAATCTAGGGTTTACCTGCTAGAGAGTTTGATTCATCGTAGACTCTGGGCACGGTGAATGCTTGTAATCTATGGTTGAAGTCCAAGACTTATTAGGGTAATCTATTGGTTATAACAATTGGTGATTTCATATTATCACTGCTAAATTTTCCGGTTGAGATCACTCTTCAGCTGATTCCCAACTGAGATCAGAAACCGAGTCATAAATAATTGCCGTGTGGATTTGAAAGGGTATCCCTGACGCCTTAGTATTTCAAGTTATTGTTTTAAACAATCAATCTATGTTCTGTTGAACAAACTTCTATTCAGACAACTTCCAAACAAATTTTTTTTTATTTTTCTTGTGTTTCTTGTTATCACAATTCCATGAGTATTTGACCTCGGAATTTCGAGCATGTATTACGTTAAAACAACCTACACTTGGGTGATACATTATTAAAGTTGTAGCAAGTTTTTGGCGTCGTTGCTAAGGAAGCTGTTGAAAGACAAGTAGTGCATCGCCACATTTACTGAGGTTTGCTTGGTTTACAATTCGTCAGAGATCCAATTACTTCGTTCCACTTTTATTATGCTATAATTTATTAATTTTTTTCGTCATTTAATTTTTATTTTCTGTTTCTACCCTAGTATTTAATTATTTTATGAGTTCTTGGCATCATGGTTCAAGTGGACGTTTGATTAGGGAGGACTTAGATGAACTGTTTGGTAATTTATTTGACTCTCCTGAATCATCTCACACACATCACACGATGGCTGCAAATCCTTCTAACAATGGGAGAAGTAATTTTCCTATCCTAGAGGATCCTGATGATAGAGTAAGTAATCATGATGAGAATGATATTGATAATATGCATGCTAGTCAACGTCAAAATCTATGTGAATATTTGCAACCTGAACGACACCTTCATGTATCTTATTTCCTTTGCAGGCTACAAATTTTATTTTCAAACTTGGCACGATTGGATTACTTCCAAAATTCGATGGCATGGACTCTAAAAATCCTTATTTCCATATTCGAGATTTTGAGGAGGTATGTGCCACCTTCCATGACCAGATTGTGATGGAAAGTACAGTTAGGTTAAATCTTTTCCCCTTCTTACTGAAGGAAAATACTAAGACTTGGCCACACTCTCTTAGACCTAGATCCATAGGCACCTGGCAAGAGATGCAAAAGGAATTTTTGAAAAAGTTTTTTCCCACACACCGCACAAACTCTTTCAAATGTTAAATCATGATTTTTTCACAAAAAGAGTCTGAAATTTTTTATTAGAGTTGGGATAGGTTTAAAGACCTTCTTGCATCTTGCTCATATCATGACTACGAGAGCTGGTGTGTTTTAAGTTTTTTCTATAAAGGTTTATCTCCCCAAATGTGTCAATTTATTGAGATGATGTGTAATGTTGATTTTATGAATAAGAAACCTAATGAGGCCTTTGAATTTTTGTGTTGGTTGACTGAGAATGCGCAGTCTTGGGATACCACACATCCCATGAGCCTTCCAAAAATAAAACTGCAAGTATCCCATCAGGTGTTAGAAAATATTAGTTGAGGGAAAATGACCTAGGGGCTAGGATTACCACATTGTCAAGGAAGGTTGAAGCCATGGAGTATAGGAAGGTTAATGAGATACAGGTTGTCCCTCAAGAGAAAATTTGTAGTATTTGCGAGATCCCGGGATATCCTATAAAAGAGTGTCCCACAATTCCTGCTTTGAAAGAAGTCCTGCATGATCACACAAATGTTGTAAATAACTTTTCAAAGCCTTACAATAACCTGTACTCCAATACCTACAAACCGGGGTGAAAAAATCATCCGAATCTAAGTTGGAGAAATGACAATCATGCATCACTACCACCTCAACATGGTTCCTCTAATTTTGTTCATTACACTCCACCCCAAAGAGGAACTTTGAAAAAGTATTTTCACAATTCATGCAAAGTCAGACAAATTTTAGCAATCAAACCACTTAGGCTATTAATGGCATTAGAAGCACTCTCACTAAATTGACCACTGCTCTGTGCCATCAGGAGAATGGTAAGTTTTCGGCACAACCACAGTCTAATCCACAAGGTTAGTTTAATGTGAGTGATTCTAGTTCATCTGACACTGCACACGAGAAGATAAAGTCTATCACCACACTCCGTAGTGGAAATGTAATTGATAAAATAATTCCAACAAAGCCCCAAAAGCCTGAGGAATGTTCAAAACCTATGGAGGGCGGTGATAAACTTGACCAGCCCGAGATTATAGAGCCTATGAGGTACCCGATACCTGCACCTTTTCCACATAGATTGCTTAATTCTTCCAAGCCAAATTTGAATAATGAGATTTTGGAGATATTTAAACAAGTTAAAATCAACATCCCCTTGTTGGATGTAATTAAGCAGATACCTTCTTATGCAAAATTTTTGAAAGATTTGTGTGTTATCAAACGTAGATTAAATGTGCAAAAGAAGACATTTTTGATTGAGCAAGTATCCTCTATCATTCAACATAGGACCCCACCAAAGTATAAGGATCTTGGTTGCCCCACTATTTCTTGTGTGATTAAAAAATATAGAATTGAACAAGCCCTATGAACAGTTAGGTCTAGGTGAGTTGAAACTCGCTTTGGTGACACTTCAACTTGCTGACCATTCTGTGAACATACCGCGAGGCATGGTGGAGGACGTGCTAGTCCAAGTAGATAATTTTTACTTTACTATGGACTTTATTATCTTGGATTCGCACCCTGTGTTGAATGCTAGTGCTCAAATTCCTGCCATATTAGGCCGACCATTTATAGCCACTTTTAATGCGTTAATTAATTGTAGGAATTGTGTAATGGAATTGTCTTTCGGCAATAGGACATTGGAATTGAATATTTTTAATGTGTGCAAACAACGGGGTGAGGTTGATGATGACTTGCATGAGGTGAACATGCTTGAGTCCATTATTCTTAACAAATTCTATGACTCTTCTTGTTCAGATCCACTTGAAGCATGTTTTCTAGAATGCTCATCTGCTTTAGATTTAGGAGAAGAGAATTCTGAAATTATTGCACTAACTTCTATCTTAAATTCTTCATAGGTTCTTAAAGTTAGAGATTGGAAGCAAAAGTTTGACGAGCTTCCACCAAGACCCAATCCACCTGTTCTGTTGAGTGCCAAGGCTCCTAAACTAGAATTGAAGCTAGTATGCATTCTTAGGAGAGGAGGAGACGTTTCTAGTAATAATTTATTCACATTTGAGTTTAGCCTAAGAAGGTATGTTACTACAACTTCTTAAAAAGCTCAAGGGTTGGTATTGGGTGGACTTTGGCTGACATCAAGGGTATTAGCCCCTAGTTTGCACACATAAGATTTATTTAGAGGATAATTCCAAAACATCTAGGGAGATGCAGAGGTGACTTAACCCTAACATGAAGGAAGTGGTTAGGAATGAAGTGTTGAAACTATAGGATCAGGGACTGTGACGCCCCTAAAACTGGGGGTCCTTTGTCAACCCGTTGACCACCCATCAACCCGCGAAAATACCCGTGAATGCCGCATAACCCGACACCACGGCATAACATCCCCTTTACTGGGATCACAACATCTCAAAGTTTGGGCAGAGTCACCCTTGTATCGGGTTCTCCCAAATGCACAACTTGTATACCATTCAACCACATGACCCATCCGAGGTCCAATATACCACAATTTATACTCTATTATTATCCATTTACATCATTTGAATGAAAGGAAACAAAGCCCAAACGCATGGCAAAACATTCTTAAAAATTGAGATTGTTGGAAAACCTACTGGTAGGTTTATCATTGTTCTACCGGTAGGTTTTGCCCACTGGAAAATTTCTACAGGTAGAAGTACTCGACGTTCTACTGGTAGGTTTTACCAATTTTCCTACGATTCCTTCCTTTTTCAATTCCAATTCATTCCAAACTTGTACAACCTCATACCAAACTCATATAACATCAAGTTTAAGCAAAATACAGTTCACATGAGTTCACATTACAATCTTTTCCAATATTACATGTTCAAAACTAAATAACATAATAGTTTTTACAAACCATGTTTCAAAAGCCACATTAGGCTTTTCTTCAACCATGAGGGCCCGATTGACAGCCATCCACCGATGTGTACCCTGCACCCTGAAATGTTGTCCCATAAAAGGTGAGCCACGCTCAATAGGGTATTTCCTAAAGAGGCTACTCCCCAACCTAGATGCATATGAAATGTTCACATGCAAAATTTCACAAGCAACAAACCTTCCAATCAAGGATATGCAATTCAATGGTAGGAATTACCATGTCATGCCATAAAATGAGATGAGACTCACTCATGCAACTCAACCCGAGCCTTTACCAGCTCCCCCATACATGCAATGCCATGAGTATAAAACCGGGCATTCCAAGATCTTGCCATTAATGTTGCACATCCAATGGCCTTTTAAAAATAAATCATGTGTCTGTTGTTGGGTATTCAAATTTTGGAATCTCACCGTCGGTTCTGTACACTGTTACACTTTTTTGGACTTGTACCGACGAAAGTGTATAAACCAGTAACTTGGTCTTGCACCCGAGGGAGTATCTAGCCCTTCTTGCTATACCCGACACAAGTTTTTATTCAACTGTGCGACTTTGTCGAACCATGGTTCGACTGTATTGAGCCCACTTATCAACCACCAAGGATGGTGTTTGATCCAAAGACATGCACACACCCACACCTATGTCTAATGCCCACGAATGTGATGTCTCCGTGCATATGCAATGTAATAAACAATTGTAATATCAATATCATATCCATATGTAATGAATGCCATATGAACTATTTCAACCACATTTCAACACATTCCATGGCTAATTATATTCAAAACATATAATTTTCCATAAATCATCACAATGCCAATATATCATAAGCATATATCAGCATTTTCATTCAACAACAATTTTCATAAGCATGTTATACATAATCTATGCAATAACACACCTAATTCACATAGGTATTAAATCAAACACTTTGAAGGCACCAAATCATGTAATCATATAAAATGCCCAATTTCATCACATAACTCAAGAAATTACATTAAATAATTTTTACATAACCAATTCAAGATAGAATTGAATTTTTACCCATTTTCAATACCCATTTCATCAATTTACAACGATAGACAAGTGTTAAATATATCTAACAACCTACCCATTTCATATAATCACCCTAGGTTGGAAATAAATCTAGTTAGGATGAAAATCCTACCTCTTGAAGCGTAAAACGAGATTGTAGAACCTTCAAGAACACACCCCAAGCTCAAACTTTGATTTTCCCAAAATCCCGTCTTTGAAACTTCGGTGAAATTCGTCCTTCTTTGGTACGTAGGCGTAGCCCTCGTCGCGCAGATGAACTTTAATTCTTGGCTCGAAGGATTCCGATCAACGAAACTCCATAGATCGTAGAGAAAAGTCTTGAACTCTCTCTTTTCCCTCTCTCCAACATAACTCAGCATAAAGAATGGGGAGAAAATCTGATTTCTTCCCTATTTATACCCTTTAAATGCTTGGTTCACATCGCGCCACACGTTCCTCATTCCTCGTTCCGATTTCGCCCCAAAACAATTAAATTTCATCCCGGTTCAAGTTCAAAATATTTTTATATGAACTTCCTTTAAATTATTTTTCACTTTTAGAAATTTTGAGTCCCGGGTTCGTTTTTTGAGGTCACCTGACCTCAGTCGCCTCGTAAAACGTGAAAAATCTTACTATCTCAGAATTCGACGCAAATTGACTGGTTAATTATATTTTACGAGACGAATCCAATGATGAGGTCCGTTTAGTCATCCAAGCTCTAGAAAAATTCGAGTTTTCAACCTGTACCGAAGTGGCAAATTACCATTTTTCAAAAAAAAATTCAAATTTACCCGAATTTTAAATTCTTTCCCCCTTAAAATAATTTCATCCCCAAAATTCACACACTCATGCACACTTAACCGCATGCATATGCAACAAGTAATACAATACTTATAGTTACAGAAATGTACCTCCATCCTCGAACAAGAACGAATAAACTGGTACGTATAGTGTCCTCATACTCCCATGTCGTCTCCTCCACACCTCGGTGCTGTCACAGCACCTTCACTAGCCTCACGGTCTTGCCTCGCAAAATCTGTTCTCAGCTATTCATGATACGCACTGGTCCCTCCTCGAAGGTCTCATCCGCATCAACAATCAACTCGCCCCAATCCACCACATGTGTCAAATCTGGGGTGTACTTCCGGACCGTGGAGACATGGAACACCGCGTGAACACCCGATAATTTTGACAGTCACGCCAACCGGTAAGCAACTGTATCAACCCTCTCGAGTACCTCGATGGGCCCGATAAACCTCGGCGACAGCTTTCCTCGTTTCCTAAACCTGATCATTCCCTTCTTAGGCATTACCTTCAAGAAGATGTGATCTCCCACCTCAAACTCTAGAGGTCGTCGTCATCTGTTGGCGTAGCTCTTCTGCCGGCTCTGAGCCGTGAGAAGACGCTTCCATATCAAGTCCACATTCTCCGAGGTGTCTCTAACTAAGTTCGGACCTGTAGAGGGTCTCTCTCCAACCTTCGTCCAACAAACTGGAGAACAACGAGGCCTCCCATAAAGTGCCTTATAGGGTGCCATCTATATACTCGCCCGATAACTATTGTTGTAGGCGAACTCCGCTAAGGGTAAATATTCTTTCAAGCTACCCTTGAGATCTAGGACGCATGCCCGTAGCATGTCCTCTAAAGTCTGGATGGTCCTATCTGACTGACCGTTTGTCTAGGATGAAAAGTTGTGCTCATCATCAACTGTGTCCCCATGGCTCGCTGGAAACTCTCCCAAAAATGGGTCGTAAACTTGGGATCCCGATCCGACACTATAGATATGGGCACCCCATGCAGCCAGACTATCTCCAGTATGTACAATCGACAGAATTTCTCCAGTGTGAAGGTCATCTGCACTGCTAAAAAGTGTGCCGACTTCGTAAGCCGGTCTACTATCACCCACACCGCGTCATGTTCCCGCAATGGCCGTGGCAAGTGGGTCACAAAATCCATCGTGACGTGCTTCCACTTCTACTCAGCCACCTCCAAAGGCTGGAGCAATCCTGCTGGTCTCTGGTACTCAACCTTGAATTGCTGACACATGAGGCATCGACTAACGAAATCTCCGACGTGCCTCTGCATCCCACTCCAATAGTACTAGTGACGAAGATCATGGAACATCTTCGTGCCACTTGGATGTACAGCAAAACGGAAGTAATGGAACTCCCTAAGGATCTCCTCTCTCAGATCCGTAGACTGGGGAACCACAACCCTTCTCCTGAACCGAAGACTACCATCTGCGTGAATAACTCAACCCTCGTCACCCGTACCTGACTATACCCGGTCCCTGATGAAAAATATCTCAGTGTCATGTCCTTGGGACTCAATCAATCTGCTCAGTAGGGAAGGCATAGCCACAAAACTCCCCAAAGTACCCTAAGCCTGACCCCTATAGTGCAACCTGAACTGTCCTATAGTCTCGAGCATCTGCCACTCCTAGGAAGCCACACTAGCCAAGACTCCCCGTGACTTGCGGCTGAGTGCCTCAACCACCACGTTTGCCTTACCAAGATAGTAATGCAAAGTGAAGTCATAGTCCTCCAAGTACTCCATCTACCTGCGTTGCCTCATATTGAGGTACCGCTGTGTAAAGATGTACTTCAGACTCTTGTGGTCTGAAAATACCTTAAATTGTTCACCGTATAAATAGTGGCGACAAGCCTTCAAGGCAAAGACAATGACCGCCAACTCCATGTCGTGCGTATGATAGTTTTGCTCGTGGCACTTTAACTGCCAAGAGCCATAAGCTACCACTCTCCTAGACTGCATCAAAACACAACCAAGTCCGTCCTTGGAGGCATCACAATAAATTGTGTACCTCTATCCCCTCCCCGAGACTATCAAAATAAGAGCTGAAGTAAGCATCCCTTTCAACTCTTGGAATGCTCTCTCACACGAGTCATCCCACTGAAACTTGACCTCCTTCCGAGTTAATCTCGTCATAGGTGCAACTAGTCGGGAGAAGTCATCAATGAACCTCCTATAATACCCCACCAATCCCAAGAAATTGTGCATCTCGAAGACTAACTTTGGTCTTTCCCAACTCATAACCGCCTCAACCTTCTCCGGGTCAACTGACACACCCAAAGCCGACACTACGTGTCCAAAAAACTTCACCTCCATAAGCCAAAATTCACATTTGCTGAATTTGGCGTATAACTGATGGTCCCTCAAGGTCTGGAGAATAACCCTCAAGTGACCCTCATGCTCTTCCTCAGACTTGGAGTATATCAAAATGTAGTCAACGAAGACCACGACAAACTGATCTAGGTAGGGTTGGAACACCCTATGCATTAGATCCATGAACGCCGCCGGGGCATTCGTCAATTCAAAAGGCATAACCGTGAACTCAAAATGCCCATACTGCGTCCTAAACGCCGTCTTAGGGATATCCGTCTCCCTAATCCTCAATTGATGGTAACCCGTGCGTAGATCTATCTTGGAGTACACCCGCACCCCTCTCAGTTGATCAAACAAGTCATCAATCCTCAGCAAAGGGTATCTATTCTTGATAGTAACCCGATTCAACTGTCGGTAATCTATACATAGCCGAAGGGTCTTATCCTTTTTCTTGGAAAACAACACCGGAGCGAGGTACTTGGTCTAATGAAGCCCTTGTCCATCAATTCTTGCAATTGGACATTGAGTTCTTGCAACTCTGTAGGTGCCATTCTATGCGGAGTCATAGAAATAGACGATGTAACAGGGTGCAACTCAATAGTGAAGTCTACATCAATATGTGAAGGTAATCCCGATAGTTCATCCAGAAAAACGTTCTTATACTCACAAACCACCCGAGGTAGACCCAACTCCTATCTTGTCTCGTCCTCTAGGGTAAGGCTCGCAAGCCAGCCCATCAATTGCCCGTGCCAATGGGAATCATACAGTACTTGGGGTAAAATGTCATGTTTCTCCCCCTGAAACTTGAAACAAACACCCTCCGTTGTGTAGGCAGTGACCCTCTTCCGATCACAATCAGTGACAACTCGATGTGCCGTCAACCAATCCATCCCAAAAATGACATCAAAATCTGATATGTCCATGACTCTAAGGTCCACAGTGAATAGAATCCCCGAGATCTCTAACTCACAACCTCGACATATCTGATCAATACTCACCCTAGCTCCTAGGGGAAAACTCACATGCAATGACTCTTCCAAGGTCTCAACCTCTAATCTCAAATCTCCCACACGTGATGTAGAAATAAATGAATGCGATTCACCAAGTCAAATAATACCCTTGCCTATAAGCGAGAGAGTAGAAATGTACCCTGAATAACCGACTGATCCACCGGCTCAGTCTGAGGTGTGATGACGTAGACTCGCCCCTGGGTCCCCGAAGTCCCGACCTGTGAACCCTATCCTTGGACTCGACCCATGCCTTGGCCCATCTAGCCTGATTGCGGAGTCCCCGCTCGTGAAGGAGTAGGGGCCTGTGTAGCACCCTAGAATTGATATTGGCTTCCCTGGCCCATGGTGGGGTAGGGAGGAATGAAATACTTCTGTGTATGCCCCACCGATGACTGGGACTGAGATGCCCCATAGCTCTGTGATCCCTGTCTCTGAGGATAATTCCGTTTCATGTGACCCGGTTGGTGGCAAATGAAATATGTCCTTTGGCCTGCTTGGTTGGAAGGCCTCTGATTTCTCCCGTCTTGGGAGGATTGACCTTGACCTTGGCCTTGGCCTTGATAGCCGCGACCCTGTCCTTGATACCTTTTGTGGGGTTGAAGTCCTCTACTTCTTCCCAGAACTAGAAGAAGAAGATTGACCCTCCTTCTTCTTATCCTTAGCACTCGCATCCCGAATACTCTTTGCGTCATCAACCTCTCTCTTAATGGCCATAGCCGTCTCGACCATCGAGTCCAAATCCTGTAGGCGGTGGCCCACAATTTTTCCCTGGATGGACAATTTCAAACCATCCTCAAACCTCCTCACTTTGGCCATATCCGTGGCCACGTAATCATCGGCAAAATGAGCTAATTCTGTGAACTTAGCCACGTATTCCATCACAGTCATAGTCCCTTGTTTCAAATCCAAGAACTCCCAGGCTTTCGCGTGTCGAACAGCCGATGGGAAATACTTACCCATGAAGAGCTCCTAGAACTCTCCCCATGTCATCGCCTCTAAGTTCTTCGAGGCCTTTGCCCAATCCCACCACAAATATGCTTCTCCTTCTAGCTGGAATGTAGCTAGCCTTATCTTAGTGGCATCAGAGGTGATCTCCATAGCCTCTAGGATCTTCTCCACTTGCTGGAACCAATGGTCGGCCACCATCGGGTCCGCCCCTCCCATAAAAGTCGGAGACTTGTGTACCTTGAACTTTTGGAGGTTACTTGAGCCTCCTTGGCCCACATTGGCGCTAGCCTGTGCAAAAGTAGCCACCAGCGTGCCAATAGCCTCTATAAAGGCTTGTTGGTCAAAGGCCAGTAGTGGTTGGTTGTTGTTCCGCCCACCGCCTCGGCCGCGTCCTCTTCCTCTATTTGCCATCTACACATATGTCAAATAGCAATAGAACACTAACTTAGTATCCCAAGATAGGGATCAAGTTCAAACTTTGAGATTTCTCTCCTTGACTCACTAGTAGAGCATATGCCACCCACTAGTAGACACCTACACCCTGAACTATCCCGTTTATTCTTTTTCTGACCCCCAAGGTTATGTTCTCTAACCCTTGTGTCTTTTCTCCATATACATTCAATCATGCATATTGTCGACATAACATATAACACATAACATGTAGCATTTAAAACATATAACATGTAATGCACAATAGATGCAATGGTCTAAACCCATGCCTAGCAAGCCCTAGGTAAATCGAGAACCTAGGCTTTGATCCAAGCTGTGACGCCCCTAAAACCGGGGGTCACTTGTCAACCTGTTGATCACCCATCAACCCGTAGAAATACCCGTGAATGTTGCATAACCCGACCCCACGACACAACATCCCCTTTATCGGGATCACAACAACTCAAAGTTTGGGCAGAGTCTCCCATGTATCGGGCTCTCCCAAATGCACAACCTGTATACCATTCAACCACATGACCCATCCTAGGTCCAATATACCACAATTTATACTCCATTATTGTCCATTTACATCATTTGAATAAAAGGACACAAAGCTCGAACGCATGGCAAAACAGTCTTAAAAATTGAGATTGTTGGAAAACCTACCGGATGGTTTATCATCGTTCTACCGGTAGGTTTTATATCATTCTACCGATAGGTTTTGCCTACTGAAAAATTTTTACTGCAAAACTTGAAGTTCTACCAGTTGGTTTTGCTCACTGGAAAATTTCTACCAGTAGAAGTACTCGACGTTCTACTGGTAGGTTTTACCAATTTTCCTACGATTCCTTCTTTTTTCAATTCCAATCCATTCCAAACTTATACAACCTCATACCAAACTCATATAACATCAAGTTTAAGCAAAATACAGTTCACATGTGTTCACATTACAATCTTTTCCAATATTACATGTTTAAAACTAAATAACATAATAGTTTTTACAAAACATGTTTCAAAAGCCACATTCGAATTTTCTTCAACCATGAGGGCTCGATTGAGAGCCATCCACCAGTGTGTACTCCACACCTAAAATGTTGTCCCATAAAAGGCGAGTCACGCTCAATAGGGTATCTCCTAAAGATGCTACTTCCCAACCTAAATGCATATGAAATGTTCACATGCACAATTTCACAAGCAACAAACCTTCCAATCAAGGATATGCAATTCAATTATAGGAATTACCATGCCATGCCATAAAATGAGATGAGACTCACTCATACAACTTAACCCGAACCTTTACCGGCTCCCTCACACATGCAATACCATGAGTATAAAACCGGACATTCCAAGCCCTTGCCATTGATGTTGCACATCCAATGACCTTTTAAAAATAAATCAAGTGTATGTTGTTGGGTATTCAGATTTCAAAATCTCACCTCCGGTTCCGTACACCGTTACACTTTTTTGGACTTGCACCGATGGAAGTGTATAAACGGTTTAGTAACCGGGTCTTGCACCCGAGGGAGTATCTAGCCCTTTTTGCTATACCCAACACAAATTTTTCATGCAACCGTGCGACTTTGTCGAACCTTGGTCCAACTGTACCGAGCCCACTTATCAACCACCAAGGATGGTGTTTGATTCAAAGACATGCACACACCCACACCCATGTCTAATGCCCACGAATGTGATGCCTCCATGCATATGCAATGTAATGAACAATTGCAATATCAATATCATATCCATATGTAATGAATGTCATATGAAATATTTCAACTACATTTCAGTACATTCCATGGCTAATTATATTCAAAGCATATAATTTTTCATAAATCCTCACAATGCCAATATATCATAAGTATATATCAACATTTACATTCAACAACAATTTTCCTAAGCATGTTATACATAATCTATTCAATAACACACCTAATTTTACATAGGTATTAAATCAAACACCTTGAAGACACCAAATCATGTAATTACATAAAATGACCAAGTTCATCACATAACTCAAGAAATTACATTAAGTAATTTCTACATACCCAATTCAAGATAGAGTTGAATTTTTACCCATTTTCAATACCCATTTCATCAATTTACAACGATAGGCAAGTGTTAAATATACCTAACAACCTACTCATTTCATATAATCACCCTATGTTGGAAATAAATCTAGTTAGGATGAAAATCCTACCTCTTGAAGCGTAAAACAAGATTATAGAACCTTCAAGAACACACACCAAGCTCAAACTTTAACTTTTTTCGAAATCCCGTCTTTGAAACTTCGATGAAATCCGTCCGTTTTGGTACGTAGGCGTAGCCCTCATCGCGTAGATGAACTTTAATTCTTGACCTGAAGGATTCCGACCAACGGAACTCCGTAGATCGTAGAGAGAAGTCTTGAACTCTCTCTTTTCCCTCTCTTCCTCTCTCTAACATAACCCAACATAAAGAATGGGGAGAAAATATGATTTTCTCCCCTATTTATACCCTTTAAATGTTTGGTCCACATCGCGCTATACGTTCCTCATTCCTGGGTCCGATTTTGTCCTGAAATGATTAAATTTTGTCCTAATTCAAGTTCAAAATGTTTTTATATGAACTTCCTTTAAATTATTTTTTACTTTTTGAAATTTAATTTTTTACTTTTTGAAATTTAAGTCCCAAGTTCATTTTTTGAGGTCACTCGACACCCGGTTGCCTTGTAAAACGCAAAAAATCTGACTGTCTCGGAATTCGACGAAAATTAACTAGTTAACTAGATTTCGCGAGACGAATCCAATGGTGAGGTCCGTTTCGTCATCCGAGATCTAAAATAATTCAAATTTTCAACCCGTACCGAAGTGACAAATTATCTTTTTACCATTTTTTAAAAAATAATTTAAATTTACCCGAGTTTTACGGGGACTCACCCATTTACTATCGGCTATAGGGTAGTCCCAGTAACTATAGTTGCTAAAGACAATAATGAGCTTGTGCCAACTAGGATAATAACTAGTTGGAGAATGTGCATTGACTACAAGAAATTTAATTCTGTGACGAGAAAGGATCACTTCTCTTTGCCCTTTATGGATCAAATTATAGAAAGGGTAGCCTCACATCTGTTTTATTATTTTTTTGGTTGTTATTCGGGATATAACCAAATTGAGATAGCCCTAAAGGACCAAGAGAAAACCAATTTTACTTGTCCTTTTGACATCTTTGCATATCGAAGGGTGCCTTTTGGACTTTGCAATGCACCTGTGACCTTTCAAATGTGTATGCTTAGTATTTTCATTGATATGGTTGAGCATTTTTTTGAAGTCTTTATGGATGATTTTACTATTTTTGGTGATTCGTATGGTGATTGCCTTTCTAATCTTGAGAAAGTTTTGATCAGGTGTGAAGAAAAGAACCTTGTGCTAAACTGGGAGAAGTGCCACTTCATAGTTCGAAAGAGAATTATTCTTGGTCACATTGTCTCTTCTGAGGGAATCCAAGTTGATAGAGCTAAAATTGAATTAATTTCCAATTTTCCCACCCCAAAGACCATTAAGAATGTTAGATCAATTTTTGGGTCATGTTGGTTTCTATAAGAGGTTTATAAGAGATTTTAGTTCAATATTTAGACCACTTTGTTATCTCTTAGGGAAAGACACATCTTTTGAGTGGAATGAGGCTTGCCAAGAGGCTTTTGAGAATCAAAAAGATATGCTCACTACTGCTCCAATTATGCAATCACCAAATTGGAATATTCCCTTTGAAATCATGTGTGATGTCAATGATTATGTTGTGGGGGAAGTCTTAGGGCAAAAAAATAAGAACAAGCCACATGTTGTAAAACTCGAAAAAATTTAAAAATTTTAGGAAAAAGGGCAAAACGGTAATTAGTCGCTACAGTACGAGTTGAAAACCTAAATTTTTCTAAAACTCGAATGAAAAAACGGACCTCACCATTGGATTCATCTCGCAAAATCTAGTTACCTAGATAATTTTCGTTGAATTCCGAGACAGTCGAATTTTTCACGTTTTACGATGCAATCGGGAGTCGCACGGCTAAAATAAATGCAATCGGGTTTTAATTTCGAAATACAAAAAATAATTTAAATTTAGTTCGAAAAAAATATATTGAACATAACACGAAACGAGATTTAATTGATTTGGAACAAAATCGGATTAGGAAAAGACGGGACGTGTGGCGCAACAAGGGCCAAGTATTAAGGAGTACAAATAGGGGAGAAAATAAGATTTTTCCCCATTTTACACCAGATTTTTGGGAGAGAGAAAGAAGAGAGAGAAATGAGGGTTTCTTCAAGTTTCTCTCTACGATCTAGGGCCAACCGTTCGTCGAATCAATTTGGGCCAAGAACAAAAGTTGATCTATGCGACGATAGCTATGTCTACGTACCAAAAATCAGAGATTTCGCCGAAGTCTCAAGAACAAGATTTTTGGAAATCAAGGTTTGAAGCTTGATTGGGGTTCTTGAGAGTTTCTACCACTCGTATTACGCTTCAAGAGGTAGGGTTTTTCTCCTAACTAAATTTATTTTCAACCTAGGGTTTCGTATGAAATGGGTAGCACGACTTGAGATGAAATCTTTTGTCTAAATGTATTTCTAGTGTAACTAGAGTATGATAAATGATATAAGAATGAATAAAACTAATTTCGCATGAATTGGGTTTGTTGAGAATTGCTTGTTTGGTGATTTCATGAGAATGTGATAAATTGGGTATGATTATGTGTTTACATGATTTTGTGTCTCTTTGGGTTTGATAAAATGCCTATGATTGATTAAGTATGTTATTTGAATAAAATTGATATAACATGCTTTGTGATGATGTTGGAATGTAATTATATGCTTTATGATATAAGTTACATTGAGGATTTGGAAATGTTCTTGTTGTGCTAATGACATGTTGAACATGATGTTGTAATTGCAATTGAAAATTTGGTTGTATAATGATCTGAAATGCAATGGTTCATTACATTGCATATGTACGGGAAACATTACATTCGTGGGCATATGACATGGGTGTGGGTGTGTGCATGGTTTTGATCAAACACTATTCTTGGTGGATGATAAGAGGACTCGGGAGATTTGGACCAAGGTCCGACTGAGTCGCACGGGTTACATGGAAAACTTGTGTGGGATATAGCAAGAAGGGCTACATTCTCCCTCGGGTGCAAGACTTGACTACTGGTTTATACACTTTCGATGGTGAAAGTCCAAAAAAGTGTATTGGTGTATGCAGAACCGGAGGTGAACTACCAAAATCCGTGTTGGTATGGTGGACCGTTGGTGCAAGTCCAGGAAGTCACTTACCCAAGAAAGACACATGATTTATTTGCTAAATTGTCATAGGATGCGTAGCATCAATGGCTAGGGCTTGAAAAACCCGGATATATACGCATGACATTGCATGTGTTATGGGAGCCGGTGAAGGCTCGTGTTGTATTGCATGTGTGAGTCTCACCTCATAACATGGCATAACATTGTGACATTCATTCTTGAAGTTGTATGTTCTTGGAAGAATGATTGGTTGATTGTTGAATCGCATGTGAGCATTTCATATGCATCTAAGTTGGGGAGTAGCCTCTTTAGGAGATACTCTATTGAGCGTGACTCACCCTTTTATGGGGACAAAATTTCAGGTGCGAGACAAGCGCCGGTGAACGGCTCTTACTTGGGCCCTCGTTGATGAAGAAAGCTGAGTTGTGGCTTTAGATTATATTTTTGTAAAATAATTGTGTAATTAATTTTTTGACATGTAATATTGTTTAAAGGGTTGTATAATGAACCTTTATGGACTATATTTTGAGTATAATTTGATGTTATATGAGTTTGGGTGAATGTTGTATGAGATTAGATGAGTTGAAATTGAAAAAAGATTGAATAGGGGAAAAATTGGGCCCTGCTAGCGGTAGCATGTTGATTGATTACAGGCAGCACAATTTCAGATGGCTCAGCTACTGGTAGCAAGTACCTGAGCTACTGGTAGCTCGCTAGCAGTGGGCAGTTAATGGTAGTTCTGGCAAAGGGCTCAGCTACCGGTAGCACGTTCACGAGCTACCGATAGCTCCTCCACAATTTTAAAAAAATTAAAATAACTTTGACAAACCTTCGGGGCTTGAGTCCTTTTGTTCAAATGATGTAAATGAAGTAATATTAAGGATAAATTGATGTAAATTAGACATTGGAATGGTCAAGTGATTGAAATGTATACGAGTTATGCATTTGGGAGTGCCCGGTACAAGGGAGACTCTGCCCAAACTCTGTGTTGTTATGATCTCGGTGAAGAGGATGTTATGACGTGGTGTTGGGTTATGCAGCATTCACGGGTACTTCTGCAGGTTGATGGGTAATCAACGGGTTGACAAAGAACCCCCGGTTTTAGGGCATCACACATGTCATATGTTATGCTAGTAGGAATTTAAACAGTGCACAGATGAATTATTCGACCATAGAAAAGGAACTGCTAACAGTAGTATTTGCCTTAGCCAAGTTTCGATCTTATCTGGTAGGATCCCCTATTGTTATCTTTTATAGACCATGCATCTCTCAAATACCTGTTGACAAAGAAAGATACAAAACCTAGGCTACTTAGGTGGATCCACCTACTCCAAGAATTTGACATTACCATCAAAGATAAAAAAAAAAGTAGAGAATGTTATAGCAGACCACTTGTCCAGACTTGTGAGCGATAAGCCAATAGAGACAATGCAGATTAAAGACACATTTCCTGATGAACAATTATTGGCACTTTCTACATTACCATGGTTTGCTGATATTGTCAACTTTCTTGTAACATGTAACATGCCTCCCCACTGGAGTGCTCAAGATAAAAGGAAATTTCTGGTTGAGGTACAAAGCTTCTTTTGGGATGACCCCTACCTGTTCAAATATTGCCCTGATCAAATTATTAGAAAATGTGTACCAAATAAGGAGGTAAGTAGCATTCTTTCATTTTGCCATTTGGAAGCATGTGGAGGCCATTTTTCTACTAGAAAAACTACTGCGAAAATTTTGTAGTATGAATTTTATTGGCCTTCACTTTTTAAAGATGCACACATTTTCTGCAAGGCATGTGAGCAATGTCAAAAGTAAGGAGGGATAACCCATCGAAATATGATGCCCCTGAACCCAATTTTAATTTTTGACTATTGGAGCATTGATTTTATGGGCCATTTTCCTCCATCTTTTGGTTATTTATATATTTTAGTGGTAGTTGACTATGTGACCAAGTGGGTTGAGGCAATACCATGTCAGACCAATGATCACAAAGTTGTTTTAAAATTTTTGAAAGAAAATATTTTGTCCAGATTTGGTAAACTTCGAGCCATTATCAGTGATGAGGGATTGCACTTTTGTAACAAACCTTTTGAAGCTTTAACGAAAAAAATATGGTGTTAAACATAAAGTTGCAACTCCCTATCACCCACAGACAAGTGACGAAGTAGAGCTTGTCAATCAGAAGGTTAACTACATTTTAGAGAAAACAATTAATCCCGATTACAAAGATTGGTCGTTAAGACTAACTGATGCATTATGGGCATACCACACTGCCTATAAAACCATAATTGACATGTCTCCATATAGATTAATTCATGGAAAGGCTTGCCATTTACCTGTGGAATTGGAACAAAAAGCATACTGGGCCATTAAAATGTTTAACTTTAGCCTTGACCAAGCTAGTTTCTTATGAAAACTACAGATGAATGAGTTTGATGAGATCCAAAATGAAGCACATGAGAGTTCTAAAATTAGGAAAGAACGGATGAAGGTGTTCCATGACAAAAATATTTTGAGAAAAACCTTCGCACCTTCACAAAAAGTTCTTTTGTATAATTCTAGACTGCATCTATTTAAAGGTAAACTTCAAACTAGATGGACTGGTCCCTTCATTGTTAAGGAAGTTTTTTTGTATGGGACAGTGGAGATTGAAAACCTCAAGAACGAAAATGTTTTTAAGGTCAATGGCCAACAATTAAAATCATTCTTGGAAGGGGGAGTTGTGGAAGGGGAATCCATCAAGTTGGTGGATCCCCACTATGAATAATCACTGAAAAAATCAAACCAATTGTTGTATTGTAGTTTTTGTTAATTGTTTGATTGTTTTTGTTAGATTTTGAATTTGTAGGTTGACTCAATGCGGCGTGAGGTATGTCATCCCCGAACTTTGGTTGGGGGATTGTGAATGTTTCATGGTTGTGTTTGCGTCATTAGACATGTTTTGAGGTAGAGTTTTTTTGTTTTTTAAATTTTCTAAGTGTCAACAACATAGCACTCTGGAAAAAGCGTCCGGATGGAAGTGCTTGTGCATCTGGATGCAACTTTTGTTACAGGCTGAAATTTTTTGTGAAGTGTTGGACCTTGGGGAACTTTTTTGGAAAACGCGTTCGGACTGCCTTGCATTTGCGTCCAGATGCACATTTTTGATAAAAAAATTTTTCTAAGTGTTGGAAAGGAGAAAAAATTATGTCATTTGTGTCCGGACTGTACATCATTTGTGTCCAGACGGGAAGGCCAAGCGTTCCAAATTCTAAAGACGCGTCCGGATGGAGACCTTTCTTGTGTCTGGACATGATGTTATGAAGGTGGTTTAAGGCGGCAGTTGAGATGCGTCCGAACGCGTGTGTCCAATCTATAAATAGAGGCCTTTGAATGTTTTTTTTTTCTTTTCAAACTCTCTTCCCTCCTTCTAAATCCGAAGTTCTCCCTCCTTCTAAACAAAACTCTCTCTATTCCTCCATTTCCCATTTTCACCCAATGACACATCCTAAAGCTTCTTCATCGAAAAGGGTGAGGACCGCTACACAGGAGACTCATGAGGAAGATAAGACCTTTGATCCTCATTGGTTCCAGACTCTAGAGCCCAGTGTTAGATTTTTTTAATACTATGTGAGCAAGCCTTTGGTATTTGAGAGACAAATCAAGTATGAGGATTTTGCTCGATTAGGTGTAAAAGACATTATTTACGAGAGGAGATGGGATGGGTTTATGGGGGCAAGAATGGCCCCGTGTGCCTGTGTTGGTGGGAGAATTTTATAGCAACACGGATGACCACGAGGATGGTAGTTTCCATACCTATGTTTGCAGCACCGGGTGGATGTCGCCGCCATTTCCCAGTTAACCGGGATGACTCAGACCAGAGTGGCCAACCTAGATTATCCTCAGGCATATTTGAGTGATCTTGTTGCAAGAGAGCTATTGGGTGACCCTACTTTCATTTTGGACGAATGACCATAAGTTCCTTTAGCAGGTTGATTTGACGAATAAGTATAAGATACTGAATTTAATTTTGATATCTAACATGATGCCCCTGTTGAGGAATAACCATATGTATCCAGACCGAGTGAAACAACTTTATGCTATGGGCACTAACCACTCTATTGATCTTCCCTCACTGATATTTGCTGAGATGCAGAGGGCGATTATGGATCCAAAGAAGGGGTCTCTCCCTTTCGCTAGCCTATCTACTACTTTATTTGATTAGGTAGGAGTGGTGGTGGAGCCCACTAAGGAGAAGAATAAGAAGGTCATCACTCTGAATTCTAGGTCATTGCTAAAAAGTCAGAATGTGACGAGGGCAGCTGGTGAGAGAGCCTACCCCGTTGAGCAGCAGGAGGATCTAGTTGAGGTGCCTATGGACGAGCAGTGGGATCAATTTCTCAACTTGGATAAGGATTTTGATTGTGCGGTTGATGAGGCGACTGATCCCAGGTCTGATAGGTAATTGTTATTTTCTATACTAAGAGAGCAGCGGGAGATGAGGAGATAGATAAGACAGATGAGGGCGCAGATGAGGGGCCCAGGGCAGAGTTCTCAGGGTCAGACAGGCCCATCGACTTAGAGTCTTAGGAGGTTTCTATGATCCCATTTTTTTGTGGTCTGCTTTGGACTTAGGTAGTATGTAGTTTTTTTTAAGGATCAGAGCCTGTCGTAAGTAGTTGAGTCTAGGCTTGATCATTTTATATTTTGAGTATGTAGTCTTTAAACTACAATATTAATATAAAAAATCTTATTTTTTTTTTCTTTTTGTGTTTAATTTTAGTCATTAAATATCTGTACAATTTTATGTATAATCTGACATCACAACATGAGAATAATTTGCTTAGCTTTAAATTTGTAACTGTTTAAGCATTACATATAACTTAATTCTATATTTTTGTATTTCATATCATGTTCTTATAACAACTCACAATTTATACGCTTTAGACTTTACCAAGTTGAAAATTTGTTAGGTATTTTACCTTGAGAACTTGAAACATATAGTGGAGATGCGTAAAAACCTTGGTAAGTTTTGATCTAATCTTCCTTGGTGGATTATTTACATTTACTCAAAAGAATTATTTCTTTTAGCTAATTTCCTTCAATAGTCTCATTATCTTTGTTTTGGCCGATACCAATATTGTGAATAATTGTTTGATTTTGAATTATTTACATGGGAATGTGTTATCAAGAACTCTTGAGATATGATTTTAAGCCATCTTTGACATTATTTGAGCCTGAGCCTTATTCGTTGAATATTATTATCCCTAGAAGCTGTGATTGACTTGGTTATTATTATCCCTAGAAGCTGTGATTGAGCCTTGTAACAAAATTTTATTTCTTATATCAAACATATAATAACCAAGTCAATAAAAAAATAATAACCTTTACCCTTGTTTATTCCGAGATTGAGCTTTTATTGTTTATGTAATTCGAGAAATGTTGGTTAAGAAAAGATGATCAAAAGGAAAAAAGTTTTGCATACTTGTGAATATCTGCATTAGATGTTTTGCTGAAAAAAGAATGAAAGACAATATGTCTAGCTATGAAAGAGCAGATTGAAAAAAAGATAGAGAAAATAACAAGCATGGTTTTGAAAAAAATTATGAGCAAGTGTTCAAAATTGTACTTCTAAAGGGTGAAGAGTGAAAGGTTATGGAGAGAAATTTGGTTGTGTAATGTACACGTTCTCTGGGGATAGTCTTTTGAATTCCTGAATCTCCTTCTTTTCAAAACCCTAATCCCAAGGCCCCATTACAACCTTACATAAAAACCTATTTGATCTCAAGAGTAAATTGATAGATGCATGACTTGTGTGAATTAGGAAGAGAATGGTGATTATTTGTTTATTGTGTGTTGATTTCCTTTCATGGGACTATGTCAAATCATTTTCTTTCAAATGACAATTATTTTAATAGACATGTGAGTATTATTTTGTTTTGACTTAAATATATTATTCTCACATGTAATACTTGAGGGAATTGTCATGATAATCTGAGAGGAGTCTTAAAGAGTGAATTATCTAATGAGGTTTGGCATTGAGATGAATAGTTGACAGTTGTAGCGGTAAGTATCTGATGGGTGACTGACTTGGTATAGTTAATTCACACACATGAGTTTATATGGAAACATAATATGTGCATACACTTATGTAGCGTTAGAGTTTTATATTTTGCTTTACATGTGCTTATAAAAAAGCTTACAACTTAGAATTCTTATGATGTGATGACAATTTATAATATGAAGTTGTCATTAAGATGTTTGATAACATGTTGATGTTTTTGGGTATCATCTCTGAAAACTCTCACGAGACTATACTCGTCCACTAGGGGGAACCTAGGGGTTTAATCGCTTGTTGCGTGTGATTAGCCTCAAACAGTGTGTTATTTTGGTGATAATTAGTGGCTAATTACATTATGAAAGGCATTAACTGTATTGTTTTAGCTAAGTTTGAATATGATCTTTCTTTTGGAGTGTTTGTCTTGTTTTGCAAGTAAATAGGGTGAATTGAAGATTAAAAAGAAAATTTAAAAGGAGAAGAGAATGATCAGAACATAAGAGAGGATGCATATTGTGGAATCCACGTTTGGACAAAAGAAGGTTTGTGTCTCGACGGGTGTTCCAGAACAGGCCAAGGGAGACACAAGGATTCCAAAGTCTATAGAAAGAAGCACTGCCAAATGCATCTAGACGGAACATCTTATGCGTTCGGACGCATGTTTCTTAAAGAGCTAAGATCACCATGCACATCCAAACAGGAATAGCTTTGCGTCCGGGCGCGTGTTCGTAAGCTGTTCAAGCTTTAGTGCTTTGTATTTTGCCCTAGTCTTGTGGCTCCCTTACCTATAAATAGGGAGATAGTTTTACAATGGGGGCACCTTTTATCATATAGTTTTAATTTTTAATTTTTATTGTATTTCAATTATGTCAAGCTAAAAGCCCAACTAAGGCTAAGGGAGAAGTTTTCAGTGAGATACGGTATTACTTTTGATCCAAGGTTTTAATTGCTTGACTTATTCTGTCGATTTAATTCTTGTCTTCTAGTAAAGTTTTTTCTCTATATAATTTTTTGATGTGGTGTGTCATGTATATCGAATGCTTGAGATTCTCTGCGAGTCAAATAAATAATTATTTCATGTTCGAATTAATTAATAGAATTCTCAAAAGATAATTGATTTACTATTCGCAATAAATTTAGGGTTTTCCTGCTGGAGAGCTTGATTTATTGTAGACTAGAGTATGGTGAATACTTGTAATCTATGGTGGACGTCCTAGACATGTTAGGGTAATCTATTGGTTATAACTATTGGTGTTTTCATTTTATCACTGCTAAATATTCTATTTGGGATCACTCCTTAGCTGATTCCCAACTGAACTCAGAAACTGGGTCATAAATAATTGTCGTGTGGATTTTGAAAGGGTATCCTCGACACCTTAGTATTTCAAATTATTGTTTTAAACAATCAATCCCTGTTCTATTGAACAAACTTCTATTCAAACAACTTCCAAACAATTTTCTTTTATTTTTCTTGTATTCTTGTTATCATAATTTCCTGAGAATTCGACCTCAGATTTCTGAGCATATATTACGTTGCAACAACCTACACTTGGGTAATACATTATTAAAGTTGTAGCACTAATATCTCACTAATAATATTTGGAACGTCGCTTATTGAATAAATTTAATGGATTGTTAGTGAATAACTTATATTTTTTAATTACAAAAATAATATTAGCTCACTTTTTTACAATGGCGATAATTAGTCATTAATTATACACATACAATATATATTCTTTTTTGGCTTTTTTTATGTTAAATGGACTTCATGTATTAAATATAGTATAACAAATATAAATATATTATATAATGTGATTGGTTAGGAGGGAAAAAATTAGAGCGTATAATTAAAGTAACCACTCTAAATAAAATTTCTGGCTCCGCCTCTGTGGCCGGCTGTCTTACCCCTTAAAATTGTACATTTGATTGGAGGAAAGTCAGGTTCTTGACTTCTGTGGTGGTGTATGTTTGATGTGGATTAGTTTGCTAGCATTAGTGGTTACTTTTTAGCACTAATGTCATGTGGTTATCTTCTTCTATCAAAAGAAAGGCAAAATAACCTTTTGGTCAATACCCAACTCTTCAACGCAAAATAAATGCAATCAAGCGCGCCAAATACCTATCAATACAGATAAAATAAATAAGCCAAAATTGAATTACAAAAAATGATTAATTAAATTCATTAGTACCTAAATAACAATACAGAGGCCAAGGAAGTCTCAAACATCAGTATTATGTGAGATCTAACAGTTCGATAATCAAGCACATGTTCATTAGAGGCTCCAAATTATACTTATTTGAATGTGTATAGAAAGCGAAAAAAAGCTTCAAAGCTCTCGAATGAGGTCAGAAATGAAAAGGACTCTTGGTAAGATTGCAAGCTCTTTTTTTCTTTCTTTTTTTCCCGCGCTTCATTTAATTTTGTCAATCGTTTTAACTTTTAGTCAACATAAACGATTCCTATTGCATTGGTCTTTGGTGTAACATCAATAATATTAATAAACTTGTAGTTCATAAATTTTGCATTGCACCTTTTCTTCCTAAAATTCCTGTAAATTCAGCACTTTATATAATTGAGCCAATACTTGGAGTTTACCCCCGAAGGCTAAAGCTTGCAACCTTTCTTTAGCATCTTAAAATTTAGAACATGCAAGTTTTCTTGGACTTAAGCACGCTATTAATTTCATTATAGGCCACAATAGTCTTTTGCCCCTATTGTGTTAATTGCATCACATGTCATCTCCAGAGGCAAAGAAGGATGGTCATTTGGATAACTTGGATGTGCGAAAAAGGTTAACACTTTGTTGGGCCCTATTTTAAAGGAAATTTTGCCAAGTTTTTTTAAAATGATGAAACCAAATTTTTTATGCAGTGCCTTCAAGCACAATTTTAGATTTTTCTAGCTCTAATTTTTAGAAGAAACTGTACCGAATATATACATTATTATGTTGATTTGGGTATGATTATGAGATATATATATATATATGCAAGTTGAGATTTTTCTGTGCTCTTTTTTTCAGAGAAAATTATGCCAAAAATTTTGAAAAAAAATAGCGAAGATTAGATTGATTTCAAATTTTCAAATTAAAGCAAATGAAGCAAAAACTATTTCAAATTGATGGTTTTTTAGGTTGCAAAATGCCTTTAGGCACGATTTACTACTAATCGTTATAAATACTCTCACGTGATTTTTTTTTGCAGTCCTATTAACTCATAAACATAACGAAGTGGTATTGGAGTGATTTGAGTGAACGCAGAGTATATTTCTAAATATTTAGGCCGATAATAATAAACCCCCAAGCTTGAGACAATTTAATGATTCTTCATCTGCAGCTGTGGGCTTTTTCCTCTTGAGGCATAATTATTATTCTAGTTGGGTTTCTAGGCATATATACCTCAATTACCACATATTTTTTCATATAACAATCACTAACTCTCAAATCTTAGGGGAGGTTATTGGCATTTGTGAAGAAGTGTTGAGGTTAATTGTGAGTTTTTTTTTGAACAGGTTAATTGTGAGTTAAAGTGGAACGTTTATTTGGTTATTTTAGGAAAAAAAACATTACAAAAGATACAAGTTTTCAAGTGAGCATAAACAAAAACATATTTTTGTGATATTGGTTGTAGATGAGCCTTAGGAAAAATCTTCACTAAATCCTAGTGAAGGCCTTGATTAGGATTCTTTGGGTGAGTTGATTATTGACCTTGAAAAACTGATAGACAATCCATGATAAATTGTTGGTATCTATAGAAATAACTAAAGACTTCAATAGAGATATAATTAAGAGTTAAATGTTGTTTTGTATAGTTGATCTAATTGGACAAGGGTTAAAGTATGAATTGAATTGGTAGCTCGAAATTAGAATCCTTTGTCTAAAAGTTCAAAATTTTCTCTCAAAAATTTCTTTGGTTCTATGCATTCATGATGTAATGAACATATTTTGAAAATCTTGTAAGGATCATGTTTATAATTGGCTACTTTTGTGAAGTCTTTTTGTAAATCTGAACTTATTCCATGGTTATGACGCTACAACGTTCAAGATTCAAAAGCAACAATGAAGAGAGGAGCTCAAACTACAATGATTCATCAAAGACTCTCCGAATGAACCTTCATGCTTAGGACAAAGGTAAGACCTTAGAGACCTTAGCACCCTTAGTTTATATTTTAGACTTAGGTTGATTAGATAAAATGAAATCAATTATTGATCCATTAATGACTCCTAGGTGTTCTTCAAATAAAAATTATTCTAAACCTTTATGGTCATTTAAAAATATATATTTGAGTCATTAATCAGACCCCACTTGAGCAACACTATTTCGTACTTAAGGGGACAAGTTTTTGCTTGGTTTCTAGCTTAAAAACCAGTAGGGACCACCCTTTGTTCATTTGCCATTGGCTAGCGCAGTTTTTGAACACTTAGGGATAAAATTGGGAAAGATTGAACGAGTGGGCAATAGAGACCGCTCTCTGGAGCACTCTCAAAACACTCGAGTGGTCCTTGCTTTTTTGTTGTGGTTTGAATTCTTATCTTATTTCAATAGCCATCGCCTTCTCACTGCTCGAGTGGTCACTCAAAAATTTTGGTTTACTTGGTCCCCATGACTAACTCTATTCAGAGCCTATAAATAGAGAGAGTCTTCCCAAACTAGGGTTTCTCTTTTGTCAGTCTAAAATCTGCCTCTCTAACCTTAAGAGATCCTTGAAGAACCCTAGATCCCTAAGTTCTGAAGGAAAAGCCCACTTTGATAATCTAATCCAACCTCACTTCTTGGAGAATAAGATTTAGATTGGGAGATCAACCAAACCCATTGGAGAGTGTGCGTATTGAGAGTCTTGGGTGCATCTTAGGATTGCTCGAGGCCTAAAAGAACTGCGTGGTGGGGAGTTCAAGTGAAGTTATCCATAACATCGGTGGTATGCATTCGATGGAGAGGTTTATTGAAGGAAAGGAGCGTCTAACCATGGTATTGGTTGAGGTATAAGTCTCAAGGGGTTCTCAATTTTAATTGGTTAATTAATTGAGAAAAGGTAATTGTGGTAAAATTAGGTTAAAAATTGGTGTATGTTCAGGCTTAAAATTAGATTAAGTTATTCACCCCTCTAAGTAGTGTCTTCATCACACGTATTTCATCGTGAGGGACGATCTATTCCGCTTAAGGTTAATGTTTATCCTTTCGAAAGGTATCAGAGTGGATCTCCCTTTTAGCATTGTATTAGGCACTTAGTAGGCAGTCGTTGCATTTTTACTTACTTACCTAGTTTTGTGTTTCATTCTAGATCTATTGTGACTACAAGTTAGTCTCAAATGGAGTCTCAAAGAAAAGGAGGATTGGTTGTCGATGTTGGAAGGCTAAACCCCTCGCACGGTGATGACTACCAAGGGGGCCGACACTGTGATTAGGCCAAAACCACTAAGCACATGGAAGAAGAATGAATATGAATGTGAAATGAGTTTCGGAGGATCTCTAATTGTGAGACTTCCAAGGAGGCATCAGACATTCTTGAGGTCTCTCACGAAGGTACAACCTTAGTGAAGATTTCACAGCTCCAAAGATACCACCCGATCTGAAACCTTAAGGATGTTAGAGGATGAGACCTTTAGTGCATTTTATGCTAAACTTTCTAACGTTGTCAACTCATCCTTTTCCCTTGGTTTCAAGTATGAGGACTCTGTGCTGAAATGGAAGACATTGAGATCTCTACCAGAGAGATTTCAAACAAAGGTGACGACCTTAGAAATGTGAGACGATTTGGGCAAGGTGTCGTTTGAAGACCTAGTTGGGTTGATTTTGACTTTTGAAATGAATTACCTTCCACCCAAGAAATCAAAGGGTGTGGCATTGAGTTCTAGAAAAGAAGGAGGAGATGAGTTCAAGTCAACCAACTTGGGAGAAAAGGACATAAATTATCTTGCGAAAAAGTTCAAAAGGTATTTTAAGGCTTGTGAGTCCTCTTGGTCGAAGGGTAAGTTTGAGTAGATTGAAAACTCCTAAGAAGGGAAGAGAGAAAAGGGGAAGAACTCATCCATGTGTCCATTGGTATGTGGGGTTCCTTTTTGACAATAAGTTTTCAAGATCTTCCAGGTTTTTACTCGAACTTCTAGCAACGTCCTCCCTGATATCACTATCCAAAGGAAAGGACACCTTGTAGTTACACACAGGGTCATAATCATTAGCATCTCGGTTGTTGCGTGGTAACACAATTGTACTTCGCAGGTTTGACATGATCTTTTTTGTTTGATTTCCCATAGACGGTGTCAATTGTAAGTGGAAAAAATCGCGTACCTTTGTAAGTGGTGATGATTGAGAAATCTAGTAAGTATGTGGGAGAGATGAACATGAGTGCGTCTTCTAACGAACAATTTGTCGCAAGCTATTCAAGGTGGCACACCTTCATCTTAGGAAAATTTCTCGTAGTTCGCATTGGAACCTTTCTAGGCTTCCTTTTTGGTTCGCTTATTCTTTATGCCACATTTTATTATGTTGTCCTATTACTTAGGAAACTTCCTTATCAATTCTATATCTTCTCTAATTTCTTGGGACAATCGAGCTATCTTCGGTTCGATTTTCATCTTTGGCAGAGTCAACCTAATGGTTTCCATTTGTTTTCCTTCTAAGAAGCACATATATGGACATGGGTGTCGTATCCAATATGATACGGACACAAGGATATGACAAAATCCCAAATGTAGGACACGGGTATGGTGAGAATACAACTAATTAAAGTAATTATATATATATATATATATATATATATATATATATATATATATATATATATATATAAAAACAACATTAATAATAACAAACAAGACATAGCAAACATTGATTTTTTTTATTATAATTGAAATAGATCAAAGCTTCAAAAATACACATCCACCATTTCCTCTAATATAATTACATCAATTAGCATTCATAGTCCACAAGTTTGCTATCAAAAGAGCACAAAAACAAAAAGAATCCTACATCCCTCCTCAATTCACTTCCAAGGGCTCAACACCTCATTGCCAATTCCTTCATCAGTAAATAGTTTGGCCTCCATATCTGGTTTATCAAGGGAAATAATTGCAATCTCAAGCATCCCACTACCTTCCTCCTCCATGGAACAAATACATCTCCTGCAACATCCCACATCTTAGAGTTGCCTTCACCGTATTGAGGATATTTCCTTGATAAAAGGCGGATGGAGAGTACAAATACCAGGTCTTCGGCTCTATCTGGTGTGATTTTGTTCCTCTTCAAAGAGTGTATAAAAGAATAACTGCTCCAATTCCTTTCACAACATGAGGAGGAACAAGGTTGCCCAAGTAACACACCATCCTAGGGTTTAGAACTGAAAATATAATTTAGACATAACTCACTTAGTTTTGCAACCTGCTGTTAATATTTATAAGCCAACCCTAGAAAAATTATATCATAGTCTATTTTAATAAAAAGTCACACAAGTGGGAGCACACCGGTTCGTAACCATATTACATATTTACATCCCAAAAGACAATATAAATAAAGTGTCATTTTACATGTCATAAAATACTTAAGCTATATACGTAGCCAAAAGAAAAAGAACATACACGAGCCCCTCCCTTGACAACTCCTGACTAGTCATTTAGACTCGGCAGTGGACTTCAGGCTTGTGTTTAGGTAACCTGAAAGGATTTTAAGACAAATATTTAAGTATCCTGTAACTTATCATAAATATAATAGGAATTAATAAAAAAACGATAACCCATCTGTAAGAAATACATTGCCCATAAACCCCTTAATTTTAATGAGAGATCCTGTCTCGTTACTCTATGACCTCACAAAGAGATAACCACTCTGCCACCTAGGCAACATATACCACAAGATTTTATCATCACATAAGTATCATTCGTCACTCAGACATCTCAAACCACCTCAATAGTTTTCGTCCTTCGGACAACTCAATACACAAAGTTAATTCTTGTTCTCGTCACTTAGACGATTCACCCACATAACTAAATCCCGTCATGTAGGCGCTCGTCATATAGACAACTAGAATCACATAGCTAAATCTTTGTCACATAGACGACTTGAGACATCTAATTAATTCCGGTCAAATAGAAGTCTCATCTCAACAATTAACTCCCATCATTTAGACGGTTCACAATCACGTAATATTTTCTGTCACGTAGACAACTTTAATCCCATAATTAATTTTTTGTCTCGTGGCATAGATGAATCACGTAAAATTCTCCGCACACATAGTCAATTCGAATCGCATGCATATGTTCCATCATGCAGTCAACGCAAGCCATAAAGGGGTTTACCTTGTCGCTTAATCAACTTTTGTCACACAACAATAATTTACTGCACAATTGTTAAATTTCCACAAAAATCATAAATTTAACAAATAAACAAGCTCATATATTTATCAATAAAATGAGTTGGGTAGCACACCTACTTTGCATGAAATTCTATCTCGTAGACAATCCTTTTGCCGCAGCTTTAAGTGCGGCACTCTTTGCGGTGTTTGCCTCCGGACCTGAGATACCAAATATTTGCAATCCAAGCATTAATATGTAATATTACTTAGGTTTGAGATAGTTTATTCGAACCGAGTTTAATAATCAACTCGAGTCGAATTAAATAATCCATCCGCATCAAATAAAATAATCTACTCGAATCAATTGAGCTCTTTTCGAAACGGTTACACTAAATCGTACTTGAATTTACTCTATTTCATAGGAAATCACAAAATTACTTGTTTTCTTGTAACTAATTTATACCCATGGATTTATGAGATATTCAAAGAATAATGCACAAGATTCCTAAGCTACCCATCAACCTACTCTCTCTCTTAGCCAAGGGCGGAGGGAGGCTAGGGCCAGGGTGGGCACGTGCCCCCCCCTCAAATTTTTTTTTTTTTTTTTAGTTAAGTATATATATTATAAATTTGTATAATATATTATTTGTGCCCACCCAAAATTCAAGATAAAAATATTAGGCCCACATTATTTACCCAAAAAAAATTAAAAAATTAAGTCCATTTAAAACAAAAAAAATTGAGCTCACTATTATCTACCCAAATTTATTAAAAAATCAAATATTTGACCTATCACAATTCACCCAAACCTATTAAGAAAACAAAACTTTTAGCCCAACATTAAAAACAAATTTTTTGGCCCAACATTAAAAACAAAACTTTTGGCCCACCCACCATTAAAAAACAAAACTTTTGGCCCACTTGACTAAGGGGAGAAAAGGGTATAAAATCCCTAGTTGCAACTAAATAAAGAATAATTTTACTACGGACTTGTGATTGTGCGCATTGATAGAAAATTAGTGAAAAATTAATTTACATTTAATTCATATACAAAATTTTAGTGATTTTTAAAAATTTTAGATTTTATTGAAATATATAATTAGGTTAAAAATGTACTAAATTTTTTTTTTTTGTGTCTTTTTGTTAGAATTTTGCTTCGACTAAATAAAAATTGAATTTACTATTTCACAATAATTTTGTTTTGATTCTTACTTTTTTGTTATTCTTGAACTGAATTTTTTTGTATCAATTTCGGCTAAATATTTTTTTATACCAGTTATATTTTGTCCCCTCATAGACATTCATGGCTTCGCCCCTGACAATATATATATATTGGCATTTTTTATGTTAAATGGACTTCATGTATCAAATATAATATAATAAATATAAATATATTATATAGTGTGATTGATTAGAAGGAAAAAAATTAGAGTGCTTAATTAAAGTGCTCACCCTGACCAGAATTCCTGACTCCGCACCTGCTCTTAGCTGAAACTTATCCCACGCACCATAATCACCATTTTTTTTTAATTTACATGCAACAACTCTACGTATGCTTACACACCCACACAAGCATCAAGTTAAATCATCCATGCAACACCCAAATATATTGCATACTCACAACAACATCACACTTAGCCTGCATCCATTACCCAAAATTCATACAAAACATCATACTTAATCTACATGCAATACCCAAAATACATACACTAGAATTGTATCTGTACATTTAGGAAGAGAGTATGTCACATGACTTACCTCTTGTATGCACTTCCTACACCACCAAGCACCACCACTAGTCCTCCACCCTTGCCCTCCTAGCCTTAGCCAATTTTTTTTTTCCAAAGTGTGGAGAGCTCCTCCTTAGCCGAAACTTCTACGTGTGGAGAGTGCCTGCCTTTGTTTTTGTTTCTTCTCCTTTCCCATTTAATTTTTCCTCCACCTTTTCTATATTTTCACAAGGCTTAGTGGAGTATCAACTCACACTCCCTCTTGCCGCCACTCCCTCTCCCTCTTAATCCCATCCACATGTTCCCTTAGTGGAGTCTTCATCATGTCCTTATATATATAAATATACCATATCTCTTAATTCCATCCACAAACTCTTTTTAAGTGGAGAGGTCATCATGTCTTTATATATATATATATCTCCTTTAATGCAGAGTCTACTATCCACCTATATATACTAATTGATGCACACGTGCGTTGCACGTGAACCATTTTGGTGAGCGAACATCACGTGAACCTACATTACACTTTATCCTCATATTTTTTCTTGATGGGTCTCTAATTCATTTAAATATACTTCAACCAATTCCCCAAAACCATTAAGAAAACTCACTCAGCGCTTTTATGATCAATGCTTCCTAGATGTGTTTCGCTTTCAAAATAGATCTAAGATTTAATGATTAATTTCTGGTGTTTGTCAAATACAACGGGTTGAATTTTGTAATATTCCAACTTAAACTATTTGTCAGGTAAGTGTATTTCTCTACCTAACCTCTAAAATTTCTACAACCTTAGGTGACGGGGAAGTAATGTTCTAGAATTTGTATTTTACTCCATAACTCAATAAAGCAATGGACAACATGGGGTTGTCCTAAATTAAATCGTCTCGAATCAGTTTGCTAATTAGCCTCAATTAGTTGATGTTCTTTTTTTTAACTTAATAGACATTGAATGAAAGACGCAAACATATTCCTCATCCACAAATTGCGATAAGCAATTTTTCATAACCTTTTGTTTGACAGGGAAGAACAATGAGAATGGAAGCCAAATTATAGGACTCCTACGAATGTTATCCCTGCATCATCAGATAATGTATTGTTAAGAGGCATTTTGCATCCATATCTTTACAAGAGCATCTCTAGCTGCCTTTTAATTCGTCAGCAGGTCAAAAACTTCCTTGGCTTTTAATTTCAATAGAATATATGCCCCTGTAGTAAGAAGCTTTGACATTGTCTAAATTGTAAAATGCGGACAGAAAAATAAAACATCTTAAAGTCTAGAATGTTTGGTTATTTTATGTAATGTTTGCATTCCAATAAAGTTAGATGACAAGTCATCAAAAGCAAAGAAAGAAAGAAACATACTCAAAGCTTCCAAGGGAGTTTCTATTAGATTTGCAAGAATGCAACATGAAATGAAATAAATTATAAAACCAAACAAGCGACTGAAATTGGAGGAAGTAGGAATAGGAAGCATCAGTTTGGCATGTTGCACAGTCTGAGATGATTTTTAGAAGATTAAGGACACAGCTTCTATAAAAATTGATGAAGTGAACAATCTTTAGTTGATTGACTCACAGAAATCAAGCATGCAAATTACCCTAAAAAAAAATCCTAATTTCCAAAAAATTGCATGAGCATCATTGTTTGAGTACAATGATGTTCTTATTTTGACTGAAAATTAAAAGCAAAGGGCACTATTGGGACTGGCGGAGACAATAGTGGACCTCGAGGGGCATGGGCCTAGCTTGAAAAAATTGTTGCCTATATATATTTCAAATAATTTATGTATATTTTATGGTGCTCACCCTATCATTTTCTTGTCCTATCAAGTAATATAGACCAATATTTAAATTTGTATGAACTTTTGAACACACTTTGAACACTTTACAAACACATTGAGATAAGTTTTTTGCATCCTAAATTCACTAAAAGAGTGTTTTGATTGTTTGTATAGAGAAAAAGATTCTCCATAGTATTGATAATTAAATTATCATGCAACCCTTTTAAAAATATGAAACTCATTGAGATTAATTATTGATGATTGCAATTAGCCCTTCTTCTTTTTTTTGGTTGTTTTTATTTATAGACGCTATGTATATCAATGTTGGACCGTTTTGTGTCTATTAAATATTTAAGTATCAAATATAAAATAATAAGTTTAAATGTGTTTTGTTACTTTTGTCGAGTGAAAGGAAAAAAATTAAATTTCTAGTTAAAGTGCCCACACAAAACATGTATAAATTGTGTTTTTAAAACACGTGTATAACTCAATAATATTAATTTATCTGTACATAGAACCAAAGAAGAATACAACATTGGATAGTTACGTTTCTAAAATTGCCAAAGTTACTTCTAAATCTATTCCAACAATCTCAAAGCAAGGAACTTCTGATAAGAAGGGTCACAAATGCTTCACATACCAAATCATCTCATCAATAGCATCGGACCTCAATAATTCTTATGGAGAGATCGAGTCATAAATTCCAATGGATAAGGATTATAATAATCACAAATTATTAAAAAAATACATAAAACAAATTTGAAAATTTAATTCCATTCATCTGGGGGATACAACATCATGTTAAAGACCAGTATGAAGGCCATAACTTACTACACTATCAAGAATTTCCACAATAAAAAATGTCCATCAAAAACTAGTAGACTTAAATCTACAAGGTAATAGAGAGAGTACCCAAGCATGTGTTCCTAATATATTCTAGTGTGGTAGATATGCATTTTCCTGCACAATTTATTGCCAGGAGTAAGCCAACTCAAGGGCATTTGACAAATGATGATAAAAAATTAACCTTAACAAGCTTAAGAAAGCATAGAGAGAAGAACACCACCACCAAAAATAATGAGAACATTAAGAATCAATTACTCGTGTTCAACAAATAGCCAAACATAATGCTTATGATATATATATACTAGTTATTGCCTGTGTCTGAAGGCACAGAGTAATAAAAAATGGTAAACAAGAAACATATTTGTATTCATATCTAAAATCAAATTGCAAACATAGAGGAGAGAGAAATGAATTTAAACATCGGTTGTAGTGGGGGTGAGAGGTGGTGCTGGCAGGAGACGGTGATGGTTGTGGTGAGTGGCAATGACGGTGGTGGCGGCGATGGCGATGGCGACGGTGATGGCGGCGACAGCAGCAGTGGCGGCGGTGATGGCGATGACGATGGCGGTGGTGGCGACGGCGACGACGGTGGTGGTGGCGGTGGCGACGACGGTGGTGGTGGTGGTGGTGGGGCGGTTTTAAATACTATTTTTTTTTAAAGTACTTATGAGAAATAATTTGTAGAAGTACTTTTAAAAAGTCACTCCAAACACACCTTTAGGGCCTTATTTTTCTTATTAAATTTAGAGTGTTAATATTAGCCGTTAGATTAACTTTAAAGTAAAATTTAAAGCGATCTGAACCGCGAAAAACAAAAGTCATTTTGTTTATTTTTGAAATTTGAATTGTAAGCTATTTTATTATATAAATATATATTTTTTTTTGACTACATAATCCAAGCATTTCCAATAATAGTTCTTCCACACAAAACACATTAGAAATAGTATTACAGACTCTTGACTGCACTTCTCAACAATGTTCGGCAACAAATTTAAGATATGTACTTAGTAAGTTCAACTATCATAGGGTTTGTTAATCTACCTTTCACAAACATCAATAATTCAATGCAATGTTCCATGGATATATCCAATGGGATACATGAACCATTTGTGTTCTTCATCTGACATTTGTGTTTTACTTCCAAGATGAGGCCACACTGCGGCAGGACCATATTGATTGATTACTTTACAAACTCCTTTGAATTTCATATTGCATTTCCTGAACCTCCCAACAAATGGAACCTTTGAAATCGGTTTGGTAGCTAATGAATAGCGAGACTAAAATTTTTTGAAGAACATTCAAAATTGACAAATCTTCCAATTTAAGTAATACGGTCCAAAAAAATTCACAACAAAATTAATAAATTTCCACTAATTGATATAGCAAGTAGAAAACTGAGAGAATGTATAATACGAAGACAGAAGAAATATGAAAGCACCGCATTTTTAAAGCATATGTATCTTCGGCAGCTAGTACCCATCGTGCCAATTTTGAGTCCACGGTAGGCAAACCCTAAAATCCTTACATAAATAATGGGTCATCCACCCTATGGCAGTCACATAAATATAAGAATCCCAAAAACAAATCATAAACCTGTCGATGGTGTATTCTACTGAAGCTGAGCGTTGGGTATGGGTATTCGTGAAATTAGATGTGGTGTCTGAGCTACAAGGCTTGTGCCGAACAATGTTGACTGATGTTTTTAAGGGAATTGAGGGAAGGGAGATAACACAAAGGAATTATAGTGGTTCACCGGCCTGAGAGCTCGGCTAGTCCACTCTGTAATGGAGTCTCCTGCTCCTATCTTCTTATTGATTGTGCTCGATGTGTTACAACGTAGTAAGGAGAGAGTTAGGGTTCTCTGTGGCTCTATTGCCTTATCTCCCATTGATGGGGGGTCTATCCCCATTTTATAGCCTCTTGCTTACCTCTAATCCGATCTTGCCTCCTATAATGGAGGGATCTTCCCCCTTCTCTCTCTCTCCAATCCCTGAACTCCATATGGTTGGCTTTGGCGGTCTATATCCGGAAATCTTTGCCTTCTACCATGGGATCCTCCTACTTACTCGGAAAAGATCTTGGTTAGTTAAGGTTTTTGCGGCTAGGTTCCAGCTTGGCTTCTACCTCGGAGGTGTCCTCTGTCATCTTGTTGTCTCCTCGCCTTTTTCTCCTATTATCTTGTTTGGAGGAGCTCCAGTACCGGCTGGGCGAGCTCAGACTATGGTTTGGATGAGCTCTGCTTTTCATCCCTGAGCTCCCGAGCTGAGCTCATTTCCTGAGCTCATGTTTGGGGTTTATTTCAGGTATCATTAGTTGCCCACCAGCCCTTGGTTTAAGCGAGCTTGAGCAAGGGCTGAGCTGTTTTTAAACTGAGCTAGATCTGCACGCGGCTGACCCAGACTAGCACGTGACTGCAGCCCTTTGACGGTTTTTATTAATCATGGCTCTCCTCGATTCCCGCACACGTTTCAGCCCACGTCTTTCAAGCTTTAAATACTCAAACGGCTGCCTGAACCGCCTTTCTACACTGTTCACCTTCTTCTCTGTTCTTCGAACTTCTTGCCTCTGCGAATTCTTGACTCTCTGTCTCGAAGCTTTCTGATTCTTGCTCAAAATCGGTTTTTCTGTGTTCGATTCGAGGACTCGCAGTGCTTTCCCTCTTGATTTGGCCCCGGATTGTTGTTTGTCGCTCTCTCCCAACTAGGTACGCCCTTTCTGCCCCCTTTTCGCATCTTCCCTCGTTCTGGATCCCTCGAGTTCGAGGTGGTTATTACGTTTTTGGTCTTTTCGGTTCTTTTATTGCTAGAATCGCGACTGTTGTCTATCCCCTCTTCCTTACTTTGTGGATTGGAGCTCCATTGTGCACATACTTGCTGTTGGGAGCTATTGTGCTGACCCTAGGGTTATTAGGGAGAGTTTGATTAGTGTGCCCCCTCTTTATCGTTCCTTTAATCTTCCATTTTCTTGCCCAATCATGTCTGCCTCTTCCGGTGCTACCCGTTCCTCTGTTTCCCTATTAGGCGATCGGTCTGAGGACACTGATTTAGGGGACGTAGGTGATGAAATTGATAATTTTCCTGGTGCGGAGGCTGTGGAAGCCGAGGTCGGCACTGAGGAACCTCCTTCTACATCATCTCCCGTGCCCCCCAAGCCTGACAAAGGCAAGGGCAAGGTGAGTGGAGTTGGGGTTGAAGAAAAAACTTTATACCTAGGGGCTGCCTTTGGGCATGCCGAATTCGTGGGCTATAGTAGAGAGGCCCCTGCATTGATGAGAGCGTATAAAGCTCGCTATGGTTTTCCTCCTGGGGTTGAACCCTGGTGCCCAGATAAATCCATCTACTATGTAGAAAAAGTGAGTAAGAGGGTCTGCTTCTTCCTCGCCGCCTTTGAGAACGGTCTTCGCTTTCCCCTGTATCCCTTTATCAAGGCTGTTCTGCAACACTTCAATGTATGCCCTTCCCAGCTCTCCCCCAATTTCTATGGCATTATGGTAGGCCTCTTAGTCATCTTTAAGAAGCATAAACTCGGAGTTCCTAGCATTTCTTTGCTTATGGAACTTTTCAACGTCAAGCTGACCTCTTCCGAAGGCTTTCTGTATATCTCTAAGCGAAACAATGCTAGGAAGATCATTACCGACCTCCCAACTTCTCACAAAGCGTGGAAAAATCACTTCTTTTTTATTGGGGGTACCAACTGGGAGTATAATCCTGCGGATAAAACAGATACTCTTGGTATCCCTACAGCCTGGACTAGACCAGAAAACTTGGGTGAGTCTTTACTCAAGCTGGCTGAGCTCTGATCTGGAACTTATGAGCCTCTTTCTTTGCTCTTACTTGCTCTTTTTTCTTTTTAGGTGGTCGGCCTGAGCTCAGCCCCGAAGATAAGAAGGTGCTATTAAAATTGGGGAAAATCAGGCCAGAGAGGTACGCTGATCTCATCGAGCCTCGACATCTGGTGGAGTTAGTTCTGAGCCCCCCTCGGCGACCTTAGCTATTCCAATATCTGCTGTAGGCGCTGAAGAAGGTAATATCATTAATACTTTCTTTCTCTTTCTCTTCCTCTTTTTCTTTTATATTTCCTGACTCAACTCAGACCTTCAAGGTCCCTCCACCATGAAATCTAGAAGAGCTCAAGGCTAAGGTTGAGGAGCTGATGAAAGGTGGTAAATCCAGCAAGCGCAAGGCCCAGGTCGGCTCTGGGAGCAGCCCTATTACCCGGGCTAAAATTTCGAGGTTGGAGATGCCTTCGCCCTCCTTATCTGTTAAAGAACTGGCTCTCGCTAAGGCGTTGCCTTCCTCATCCGGCACTCCTCAAATTGCAGTAATCTCTTCCGCTCCAGAGGCTCAGCCTGCGTTGGTACCAGCCCAAGTGGGAGGTCAGTCTTCCCCTTCCTCCTCTGAGGTCGAGAAGGCTTTGGGACTGATCCCCAATCTCCACCCCAGAACTTTCAAATACAGTGCCTCCGGGAAGATTGTTGAGGGAGGGGGAAAATCCGAAGAGGAGGATGAGGATTCTTACTTCGACAACATGGATCTAGCTGCGGGAGCTATTTCTTCTATTTTTTCTGAGTCTGATGTCCTGAAGGCTGCTTCTGTGCCCCTTGAGAAATCCATCTCTTCAGCTCTTCAGGGAGCAGCTGCTGTAAGTGCTAGCACTTTTCCCTTTCCACTTATTTTCATTTCATAGTCTCACGTAATTTGCTGAACTTCCTTTGTGTCCTCAGACGGCTCTCCACGTGAAGGGTCTATTGCACCGGGTTCGATCTTATGAGCGCTCTGTCAAGGCTCTGAGGGCGTATGAGCTCAAGGTTGCTGAATTGTCCTTTGAGAATAAGGACCTCAGGACCCAGATGCAAGATCTTAAGGAGCAAGCAGAGAAGTAAACCTCCGACCTCAAACACACCCTAACTGTCAAGGTCCGAGCTGAGGAAGGGGAGAAGAAAGCTCGGGATGAGCTACGGATAACCAAGGAGTATCTGAAGCTCAAGACTGAGGCATGGTCCAAGGCTAGCCAAGAGGCCTTTGATACCAAGAAAGAACTCAGCCAGGCAAAGCAGGATTACTTCACCCTCAACGAAGCAAACGGCAAGCTCTGCGAGGAGCTCGAGGCGTAGAAAGACCTGGTCAAACAGAGGGATAACGAGGTGGTAGAGCTGAAGGATGAGGCCACCACCTTGTGGGCTACTGGGTGGCCTGCCTTTAGGCGAAAGGCTATCAAGGCTTTTCCAGATCTGGACTTCAACTTCCCTATCCCCACCGAGGAAGAAATGGAAGAATTTGATTCTGATAACGAGGAAGATGCTTCGGTTCCACCAGCTGAAGCCTCGAATCAAGATGTACTTGCTTCTCCAGTTATTCCGTGTGCCACTCCCTTCTCTGCTGAGATTTCTGGAGCTCTTGCCACCGGGACAAGCTCTCTTGCTGCATTTCCTGAGCTCCCAACTGCAACTCCTGAGCTCCCAACTGCTACTCCTGCTATTCGTGCCACTACACCATTCTCAGCTGACCTTGTGACTGAGGCCCTTGTTCAGAATTCGGAATCAATAGGAGCAGAGATCCGTGCAACTGGCTCCCCTGAAGTTCTTCTCTTTTGTCTGCTGCTGAGGGCTCATCCACGGGGTTGCAAATTCCTTCAATTATGCCTTCCCTAGATACTTAGAGCTCTTCTTTGTGTTCATGTAATTCCATCTTTTTTTTTTTTTCTGTACTTCGAACTTGTGTTTTGGAATACAAACTTCACAAAGTAATTTCTGAATCTTGTTTTGAATTGTGATGTGTTGTGATTTCGATTTGAGACATATATGGTTCTGTTTTAATTTGCATTTTCTTCTCTTCTCCTTGTACTTCCCCTGCCCCCATTGCTTTGAGAAGCGTTTCAGTCCTTCTTGAAGCAAGATTATGGACTTTATGAGCTGCCAAGTTCTTTTGATGAACTAAGGAACTCATCAGGAACTTCATCATTCTGATGTGAGAAAGGTTCTTGGAACTGAAGGTCTCAAAGACTTGTTATGGAGATGCCAGGTTGCCAACCGAGCTGAGCTCAGCTCTAAGAAGTATGAGGGATATTCTGTTTACTTGAGGTCAAATTTATTTTCAACTGTTTTGAGTGCATTGGGAGGGGTAATCTTGTGCTGACTCCTTTTCCCGCCTTTTCCCAACTGCTTTCCAAAACCGTAACCACCTTTATTAATTAGGAACCCAAAAAGACCGCCGACTCTGCCCTTCGCGTGGCTCTTGGTTTCCTAAAAACTTACAAACTTCTTTAAGTCTCCTAACATCTGCTGAGTTTCATTCTCTCTTGCGAAAAATATTTCTGAGTTTTTTCTTGGCTCTTCGTGACCACTCTCTGTCTTCACCATAATCTTTAATGGCTGCCTCCGTTTTTTCTCTGTTCAAGGAACATACTTCCTTTGGAATCGAATGGAAGTGGCAACGTCAATACTTGTCTCCTTCGACCCTGGAACCTTCTGATTTGGTAGCCATCAAGAAACAGTTTTTTCCAGATCTTGATTTGCCTCTGCGAGTTCCTACCCCTGACGAGTCCTGCAATTATCTTTCTCGAGGGGAAGTCTGCTTTTTTGAGGGTGCCATGGACATGAGACTTCGCCTTCCTATTCATCCGGCTATTGGGCGAGTTCTTGCCTATCATGGCCTGTGCCCCTCTCGCCTTTCCCCTCGAGGGTGGGCTGCTATGGTGAGCTTTTTCCTTTTCTGGCGCTTGTATGGCAACGGTAGGTTCCCTTCGGTTGCCGAGTTCCTTTACTTTTTCGTGGTTGAAGAGGACAATCCCCCCTGCTTTAGCTTCTTTCGTTGGAGGCAGTTTGATTTACCCCGTTTGGTTTTGGACCTTCCTTTTAATCCTGAAGGGTGGTCCCAGCGCTTCTTTTTTGCTTCCGGGAAATCTTAGGGTCTCCTGAGCTGCGCTGTCCTGATACTAGGGTTCCTCGGTCCTGGGAGAGCTTTTCTTGCCCTGCTATGCCCAAATCGAGATCTCTTTGAACTCTTCTCATAAAAACATATTCTCATTACGTTCTTGTTTGTGCAGGTCCTCCTAATCTAGATCTGCCACAGATGATGAATGTCCATGAGTTGCTGCTCCTGGAGCCTAGGACCTTTTCAGAGTTGATGACGAGTGCGAACCTCTATCTGTTTGGGGCTGAGGCTACTGAGTATGAGTTTTCCTTCACTCCAGATTCTCCTTGGACTTCTCCTACTGAATCTGACGAGAAGGTCATAAGTGAGGAAGAGGACTCTGGTGAGGGGGGGAATACTGGTGCGAGCTCGAAGAGGCGCAAGAGGGACGACTCTTTCTCACCCGATTCTCTTTCCACTATTTTTCTTACTCCAGCAGGTCAGAAGCTTCTTGACTCACTCTACAAGGCTGAACAGGAGAGGGATCAGCTGAAGGAGGAGAACGCTCGCCTAAAGGAGGAGGTCGCCGAGCTGAAGTCGCAGCTTAAGAAGGATTAGGGGTTCTGCCTCCTTTTTTTTTTGTTTTTGATTAATGCCAAACTCTGTTCTCTTCTTGCATTTTCTTGAACGTTTGTATTCTTGGATTCTTTGAATACCAGATCTTTCTTTTTGAATGTGCATGTCCATGTATGAGCTGAGGGGCTCATCTCTTATGAGCTAAGTAACTCATTCTGAATTCTATAAGCTTAGGCGCTGAGCTTTTTCAGCACATTCTTCGTGTTCAGAACACGAACGTGGATGAAAAACAGAAGATCATGTTTGTACTGACATCTACTGTACTAGACATGAAGCTGAGAGATGATCCTGAACGTTTGGAGAAGATCAGGAACCACCGTGGTCTTCGTCAGTATTGGGGTCTTTGAGTGCGTGGGCAGCACACGAAGACTACTGGTCGTGGGGAAAAGACTGTTGGTGTCTCCAAGAAGAGGCCATCTTGAATTTTATGAGCTTAGAAGCTTATCGTTTGCATATGAGCGGAAGAGCTCATCTTGAATTTTATAAGCTGAGAAGCTTATTGTTTGTATATGAGCTGAAGAACTCATCTTGAATTTTATAAGCTGAGAAACTTATCGTTTGTATATGAGCTGAAGAGCTCATCTTGAATTTTATAAGTTGAGAAGCTTATCGTTAGCTGTAGAGCTCGTTCCATATGTACTTGTTGCACATTCCTTTACTTTGGAAATCATATGAGGATGAATAAAAGACTCGTTTATTTTTATTGAAAATAGCTCTACTACAAGGAAAACTTACTGAAAGAACTTCTTAAGGTGTTCGACATTCCAAGAGTGAGGTAGGATCTTTCCTTCCTCTGTTTGCAACTCGTAGTTTCCTAGTCTGATTACCCTTGATATGATATAGGGTCCTTCCCAGTTGGGTCCCAGCTTCCCATGCGTGGGGATCCTTCTTCGCAAGCAGAAGCTTCCTAAGTACCAAGTCTCCAACCTTGAAACTTCTGTGCCTTACCTTCCTGTCGTAATATCTTGCAGTTTTCCTTTGGTAAATTTGGACACGATGCAGAGCTCTGTCTCTTTTTTCATCCAAGAGATCGAGGTTCAGTAGGAGAGACTCACAATTGTGCTCGGCATCTGCAAACTCCACCCTAGGTGATTGAAGCCCTACCTCGACAGGTGCCACTGCCTCGGTTCCAAAGGCCAAAGCAAACGGGGTTTCCTGAGTTGCAGATCTGACGGTGGTCCTGTAGGCCCACAACACTTCAGGGATGTACTCCACCCACTTGCCTTTTAGGTTTTCTAGTTTGGTCTTCAGAGTTGTCTTTATGGTTCTGATTGTGACCTTTGCTTGTCCATTGGATTGAGGGTGTGCAGGAGCTGAGAAATAGTTCTTTATCCCGAGCTTAGCACAAAACCTTTTAAATTTTGAGTTGTCAAACTGCTTCCCATTGTTAGACACGACAGCTCTGGGAACCCCAAACCTGCAAACTATCAATTTCCAAACGAAGTTTTGGACTTTTTGTTCGGTGATTGTTGCCAAGGGTTCGACCTCTGCCCACTTGGTGAAGTAATCCACCCCTATGATAGCAAACTTGCATTGTCCCATACCGGTGGGAAGGGGTCCAAGAATGTCCAAACCCCACTGCTGAAAGGGCCATGGGCTTACCACCGAGGTTAGTAGCTCGGGTGGACAATGGGAAATATTGGCATGCTCTTGGCAAGTCTTGCATCTTTTGACCAATTCGGTGGCATCTTTGAGCATGGTCGGCCAATAATATCCCTGCCTTAGTGCTTTTCCTACCAAGGCCTGAGATCCGATGTGATTGCCACATATTCCCTCATGTACTTCTCTGAGTATATAATTGACGTCTTCATCTCCTACGCATTTAAGGAGAGGTGCTTAAAATCCTCGTTTGTATAGATTTCCTTGCAGCACGGAGAATCTGGATGACCTGGTTTTGAGCTTGGAGGCCTCCTTAGCATCGTTTGGCAAGGTTCCGTTTTGTAGGTACCCTATGATGGGGTTCATCCAGCTCGGCTGAGCTACGATTGGTAGCATTTCTTCTTTTTCAATGCTTACTGAAGGCTCTGGAAGGTGCTCCACTGGTATTAGCCTATCCAAGTCCTCTTGTGAGGCAGTTGCTAACCTTACCAACGCATCTGCTCGTGAATTCTCTGCTCTGGGCACGTGTCTGACCTTAACCTGCACAAACTTCTTCATTAGTTCTCGTACCTTTCTGAGGTAAATGATCATTTTTTCGCCTCTCGCTTCGTATGATTCATCTATCTGTTTTACCACTAGTTGAGAGTCACTGCAGATCTCCAGCTGTTCTGCTTCCATATAATGAGCAAGATTAAGCCTAGCGATGACAGCTTCATACTCTGCCTCGTTATTTGAAGCCTTAAACCCAAATCTAAGGGCATACTCAACATCTATTCCTTCTGGAGAGGTAAAGATCATACCAGCACCGCTTCCCTGAGCATTGGCAGCTCCATCCACTGAAAGCCTCCATATGGGGAGGTCTGGTATTGAATCTGTGGTCTCCATAGGTGCTGCTGCTGTGAATTCTGCGATGAAATCCGCCAAAATTTGCCCTTTGATGGCAGTCCTTGGCTTATATCTGATATCAAACTCACTGAGCTCTATGGCCCATTTAACCAACCTCCCCGAAGACTCTGACTTATGTAACACTTGTTTCAACGGCTGGTCTGTTGGAACCTCGATAGTATGAGCCTGGAAATAGGGTCTAAGTCTCCTAGCTGTTGTAACCAAAGCTAAAACGAGTTTCTCCATCTTTGGATATCTCTCATCTGCCCCCCTCAAAGCTCTGCTGCAGTAGTAGACTGGTTGCTGAGCTCTGTCTCGCTCCCTAACCAACGCTGCGCTTGTTGAAAAATCTGAAACTGCCAGGTAGAGGGTAAGGACTTCCCCTTCTAAAGGGCTTACCAAAACAGGGGGGGAGCTCATGTAATTTTTTAAGCCTTTGAATGCTTCTTCGCACTTGGCATCCCACTGGAATGCCTTCTTCAAGACTTGAAAGAATGATTGGCACTTATCGCTTGATCTGGACACAAAACGACTCAAGGCAGCTATTCTACCTGTCAGGCGTTGTACCTCCCTTGTGTTGGATGGTGATTTCATATCTAACACCGCCCTAACCTTCTCTGGGTTAGCTTCAATTCCTCGGCTGCTAACTATAAAACCAAGAAACTTTCCTGCCGAGACCCCGAATGCACACTTCGCAGGGTTGAGCTTCATCTTGTATTCCTTTAGGATCTGAAATGATTCAGCTAGGTGTTCGATGTGGAGCTTTGCCTTCAGTGACTTTACTAACATGTCGTCGATGTAAACTTCCATGGACGCACCTATCTGCTTTTGGAACATCCTATTCACCAACATTTGGTAAGTGGCTCCAGCGTTTTTCAATCCAAAAGACATGACCTGATAACAGTATGTTCCCTGTTCAGTCACAAAGGAGGTCTTCTCTCGGTCGTTGGGATCCATCCTGATCTGGTTATAACCTGAGAAGGCATCCATGAAGCTAAGGAGTTCGTGTCCGGCTGTGGCGTCCACTATTAAGTCGATCTGAGGTAAGGGAAAGCTGTCCTTGGGGCATGCTCGGTTGAGGTCAGTGAAGTCGATGCACAATCGCCACTTACCATTGGTTTTTTTGACAAGAACCACATTTGCTAGCCAGGTGGGGTAGTCAACCTCCCTGATGGCCTTTGCATGGAGGAGTATGCCGACCTCTTCGTTGATCGCTTTTTGGCGTTCTGGGGCGAAACTTCTTCGCTTCTGTTTGATAGGTTTGCAGGTAGGATTCACGCTGAGCTTATGCGTGATGATCGAGGGGTCGATACCTTCCATATCTTCTTGTTTCCATGCAAACACTCCTATATTTTTCTTTAAGAACTGGATGAGGAGGCTTTTGACTTCTCTGCTCAGCTTGGAGCCTATATAAACGAGGTGTTTTGGTTCCTTGTCCAGCTGAATTGGCTTCAGCTCTTCTGAGGGCATTGGTCTTGTTTCCAGCTCATCCCTCATGTCGAGTTCATCCAGTTGGATGTTCTCAACCTCTTTCATCTTTACAGACGCCATGTAGCATTCTCTTGCTATACGCTGGTCTCCCCGGACCACTCCGATTCCATTTTCTGTAGTAAATTTAACGACCAAGTGATAGGCAGACGGGATTGCCCTCATAGAATTAAGGGAAGGCCTTCCAGGCAGAATGTTGTATGCTGAGGGTGCATCAACCACTAGGAATTTTACGGTCGTGGTGGCTTGGCAAGGTGGGTCCCCTAGGGTGAGCACGAGTTGGATTGAGCCCAGGGAGATCACCCTTTCTCCAGAGAATCCCAGCAAGTGAGTACTTACAGGTTCGAGTCTTTCCCTTCCTATGTCCATTTTGTCGAAGGCAGGTGCAAAAATGATGTCTGCCGAGCTCCCGTTATCGATCAGAACTCGATGAACGGTCCTGTTAGCTACCACGACTCTTACCACCAATGGATCATCATGGGGGTATTGGCATCCCTCCAAATCAGAATCTGAAAAAGTGATAGCTGTGTCTAAGCGTGGTGCTTTAGATACAGTATGCACTTCGAGAGCTTCTTCGGCTCTGATTCGTTGGAGGTGCGCTTTCCTGGCTGAGCTAGACTCTCCGCCTCCTGCAAATCCTCCAGATATCACTCTGATCTCACCTAGAGGCTGCTGATGTGGCGCAGGTGCCTGCTGTTGAGGTGGCATCGGTGGAAGAGCTCGGTTCTGGTTGTCATGGACAACAAAGCGACGCAACTGTCCTCGTTGAATCAAGAACTCGATCTTCTTCTTTAATTGAATGCAGTCATCAGTGTGGTGACCATGATCCCTGTGGTAGTCACAATACTTTGTGGGGTCTCTCTTCGCTGGATCTGCCTTCATCCGAGGTGGCCACCTTAAGAACTTTTCGTTTTGGACTTTATACAGAACTTGGGACACAGCGGCAGTGAGTGGAGTGAATCGCTGAGGTCCGTATCTTGGCTGTAGCTCAGGCTGCATGGGGCCCAAGCGGTCTCTAACATTTCCTCTTCTCTTCGGGGAGCAATCTCTATCCCTCCTTGGAGACCTTTCTCGCCCCTTTTCTTTCCTAGGACTTCGGTCCTTTTTCTTCTCTTCTTTTTCCTTCTCCTTTCGTGAGGATGTACTTCCCACCTTGGAAAGGAGTGCCTCTTCACCATTTATATACTTTTCTGCCTTGGCTAACACCTCAGCCATACTTGCTTGATGGTTCTTCGATATAGAGAACATTAGATCCTTTGACTGCACTCCTAACCCTGCAATGAAGGCAGTTATGGCAAACTTTTCGTCTGGGATGTCCACCTTCAGAGATTTTGAATTGAACCTCTGCACATAAGATCGGAGGTTCTCCTCGGGTCTCTGCTTGACATTTAATAAATAATAGCTCGGCTTCTTGTAGATCCGGGCTCCCATGAAGTGAGATACAAAGGAAATGGAAAGTTCCTTGAAAGAAGAGATCGAGGCTGGGGGGAGCCTATTGAACCACGCCAAGGCTGACCCCTTCAAGGTGATGGCGAAGGCCCTGCATCGCACAGGGTCCTGGTATCCGTGTAACTCCATTTGGTTTTTGTAGGTGTTGAGGTGATCCACGGGGTCTTTTGTCCCATCAAATACCTCCATCTGAGGTACTCTGAACTTCGGAGGAAGGGGGAAATGCAACACCCCGGGGGTGAATGGGGATTCAGTTTGCTGCACCAAGGCATCCATCGTTACTGGGGTTTTGACTTTCACTGCCTCTCTCATGTGGCTGAGCTCTTGCTGGATATCCTTGAAGCGGTGTTCCCAATATTGCTCCATTCTTTCCTATTGGAAAGGAAGGAAGTCATTCCTCTCCGGTCCTTCGTTCTGGCTTTGTGCTTCTTCATTGATTCCCCTCCTAGGCGGCTGATGGGGTGTGCTTGGCTGCTTTCTCCTCCTTCGTTTGCTTCCCTGAGGGGGTCAAGGCACTGCCGTTCCCTAGGGGGAAGATTGTTCGGGTCTTGCCGGGGTGGTTGCGCCTGCTGAGGACCTTGTAAGAGCTTCAAGAGCTCTTCATTTTGTTGGAGTAAGCGTTGATTGACCAGGCGAAGGGCGTCCCGTTCATTGTTAGGGGGAGGATCTGCCGGAGGAGGGTCGTTTTCAGCAGTGGGGATGAAATCATGAAGGTTTTCCGGTTGCCTTCCACTGGTGATCTCCTGGGGATTCTGCGCTCTTGGAGGATTCATCTGACTTTTACTCATGTTTCGTGTAGAGACCATCAATTACTGAGAAATCAGTATATTTGTAATAAGAACTTTCGTTCCCACAGACGGCGCCAAACTGATGGTGTATTCTACTGAAGCTGAGCGTTGGGTATGTGTATTCGTGAAATTAGATGTGGTGTCTGAGCTACAAGGCTCGTGCCGAACAATGTTGGCTGATGTTTTTAAGGGAATTGAGGGAAGGGAGATAACACAAAGGAATTATAGTGGTTCACCGGCCTGAGAGCTCGGCTAGTCCACTCTGTAATGGAGTCTCCTGCTCCTATCTTCTTATTGATTGTGCTCGATGTGTTACAGCGTAGTAAGGAGAGAGTTAGGGTTCTCTGTGGCTCTATTGCCTTATCTCCCATTGATGGGGGGTCTATCCCCATTTTATAGCCTCTTGCTTACCTCTAATCCGATCTTGCCTCCTATAATGGAGGGATCTTCCCCCTTCTCTCTCTCTCCAATCCCTGAACTCCATATGGCTGGCTTTGGCGGTCTATATCCCGAAATCTTTGCCTTCTACCATGGGATCCTCCTACCTACTCGGAAAAGATCTTGGTTAGTTAAGGTTTTTGCGCCTAGGTTCCAGATTAGCTTCTACCTCGGAGGTGTCCTCTGTCATCTTGCTGTCTCCTCGCCTTTTTCTCCTATTATCTTGTTTGGAGGAGCTCCAATACCGGCTGGGCGAGCTCAGACTATGGTTTGGATGAGCTCTGCTTTTCTTCCCTGAGCTCCCGAGCTGAGCTCATTTCCTGAGCTCATGTTTGGGGTTTATTTCAGGTATCATCACCTGTAATAGACAAGTATTGAACGATTGACTCAACAAAATGATTGTAACTATCACAAGTAATCATCCACTAAACATAAATCTGCACCAATAAGTAGGCCGAGTGAATCAATTGAGAACACACGACAATAATATTTTTGGTCATTCCGGAGGAATCATTAAGTGAACAATCATAAATAGAACATACCATACATGTGAACTGCGCGTTTCTTCTCAAAGACAAACATGACTCAAACCAGTGAATGGTGGTGTCCTGTTAGACAAAAATGCATACACTGGGTTTGGAAATAAGATAAAATCTTTGTATAATATAAAGAATGTGGTGGGAGAAGACCATACCACCAGAAAGTATCTGAAGGAACTTCATGGACTTAGGCTAAGTTTGTCAAAGAAGCGTTCTTTTACTCAGTGATTATGTGCATTCCAGTACGTGGACTGAAAGAGGGGTTTTCGAGAACAATCATGTGGCTGCTAATCAAGGTCCTCAACATAATGAATTTTGGGTTTAGATTCCTTTCATATTTAAAAACTTCTATGCAGTCAAAATGAAAACATAAGATGAGGAAGGGGAGAAGGCGCATCAACTGACTTTGACAGTTACAGATTTTTAGAAGTCACTTTTAATGTTGTTGTTACACTTAAAAAGCTTTATGACCGCCCTTATTATTTTGGAAATAAAGAGAGAGAAGACGAAACCAATTCCTTCAATTATCATCTATTTTCTAAAATTTTCAGTTCTCATTCTTTAAACCTGCAGCTCAAAGGCAACCGGTGAAATTTGAAGGGATAGATATTTAATTATTAATAATCGAGGGGGAATATATATTGTACCCAGTTTTAGCTCTAGCATGAGCATAGAAACCCAACTCAAATGCCTAAATAGGAATGTAAAAGAATCATAAATGGCACCGCTGGAGAAATGGCAGTCACAATAGAATATCCTCTCACATTAGCAGATCATTGATGTTGTACCCATCACTTACCATTATGATTTGAGATTTTATTTTCAATAAAATTATTTGGTCCAAATTTGCTGCAATAATTTGTTGATCTAATCTATCACAATTATTGGATTGGTAGTGGATCTTAATAAATATTTGGCTCACTGTCAATTCAATGGTTATGAGTGAATAGGTTATCAAATTAGGTCAATTAATTAAGTTCAAGTAACATTGTTCTTTTTTTTCCCCTACAAGCTCGGTATTGCAGGCAATAGGTTAGGTCGTTGGGGGCGAAGACAAGAATCTATGATGTTGTACCCTATTTTTTTGTTTCCAAGGAGAGAGAAATAGAAAAGAAGAACTAAAAAATAATTTAACTTTTTTATTTAACTTATCTTGTATTCTTTTCAATTTCAAATTTAATTACAAACGAAGGAAATTATAGATATAGATATAAATATGCATCAATAAAACTCAAGAGACACAAAATTAAATGGGAGAGCATGTGGAATAAATCCAAACTTAACTTTTTAATTGAAGATATGTAGAACATTTATTTGCCAATGTAGAAGGAAAATAAGGGAAGGAGAAGAGGTAGCTTAAGTGGGTGTATGACATTTAATTTCAAAGGATAAGCATGATATAGTTGCAGTGTTAGAGGGTAAAAACGAAAAAAAAAGTTTTTCATGTATGCTGCTATTTTAAAGTAGTATAGATATAGATAGACGTGCACACACACACACAAACACACACACATATATATATATATCAAAATTAGCAATAACCCAATTAATTTTTATTGTTAACTTTTAATCCTCTAACACATATATTTGTAAACATTAAGTGGATATCACATGCTTGCCACCCACTTAATCCCACATGCACTAACATGCATAAAATAATAAAATCATATCACATGCAAACATACTCATTTAATTTTTCACACTTTAACAAAACAATTTCCCTATTGTCATTCAATCCAACTAATTCTCATACTTTATTCATATGCACCCTCTAAATATTAACAATAGCCATCATATGGGTTCAGGTCTCATATCAATGTTCATAATTAAGTAGTAGTTACCTATCATGCACATTCTATCACATGTGAACATGCTCATAATAAATGTCTATATGATCGTCATACGTGTTCGGTTCTTACAGTTTCCCCCCCTTAGGAATTTCATCCTCGAAATTTGACTTACCATTCTGGAATAAATGGGGATATTTGGTTCGCATGAGTTTCTCGGCTTCCCAAGTTGCTCCCTCAACTGTATGATTCCGGCACAACACTCTTACCAATGTTATGACTTTCGTTCGAAGCACTTGATCCCTTTGATTCACGATCGCAATGGGTTCCTCTACGTAGGTCAAGTTATCTTCTAGATCCACTAGTACCGTTGTTAAGATGTGAAAGGGATCAGTTACATATTTCTGAAGTATTGGCACATGAAAGACATCGTCTAACCGAGACAAGTTTGTCAGTAATGCCAAGCGATACGCTACGACCCCAACTCTCTCAAGTATCTCAAATGATCCAACGTAACTCGGACTCAGCTTTCCTTTCTTCCCAAATCGCATAACTAGGGACGGCAGTAGACCGGAGAAAAATGGGTATTCGTCCAAACCCGCCTCGTTTGGACCGGGGATGGACTATACGTATTGGACGGTGGACGTATACGGGATACCCGTATAAACCCGTGCGGGGATGAAGGCGGGGATGGACTTACCCTTACCCCCGCCTCGCCCTGCCCCGTTTCCGTTACCCGTTATATATATATACTCTCAGTTAAAAGCCCTAAGCCCTAACTTCTTCTATCAGCCGCCCGCCTCCACCATCGACTCATCTCTCTCTCTCTCTCTCTCTCTCTCTCTCTCTCTCTCTCTCTCTCGAAAGTGTTGCTACCAACATCTACGTCCTTCTTCCACTTATTCTTCGCTCGAGAACATCGATTCTCCTCTCTCTGTAAGTTTAATTTGTTCTTCAGACTTTCATTTCTCATGATTCAAATTTTATTACTGAATTTTGGAGCTGGTATCAATGTTGAGTTCTTAATTGAATTTGGTTAATTTTCCTATTTTGTTGTTAATTTTCTGGATTTAGGGTTCATTTACAGAACTAATTAGCTACATCTCATTTATAGAATGACAACTGAATTATGGCTCTTATCAGTTTGAAGAAATGATAAAGTTTCCAATTTTACCTCAATGTTATTGTGCTGATTTTTTTGGGGAATTTCAGTATCCTTTTAACTTGAATATGTTCTTGAAAAGACAAAGAATTTGTCTCAGCTAATATTGAAGGTTCTTTGTGGAAAGGAAACTAGTATAATGAAAAATATTACCATCTGATTCTTTACTATCAAAATGGACAATCTGGCTGATGATGAATCCACTGATTGTTTCCAAGTTGATTCAAGCCTATCTGGCTTTTCACGATCTTTGTTTCTGTTAAATTACCAACCCTTGACAAATAGTCCATTTGATAGTTTCCAAACAGCCTTATTTCCCCCTAATTTTTAACTGTTTGAGGCTGGCAATTAATGTAAATTAACTAATCAAATGCAAGAGAATGTTCTATCTTGACTGGTTTGCAGCTCTGGCATACAAGTCACATTATATGGGGTTCTAATATGCAGTTGTGTATTAATCTGGTCTGTTTCCCCATGAATGGGAGTAAGTGGCAATATGACTAGTCATGATTTATGTAATTTTCTCAAGTAGTCTTGCTTGTGATGGAATATTTTATTTCAAGTTCTTTACTGTTTGTGCTTGTTTATTATTTATGACAATCTCATTGAAACTTCTTGTTGTCCTCCTTCCCCCAGATGTTCCATTTGATGCCGACCCCGCAGGGAAGCTTTTATGTGCTGAACGACATTTTCCGGCAGAACTATGCTTGAATAAGTTGGATTGCTCGATTACAAAAGGTGGGGAATACATGCCTCTTGAATGTTCTCAAACAAACTGCTATCTGTGTCTAGTTTCAGACTTTTAAAAGGAGTAGTGGATATCTTTTGAGGTTGGTTATGCCATTATTAGCTACATCTGTAAATCTTGCATGTGAAGTTATATTTACATATGTACATGCATATATGACTTTTCGTAGTATAATTTAAAGTTAGCATTAACAGTTGTGGTAATTCTATTTAGCTAATTCTATTAATATTGTCATTTCCTTCTCCTTTTGGGCATTTGTTTGGTTTTAATGTTTGTTTTGGAAACCAGATTTGGAAGATCTCCATTTTGTTTGAGCAAGTATTTTTGTGTTGTGCCATTTTGTTGGGCTATAGATGTTGGTGATCTGTCTTTGTTCATTTGGACAATTTGGTATAGAGGATAACTATCTTGAACCTTTGAGGCCTTTTTTGCTCGAATGGACCAAGACGTTTTGGCATGAACTTAGGTACATTTCCAACTCTCTCATAACATGTATAATAACTTCTACCACCTTGCATTTGTTATTTTTGATGATATACCACATGCTAACTTTTGGTTGAAAATTGCTTGTGCATATTGCTCTTTATCAATTTATTTAGGCTCAAATCTGTAATCTGTTATTTAGGCTCCCTTGCAACCAGAGATGCTACATTGGCATTTTGCAGCTAAATAGGTCATGTTTTTTCCAACAGGGAGGTTTTTTCTACCCCTTTGTGGGTTTGACTTTGTTGGTGGTAATTTGCTATAGTATCACAAGCTGCTTGAATTGCACTAAGTCATGTCATTGACATTGGTTTAGCTTGGGAGATGAGCCAAGTGGCATCAGGCGCCATTGTTTTGGTAGAGCTCAAGGTTTGGGTTTAGCAACATGGATAAGGTGTCCACGGACTCCAACATACATTTTAACTTGAGCATTACGTTCTCAAATTAATTGTATCCACAAATTAGTTCCTATTAGCTAGTGATGACAGTCTCAAGTTTTGCTTGTACTTTTCTCTCCCTTGTATGCTAATTTACTGCTTCACATCTCAATAGTTTTTTACTTTAATTAAATTGACCCAAATTTCTTGGATTTATTTAAAATGTTGGATTTATTTAGAATTTTGGATTATGTTGACTTGAACTTGGGCTTGGGCTTGGGCGGGTACGGGGGAAGCACGGATTAGAAATTTGAACTTGAACTTGGGCGGGGATTAGAAATTTACCCGCGGGCGGGGATGGGGATGAAAATTATCCCCGTTAACGGGGGTGGACCGGGGATGAACGAAGTTTTTTTAAGCGGGTACAGGGATGAAGACTATACCCTCCGTCCCCGCTTCGGTCCACTGACATCCCTACGCATAACCCATTTCCATGGAAAAACTAGCAAGAATACTTGGTCACCAACAGAAAATTCTAGATCCCGTCTCCGATTGTCTGCATAACTTTTCTGCTGAATTTGGACGTTTTTTAATCGCTCCTGAATCACTTTCACTTTGTCCACAGTTATTTGCACTAAATCTAGACTCAGTACCTTTCTCTCTCCCACCTCAGTCCAACACACTGGTGTTCTACAGCGTTGGACATACAATGCCTTGTAGGGTGCCATGCCTATGCTACATTGATATCTATTATTACACGCAAATTCAATCAAGGGTAAGTGATCATCGCAATTACCCTTAAACTCCAACACACAAGCTCTCAACATGTCTTCTAAAATTTGGATGACTTTTCGATAGTCCATCCGTTTGATGATGAAAAGATACGCTGAGTTTAAATATAGTCCCCAATGCCTATTGCAAACTTGGCCAAAACCACAAGGTGAACTTGGATCCCTATCTCCCACAATAGATATCGGTGCTCCATGTAAACGCACAATTTCATCCACATACAATTTAGCATATCTCTCCAATGGAAAACTTGTTTTTACCATAAGAATGTGAGTGGATTTGGTTAAGCGATCAACTATCACCCTAATAGAGTCATGTCCTTTCTGGGTTTGGGGCAAACTTACCATAAAATCCAATGTAATATACTCCCATTTCCATTCTGGAATAGGGAGTGGTTGAAGTAGTCCCATAGGACATTGATGCTCTGCCTTCACTTGTTGACACACCAAGCATCTAGACACATACTCAGCTACTTCTCGCTTCATACCCATCCACCAATAGTACTCTCCAAGATCACGATACATCTTGGTGTTCCTCGGATGGATGACATAGATAGAAGAATTGTGTGCCTCCTCAAAAATCTCACGCCTTAACTTTGGGGCATTAGGTACATAAAAATGATTTCTAAACTTCAAAATATCATCTTCACGCATGTTGAAATTAGTTTGGTTCCCACTTTTAACTTCCTCCTTCATTTTCTTTGCGAATAAATCTTGGAACTAAGTGTTACAGACCCAATCCTCCAATACTATCTTAACTTTAATTTTCCCCATTAATGCAATATCTTCCATTAACTTGAATTCCACATCCAAAGCCCTTAGCTCTTCCAAGGCATCCACTCGTGCACATTACACACAAGATAGCAATCTCAACGATTTACAGCTCAAAGCATCTGCTACCACATTTGCCTTTCCCGAATGGTAATGAATAGTACAATCATAATCTTTCAATAATTCCATCCATCGCCTTTGCCTCAAATTCAACTCCTTTTGTGTGAATAAGTACTTTAAGCTTTGATGATCGGTGTAAATTTCACAAGTTTCCTTGTACAAGTAATGCCTCAACAATTTCAAGGCAAACACAATCGCAACCAATTCCAAATCATGGATAAGATAATTACGCTCGTGAGTTTTTAATTGTAGAGAAGCGTAAGCAATCACCCTCCCATGTTGCATTAATACACATCCCAACCCTTGATGTGAAGCATCACTGTCAATCACAAAGTCTCCACCTTCTGTTGGAATAGTCAACACAAGTGAAGAAACCAACCTCATTCAAGCTCTTAGAAGCTTCGTTCACACTAATCATCCCATTGGAACTTAACATCCTTTCTAGTTAGTCGGGTTAGTGGCATCGCAATTGAGGAGAATCCTTGAATAAATCTATGATAATAGCCCGCCAGCCCCAAAAAACTTCAAAATTTCGTCACCTTACTTGGTTGCTCCAATTTTACCATAGCCTCAATTTTCTCTGGATCCACTTGAATACAAGCTCCTGACACCACATGCCCGAGAAATACCTCGTTGTCCATCAAAATTCACATTTTATAAATTTGGCATACAATTGCTTTTTCTCGTAAGGTTTGCAGAACAATTCGCAAGTGTTGCTCATGTTCTTCTTCGTTATGAGAGTACACCAAAATATTATTTATAAACACAATCATGAAAAAATCCAAGTAGGGTCGAAATACCCTATGCATCAAATCCATAAATGCGGCCGGGGTATTTGTTAGCCCAAACGACATAACCAAAAATTCATAATGCCTGTACCATGTTCGAACTGTCGTCTTTGGTACATCACTTACCCTTAACTGATGATACCCTGGTCTCAAGTCAATTTTGGAATAGACTCTTGTTCTCTGCAATTGATCAAATGAATCATCTATTCATGGCAACATATATTTATTATGAATGGTTACCTTATTAAGTTGTCAGTAATCGATACATAATCGCATAATGCCATCTTTTTTTTTCACAAATAGCACTGGTGCTCTCCATGATGAAGTATTTGGTTGAATAAAGCCCTTGCTCATCAAGTCTTGTAATTGTTATTTCAACTCCCTCAACTCAGTTGGTGCCATTCGGTACAATGTGATTAATATGGGTGCAGATCCAGGTTATAATTCTATCACAAACTTGACTTTCCGATTAGTTGGCAACCCGGGTAGCTCATCTGAAAAAACATCAAGGAAGTCTTTTACCACTGGTACATCTACCGGCCCAACTTTATCCTTGCCACACTTCTCACATAAGCCAAATAACCTTGGCATCCCTTCTTGAGCAATCTTTGAGCTTTGATTGCCAGTATAAGGCAATTTGACATTACTTTTCTATTCTCTTTGAAATTTAAATTCAGTTTTCCCAAGAAATTAAAAAGTGACCTCCTTCCTATAACAATCAACTGAGGCATGATAGGCCGATAGTCAATCCATCCCCATTTTCACTTCAAAATCATACATTTCGAGTGGAAGTAAATCCACAAATAACTCTCGTGTGCCAATTCTAATTTCACAAGCCATGTACACAATATTAACCACCACCACTTTGATAGATTAGTATACTAAAAATTTTCTTTTTGTAGTGAAACTTGTTTTATTAGTATACGATAGAAGGCCGCAAGGTTTGTTGAGCTGTAGTCATTGTTCTATTCTACGTTCGTGCTGAGACGAGATCAGTTCCGAGAGATCTCGAAGGTAAACCCTAATTCCGCCTTGTAGGGTTTTAAAGAAAATTTTTTGATATTTGATACATACACACTATCAATGGCTCTTGGGATTTCCGTTCCAACACACTTCACCCACCGGGGTTGCTATAGATAAATGATAATTCAAAGATGTGGCAGGGTGTTTCTAATGCTAGCTATAAGTGTGTGCAGCAAAAGAATGTGTAGAACCAAGGTCAATTAAAATTCGAGCATTTTTACCCAATACAAAAATTGTACCTATTTCCACATTAGGCGAGGCATGAGCATCTTGTTGTGTCATAGCAAATACTCGCCCCTAAGTCCCAAAAGTACTAGCAAGCCTCTTTCCAGCACCTTCCACTCCATATTTAAAATAAGTAACATTAGCATCTCGCCCACCTAATTATCCCTTGCCCTGCAATCCTGTTGAGCGTCTAGAAAAATTATGACCCTACAAACCACCAAATCTCCGAGAGTTTACAACACCTTGTGCCTATAAGAATTTCAATCCCTGCCCCTTGTGTCCTGAAGTTTGACCCTCATATAGGAAACCCACATTGGGTACAACATCAAACTTTCTCTTCTTGAATTGCTCTCGTCGTCCCTCAGATTCTGTCACATCCTTTTTGACAACCAAAGCTTTGTTAACCAAGGTAACATAACTTGTTAACTCAAAAGCTTGGAGTCGGCTCCGTATGGGGTAAGCTAACCCCCCATTGAAACTTCTTACATAGAGCCTCATCAGTTTGAACAAAAGCCTTAGCAAAATGTGACAGTATGGTGAATTGTTTCTCGTACTATGCCACCGTCATCCTACCTTGGGTCAAGGTCATGAATGCAATTTCTTGCTTATATCGATAAGACTCAGGAAAATACTTGTCATTGAGCACTCTAACAAATTGATCCCAAGTAACACGCACAGGTGCTAGAGCAGCATTACCAACTACCTGACCTTCAACTCCCGTCGTTGGTGCAACCAACAGTCACTTAGCAGGCTCCTACCGATCCTCCTACATCATAAAAGTTGCAAGAGTCACCCGTTGATCATTAAAGATGTGCATAATCTCAAACATTGATTCCATCCATTTCAGCCAATCCTCCGCCTCCGATGGATTAATTGTTCCTAAAACACTGGAGGATCTAGCTTCACAAACCTCTCATGAACCATACCTCGTGGATCCCCAAGAGGTACAGATGGTCTTGCCTGAGCTGCTACCTGAATTTCTGTTCGCAATTTCACAATTCGGTTTGTTGATGCCACCACTTGCACCATCACTTCCAATGCGCTCTGAATCATATCAGCTTGAATTTGTTCACCTTCTCTGCCCTCCTATTGTTGTCTATCTCTCGCCTCAGCCATAGCAGGAGCATGGGAACCTTCACCTTCCCCTTGATTTTGACCCTCGGGACGATCCATTACATTTCCAACAATTTAGCTGTAACTTCCAACATAAACAAACACATATACATCTATTGTGTTAACGATAGACTCATCATCGCTTACTGACTTACACACCTTAATTTTTCCACTACCAACCTAGACACCCATGTATACAGAACCTATAAACCTAGGCTTTGATACAAAAAATTGTAACACCCTATCCTGGGGTTTAGAATTGCAAATATGATTAAGACAAAACTTAGTCTTGCAACTTGCTGTTAATATTTATAAGTCAACCCTGGTAAAATTATATCATAGTCTATTTTAATAAAAAGTACACAAGTGCAAGCACATCAGCTCATAACCATACCACATATTTACATACCAAAATAGAATATAAATAAAGTGTCATTTTACACGCCATAAAATACTTGAGTCTATACATAGCAAAAAGAAAAAGAACAAACACGAACCCTTCCCTTGACAACTCCCGACTGGTCATTTAGACTAGGCAGTGGACTTCAGGCTTGTGTATAAGTTACCTAAAAGGATTTTAAGAAAAATATTTCAGTAAGTATCCCGTAACTTCTCATACATATAATAAGAATTAACAAAATACTATAACAAAATCTATAAGAAATACATTGCCCATAAACCCCGTAATTTTAACGCGAGATCATGTCTCGTTACTCTATGACCTCACAAAGAGATAACCACTTTGCCACCCAGGTAACATATACTGCAAGATTTTATCATCATATAAATAATATTTGTCACTCAAACATCTAGAACCACCTTAATAGTTTTCATCCTCCGGACAACTCAAGACACCCAGCTAATTCTCGTTCTTGTCACTTAGACGATTCAACCACATAACAAAATCTCGTCACGTAGACACTCTTCTATAGACTACTAGAATCACATAGCTAATCTCTGTCACATACACGACTTGAGACATCTAGTTAATTCTGGTCACGTAGACAACTCATCTCAACAATTAACTCCCTTCATTTGGACGGCTCACAATCACCTAATATTTATTATCACGTAGACAGCTCGAATCCCATAATGAATTATTTTGTATCGTCGCATAGATGAATCACATTTTCCAGTAAAATTCTCTACACACTTAGTCAACTCAAATTGCATGCTTATGTAATATTGCTTAGGTTCGAGATAGTTTATTCGAACTGAGTTTAATAATCAACTGGAGTCGAATTAATTAATCCATATGCATCAAATAAAATAATCTAATCGAACCAATTGAGCTATTCTTTTCGAATCGGTTAAAACAATATATTCGAACCAATTACTCTAAATTAAAACCATTCTCATTAAAATTGTAAATTATCAAAATTACATGTTTCCTTGTAACTAATTTACATCCATGGATTTATTAGATATTCAAGGAATAATTCAATAAATTCCTAAGCTACCCATCAACCTAGGTATGCTTACACCACACACCACAATCACCACAATCACCATTTTCTTTATTTTACATGCAACAACTCTAGGTATGCTTACACACCCACACAAGTATCAAGTTAAATCCTCCATGCAACACCCAATGGTACTACATACTCGCAACATCACATTTAGCCTACATGCATTACCCAAAATTCATACAAAACATCATACTTAATCTACGTGTAATACCAAAAATATATACACTAAAATTGTATCTATGCATTTATGAGGAGAGTAGGTTACATGACTTACCTCTTGTAATCACTTTCTACACCACCAAGTACCACCACTAGTCCTCCACCATTGACCTCCTAGCCTTAGCCAAATATTTTTTCCAAAGTATGGAGAGCTCCTTCTTGCCTTTCTCTCCTTAGCCCAAACTTCTAAGTGTGGAGAGTGCTTGCCTTTTTTTTTTTCTTCTCCTTTCCCTTTTAATTTTTTTTCCACCCCTTTTATATTTTCACAAGGCTTAGTGGAGTATCCACTCACACTCTCTCTTGCCGCCACTCCCTTTGCCTCATAATCCCATCCACAAGTTCTCTTAGTGGAGTCTTCATCATGTCCTTATATATATAAATATACCATATCTCTTAATTCCATCCACAAACTCTTTTTAAGTGGAGAGGTCATCATGTCTTTATATATATATAACCTACTTAATTTATATTGCTAGCCTTTAATCCACTAACACATATTTGTAAACATTAAGTGGATATCACATGCTTGCCACACATTTAATCCTACATGCGCTAACATGCATAAAATAATAAAATCATATCACAAGCATACTCATTTAGTTTTTCCCACTTTATCAAACCAATTCCCCTATTGTCATTCAATCCAACTAATTCTCATACCTTATTCATATGCACCCTCTAAATATTTATAATATCCATCGTACGGGTTCAGGTTTCATATCAATGTTCCTAATTAAACAGTAGTTAGCTATCATGCACATTCATATCACATGTGAATCAAATGTTTATATGATCGTTATACGTGTTCGAGTCTTATAACCCAAGTAACTTCACATTGAAAATTTGGCATACTCCTAAATTATGACCCTACCCTACCCTACCTGACTCTATTGATCGGCTACCCGAAACATCAGGTAGGCCAACGGAAGATTTTTTGGTATTCCTCAAAAAATCGAATAGGAATGCGGAATACCTACAAATTTTTTGTATTCCTACCCTACTTTACCCATGTGTATATATATATATATGTTAATCCTTAAAAATTAAAATCCAAAAATCTTGAAACCCTAATATTTTATTGATGTTTATAACTTTCTTATATATGATATATTGATGTTTATGACTTTCTTATTGTGTTTTATTATAATTATTTATTTATTGTGTTTTATTTAGTATTATTGGTTTATTGTGTTAGTTAATTGGTGCAGTTTACTTAATTAAATTGTTAAAATGATTCAAAAATTAATAACTAAAAAATATGTGTTAACCCGATTTCCTACCTGACTTCCTACCCAATTGTTTTGGACGGAATTCGGGTAGGAATAGTACACTTGATTGGGTAGGGTAGGCCAAGAAAATTTTTTTTTTGCAAAGTATCGGGTAGGAAGGTGGAATACCATAATTGCTACCTATAGGGCAGGTGATTAACCCTAATTAATGCAAAATGTAATTAAATTAAAAGGTCAATTGTGTAATTAAATAAAGTTAAACTAGTCAAAATAAATCTAATTAGGGTTAATGTGTGAATTAAGGATAATGCATTGAATGTTGTTCTTTTCAGGTTTTTATGCGTCAAAACGACGGGAGCCAATTATCAAAGCATGGAGAGCAACTTATCAAAGCATAGGGTGTAAATTATTAAAGCTCAAAACAAAGGGAGATCAAAGTGTAAATCAAGATCTTCTTGATATTTGTAATTAAATATCTTTTAGGATATTTGTATTTAAATATCTTTTAGGATATTTAAATATATTTTAGGATATTTATAATTAAATATCTTTTAGGATAAATATCTTTTAGGATATTTGTAATTAAATATCTTTTAGGATAAATATCTTTTAGGATATTTGTAATTAAATATCTTTTAGGATAAATATCTTTTAGGATATTTGTAATTAAATATATTTTAGGATAAATATCTTTTAGGATATTTGTAATTTGGATGCCTATAAATACCCCCCTTGGGGGCTTGTAATGGGCATCCTTCTCTTGTTTCATTTTTCTTGTAAAGAACATTTCTTCCTAGTGGAAAACACTCCAAAGGTCTTGAATCTTTTTCTTGAATCATCTTTCAAGTATTATTGCTTTATTTATTTTCTTGAGTTATTGTTTTCTTTTTATTAGATCTTGGTTGTGAATTAAACACCAAGAAGTTGTTGTTTTCTTTTTATTAGATCTTGGTTGTGAATTAAACACCAAGAAGTTGTTGTTTTCTTTTTATTAGATCTTGGTTGTGAATTAAACACCAAGAAGTTATTGTTTTCTTTTATGTTTTTATTATATCTTGGTTGTGGATTAAACACCAAGAAGTTGTTGTTTTCTTTTATGTATTATCATCTCTTGGTTGTGGATTAAACACCAAGTATTTATTGCTTTCTTTTAATTTAAGTATTGTTTTCTTTTACTTCCATTGTTGGAGCTTCCTTCTTCCCCTTAAAGGAGTGAAACTCTTCCACTTTTCTAGAGCTTTACCAAAGCCGTGAAGGGTGGAACGTGATTCACTCATTCTTTGTCGAAGATCGGCTCCTTGTTTAGCTATTTTACTTTAAAGCATTTCACTTTTAGTGCTTGAGCATTTTACTTTGTAACACCTTTTGGGGATGAGTACCATTCATCATTCTAGCTTTACCATAGCTATGAAGGGTGAGTAGTCCTCATTCACTCTTTGGGAAGGGATGATAGATATGTAAAAGATTAATCCGGACATTATGTTTGTGTATCACCTTTATGCTTAAATGTTCTATACTCCACTTGATTTTTGGGTGATTGAATGCACCTAGCAAAGTAAATGTACTTTGTATAATCAACGGATCTTTCTATGATAAATGGATGACTCCTACATGGAAAGATCCATTGATTCAAGGCAAGTACCCTAACTAACTCTTCATGACAAACTTTCAATGTCCACCATTATTGCACTTCATTCCTATCTTCCGATTAATTTGCCGTTGACACGGGAGTTAATTGAGTTATAAAGCATAAACATAATGCACCGGATAATCAACTACATATTCTGATTCCCGAACCAAAGAGTGTTTGTTACATTTAATCATCTTATATTTTGTCTAGAAAAATACCCATTGGAAAGAATTTTACATTCTATCCAAAACTTCCCACAACTTCAAAATCATAATATTTCCAGTTACAAGTCTTTCTCACTATTTACTTCAAAGAACACCAACCATAGTTCCCTGAGGATTCGACTCTGGACTCAAACCAGATTATTACTACAACTTGACCGCCTGCACTTGGGTGTACACATTTCGGATCAAGTCAGCAGGGTGAACACCCCTAGTCCATTAAACTACCAAAGTAGAAAGGGTAAACCAATGTGATCATGACATTGTAGGTGCTTGCGATGGGATGGATGCGACTTCCCTCAGTTGGTTTGGATAGCATAGCCAATTGTAGAAGTCCCCCTTTTTTATCCATTTATTTAGTCTTTAGGGAGCCAAAGCTTGACTTTACTAAACTAAGAAAATAAGGCTCGCGTTCCACACTATAATGTGTCAAAAACAAAGTAAATAAAATGATAATCATTTGATATCTAGAAAGTTAAATTGGAATCTTGAAGTTCAGAGTTTACAAATTACCACAGATTCAAGGAATGTGCCAAGCATTGGAGCGGTGTGTTTCTCTTGCCCCATCTATCAATTAATATTCCATAAACCACCAAATAAAAGGTTGATTCCTCATCTTCCCACTTCCCTTCATGACGATAGATAACGGCCTTCGCTTACTCAATCATAGAATCCCTTATATCATAAGCTAAGTGTAGACAAGACATATCTATATCGGCCTTCCTTAGCATTTCATAAATGGGTTCAATGAAGGAAAGTATATAATCAATTTTCTCTCCCCATTAATCATCTAATACTCTCTCCTTCACAAAGGCCGCTTTTCCAAAATCATCTTCTCTATAAGAAGACCACTGATCACTAATAACCATGTTTTGGAGACCACGCTTTAGAATTTTAAATCTTTTAAGCATCACACTAGTTGAAGCAAAACGTGTCTCCGCAATGGAGAGCATCTTCAAATTGGTCATTAAACATGGCCAATCTCATGGTGTGGTTCATAATAAAATTTTTAATGCCCACACAATCCCCAGAAATAATTGAGATCCAATTACACTCTTCATAAACAAGTTCATTAGCTTTGGTTTTTTTTGGTGCACAAATATTTTTCAAAGCAAGATTAAGTGTGTGCACCACACAAGGTGTCAAAAAGATATGTTTATAACGACCCTCAACAAGTACTCTTGCACTCCTACAAATGGGTGTAGTATCAGTGATCACTTGGACCATATTTTGAGTTCCAACCGCATGAATAACCTCCTGAAACAAGTTGGCTATGAAATATTTGTCCTTATATTCACCTTCACAAATAATTTCTTTTAATAACTTAGGCCCACTTTCACACACTATCATGAAATTTATGATTGGCCTCCTTTGAGCATCTGTCCAACCATCAGAAACAATATTACACCTTTTTCTTTCCATGATTGCTTCGTTGGCTCTAACAACCTCTCAAGGTTTGCTCTCTCTTTTTAAAGAAGTGAAGTCCTCAACAAATTATAACCAAAACGGATATAGCCACTAATCATATGAGTGGCTACAAAAGTATAGGAGTGACAATAATGTGGATTCCTTGCAAGGTGGAATGGTAAACCAGCTGAGTAAAACATCCTTGCAATCTCACTATGTAGCTCTTTTCAAGCTCCAACATTAAAGGCTTTCTCAAGAGCAGAAATAGCCTTCCTTTTTTTTTTGGATCTAAACCACCTCCATGCATTAATGACCCAAATCCCATAGCACTACTAACACTTGCACTCGAGGAAGCAGCTTTGCTTGATGTTGAAGATGGTGGTAAAGGGACTTGTTTGGGCAAACTTCTTTTCTTTCTCATCTTAGCTTGATCAACTACCCTTTGCATTTCAATTAATAATTGCAGAGTCACTTTGTGGCATGCTTGAATTCCATGACCGGGGATTTTTAACAAATGTGTCTTAATCTTATAATATGATCCTTTAAAACTTAGTTGGCAAAATTTGCATTGACAATGAATATTTCCTCCCCGTCCTCCAATTTTATCTACTTTTGTAACATACTTTCATAAAGGGCTGTGATCCCCATGGCCATCCACACTGGCACTAGCAAAAGAACTCATTTTCTTGAATCCTAAATAACAGGCAACAACACAACACTTTTTAGAATTTTCATGATATGTAAGAAATTTTTAGAATTTGAAAAGCAGCATCACCAGACTAAAAAAAAGAAACGCAGCAGCACAGCAAGAAGACAGAAGGTAAGCAATTTTCAAAATTTGAAAACCAGTAGCACCAGACCAAAAAAAAAATGCAACAGTATAGCAAGAAGACAGAAGGTAAGCAACCCAAAAGGCAACAACATAGCAGGAAGACAGAGAAAAAGTAAGCAGTTTTCGAAATCAAATGCAAAACATCACAATAAACCCCCCCCCCCCAAAGTATCTCCAAATTTTGAAAACCCTAACCCAATCAAATTTTTTGAAAGTCCCCCATAGAATAAAAGTAACAAAAAAGAAGAGGAACTTGATAACAACAGATCTGAAAATCGAAAACAAGCAGTAGATCTGAGACTCCAAAGTCGCAGGTTGGTCTTCCTCTTCCCTCTCATTCCTTTCATCTTTCTTCTTCTTCTCCTCCTCTTCTCCTTGTTGCCAAAGGCCCGAAGCAGATCTGGTCCTCTCCTCATTCCCCTTCTCTCTCTTCTCTCTCTCTTTCTCTCTCTCTCTCTCTTTCATGAACAGAGTGGAAAGTGAGAGTTCGAAGGCTGAAACCTTCACAATTTGACTTTGCCTGTTGTTTTTTTCCTTTTCAAGCCCCAAAACAACATCACCTATCGTTTTTTTAGACCCCTAAGTTTTTAAAATAAGAAAAGAAGTCTCGCTATATCCCCTACATATTCGAGCCGTATCCAGTTGGAAAAAAAATTGAATCTATTGTGCAGGACATTTCTAGAGGTGTCAAATATGTGTCCGGTCGTGACCCAACTTGGCTTGGCCAGTTGCTCGATATCCTTGCTAACCGAACAACTTCTCCAAATAGTCAGTTCGGTTCGGGTTTATCAGGTAACTCAGCATATGGCTCGATTAACAGAACTATTGGCCTAGTTAGAGCTCTCTTTCTATCAACGCTTTTGTTGCCACGTGTTCGTTATCATGTGCTTATCTTGGTTACATGCCGGTGCTAATTGGAATCATTAAATTGACTAATCATACGCAATCATTCTGTGCCTGTGGACATTAAAAAATTAACAAATTAATGTATATAATTGAGCTCAAATCAATTAGATAAATTACATTGGATTAGACCTAAATTCCATAACCTAAATAATACAAGCCCAAATTTAATTAACAAGGCTTGCTAAATTAAATTAAAATGGACCTAAATTCCATAGCCTAAATAATACAAGCCCAAATGTAATTAATCAGGCTTGTTAAATTTAATTAAAATGGACTTAAATTCCATAGGCTCAAATTAAACAAATTTTTAAAAGGTAAATTGGGTTGGACTTAAATTCCATAAATTAACTAAGGCCCACAAATTTTTGGGTAGCCCACTACCTAAAGCCCATATAAGGGTATTCGGGTAAAAATACCTTTATATGGATAACTACTACCCATATATGGATAACTACTTCTACCACTATAAATAGAGGTCTGGGGTAGGCCATGAAAAAGGAAAAGAAGCCAAAGAGGAGGCGAAGAAGGAAGAGCAAGAGAAGCCAAGAAACCTTTGTCCAAGTCCATCTCAGAAGGAGAAGGAAGATTAGCAGCGAAGTTCTACCAAAGTCTACCTTCAACTGAGGTCTTGTAAATCTATCTCTAAGGAGAAGAAAACACCACCAAGGTCCTTTTTCAAGAAATTCAAATCATCTTCAAGTCATTCAACACAAAGAACGGTGAGAAGATTCAACAAAGTCAAGTCAAAGTCGAAGAACGAGATTCACGTCAATTTGACCCTCATCTTCAACTAATCAAAGATCGAAGAACGAGAATCACGTCAATCCGTCTCTCGTCTTCAACAAATCTACTAAAGCATCACCAAATCAAAGATTGAGGAAGATGCTGGTCAAGTCCTTGTATTCACCAAATCTACCAAAATCAACACCAAATTAAAGATCGAGAAACATGCCGATCAAGCCTTCGTCATCACCAAATTCACCGAGAATTAGAGGACAGTGCACATGAGAAACACGCCGAAGAGATTCAATATCACTTTAATAAATCAAATCAATCAAATTGACTATTGTAATTTTTGACATTACTTTTGCGTTTATTTATATTACATCACAAAATTTTGTCGTTACAAAATTTGGCACACCCAGTGGGACACTCTCTTTCTCTCATCTCTCAAGTCAAAAAGTCAACAAGCCTGACAATAATGACATCCAAAAACATCATGATTCCTCCCATCAACCAGTCAGCAGAACTAGTCGAGGAGTCAATTCCAACAACCTGCGCCAGAACAAAGGTGGACAAATCTCAACTCCTGCCACCGATGAAGTATCGTTCTATGCAAAGCAAAAGGAAGGCTCTTTCAAAAAAAAAAAAAGACAACCTACCCATTCTTCTATCGATCTGGAGGAAGAGACGGACGATTTTCTACCTGACACACACTCCAGCACAGGCTCGAGGACTGAATCTTACTCCGAGACTTCTCCTTAGCAGAAGTGGGGGGATTATTCCTCGGCCTCTGATACACCTATGCCTGTAATGGTGACGGAAGCCACTTCATGTGAAGAACATCTTTAGCAACTCATTACTACGATCGAAAGATTGACCAAAGCTCTTGAACATAAAGATATGCAGATCGGCGCACTCATAAATTTGCTCGAATTGCAAGAACCTTCAAAAGGAAACAGTGAAGAAACTCCAAATCCATCTGGTACCAAAACACTAGAAAATCCTAGGTCTTTAGAAAATCAACAGAAGCAAGAGCAGTATGATAGAGCCGTGATGCAAAATGTCATGCGAGATTCTTCTCAGATTTTCGTAGCTGCACTCTCTGTCCAACAACTCTAGCATATGATTATAGATATGATTCGAGCCCAATATGGAGGAGCTCAACAATCTTCGTTGGTATATGTTAAGCCATATTGTCGATGAATTGATTAGATGCAAATGCCTATGGGCTACCAACCCCCGAAGTTCCAACAATTTGATGGAAAAGGCAACCAAAAACATGTTGCCCATTTCATCGAAACTTACAATAATGCTAGCACCTACAACGATTTGATAGTGAAACAATTCGTCCATTTCCTCAAAGGTGTTGCGTTTGACTAGTACACAGATCTTATAGCTGGGACCGTTGACAGTTGGGACCAACTTGAACGAGAGTTCCTTACTCATTTCTACAGCACCCGATGTATGGTAAGTCTTCCTGAACTTACAGGGATAAAACAATGAAGAGATGAATCTGTTATTGATTATATCGAGCGTTGGAGGAGTCTTGTTCTCAACTGCAAAGAGCGCATTAGTGAAATTTCTTCGATTGATATGTGTGTCCAAGGAATGCATTGAGGATTACTCAACAGCCTCCAGGGAAACATACTACCATACCTTCGAAGAACTTGCAACACGAGCCCATGACTTGGAGATCCAAATCACCAGACATGAAAGTCACATGATAAGTGATCCTCATGAAAAGAAATATGTGATGAAAGGTGTGAAACCTTTCAAAGTAGAGGAAACGATGGAAATTGCCACTGCACTAATAAAGATCTCTAATAAAAGGTCAAACACAAACTTCAATGCTAAGTTTACTCAATACCAATTCCAATAGAAGACAAGACCGAGTTTGAAAGAACATGAAGGGAAGAACTATCCCTTCTTTGATGCTAAAGTTTCTGATATCTTTGATCAGTTGCTCAAATTAAAGATTATCAAGCTCCTAACGCCTAAACGACCAGAAGAAGTAGGAATGATTGATAATCCAAAATATTAGAAATATCATTGGATTGTTAGCCATCCCCTTGAGAAATGCTTTGTCTTAAAAGAAGAGATTCTTCGTCTACTGAATAAGAAGAAAATCAAAATTGATTCCAATGAATATACAACAACTACAAATGTGACAATGGTCACTTTTGGGTCTTTCGACCCTATTCCAATCTCAAATAAATGAGTACAATCGTTGCCTTCCGTACATCTTAAGGAACCATAACAATTATTGAATTCTTTCACCTCTGCAGAAGAAACACCATCAATTGAAGGTAAGGAACACACCGTTTCCCTTCCTGATGGAGTTGTGTGGGTGCTATTCATTGTTGATGACGAGGTGACAATAGTTTATGCATAACTAGGTATGCCGAGACACAAAAATCCCAACATTCCAATGCTTTATGAGCTAATGACAGATGATCTAGATGTTTATGCATTATCGTCTGAATTGGAAGATGAGACCGGAGATGGTTGGTAAACTTTCATTAGCAAAAACGATAAATACCAAACTTAAAATGCTAATTTGAAGTCATCTAATCTACCACGCGACACAGAACTCATGTTGGGGGCACCAATCTTGCAACTCAAATCAAGTGGGTGACCTTCTTTAGATGACTTTGAGGCTATTGAAAAAGATGCAGGGGAATGGACTACGGTGAAGCCTCGTAGATGCCATGAGATACAACATTTATCTGCTTTATCTAGTAAGCTAGTACACCCCAAAATAAAGAGGGGATCTCATTCTCGCCGAAATCGAAGACACGGGACGAAAATAGGAGTTCCTTCTCAGCCAGCAACCATTGAAGATGAAGACTATAAATTGTCTTCTCGCACACCTATAACTTTGTTGGATACTTTCCCAACCAACTCTTTGTAAGGGAACTAGTCACATCTTATGTGATTAGTGCTCACGAAGACAAATGCATGACAAGTACTCCATCAGATAAATGTTTGAGTACCAATAGTGCACAAAAAGAAGTATTGGGAGACGAAAAGATGATTGCCAAGTTGAAGGACATGCCATCAAATTTAAGTTTGCCCGAGGATCTTGAATTTTCAGAAGAAACCCGTCAAGCATTAGTAAAAGCTTTGGTCAACCCAAAAAGATTCAAAGGGACGATTCTAACTGGTGCCGATCAGGGTACTCTATCCAATTGCATGGCAACAATCTCATTCACTGATGATATACAACTAGGGTCCCGTCCACATAATAGACTCATTTACGTTAGAGGATATATTCGAGATTATAAGGTGTCTTCTATATTGATTGACTGTGGATCAGTCGTCAATATCATGCCAATTCGCACCATGAAGCAACTTGAAATCTCCAGGGAGGAGTTGTCAACGTGCCATGAATGGTGTCTAATGCCCGCTTCCAGGTCATTGACTCCAAAACCTTGGCTCCATGAAATAGGAGTTGTGTCATCAACATTGCACCAATGCTTCAAATATTTCCATGATGGAGAAGTGAGGCGAGTCATTGCTGAGATCAAGCATTTCTCAACGGAAGAATCTCACTTTGCATATGCCAAGCTATACTCTGAGATAGAAATCATCTCATAAGCCCTTCTATCATCATGCCAAAGACTAGACTATCAAGAGAAAGATAAGAACAACTCTAAAAAATTGACATCCAGCTTTTCAAGGAAGATCTAATATTGTATGTAACTCAATTATCAAAACTGACAATCTCTAACTCACCTTTAAAGAGCTTTGTAAAAGCTTCTGTAGTGGAGAAAATAATAGATCCTAAAGATGGTTGGTTTGATCCTCGTGTTAAAAAGCTCTTCGAAAATGTAGGATATGCTAATGGTGAACCGCGCCAGCTTGAAAAACTTGATTTAATTATGCCAACGAAACTGGTTGACGAATCAACAATAATGCAAAGAATGACAAAGGAAAATTTTTCTACACAACACAAAATTGATTTAGGATATTCTTCTTTCCCAATTCCAATCAAGCTAAAAAATGTCTCATCAAACCCCATCATGATTCAAATCTGTGAGTGTAATGATGAAGAGGTCACACAATCTCATGCTTCCGTTTTTTATTGACATAGTAAACAAGATGGTTGAGAAACAGTGTTTGATCGATTGAGTAGGGAAACTCCTTCTTCAGATTCTTCACAAAAGGCTTTTGTATTTACACGACTCAGAGAATCGGTTTACCAAAGTGAACCAAGTTCTCTTAAGAAATTTAAGAAACGAAGGAGGCGACTTAGAAACCATGCTTCAAAGTTTGCAGAAACAATTGAGGATGTTGATGATGATATCCAAATTTTCCTTGCCAGTCAGCAACAATCCTCGAGAAATAACAAAAAGCAGAAAAAGGTGCATAATGCAGACATCAAGGAAGAAGACATTTTTGTGAACTATATCACCGTTGATCAAATAACGGAAGAATCACAATTACAAGAATCATCTTCAACAAATGAATTCAAACCAGCTCTATCTACACTTCAAGAGAGGGGGCAAACTTCCACGTACAAGATAGCTGACAAAGAAGGCATGAAGATCGACCCGATCAATGAGAAGTTTCTAAAGTACTTCTACACTTAAAGAAAGCATTGTTCATTTATGCACTAGCCTAAATTGCATGTTACTCTTAGCTCGCATGAGTTAAAACTGTGCACAGCTCAACCTACAAAAAAATAAAAATAAATAAATAAATAAAAACAATCAAAAAATTTGTTACTCCTGGCCCGCATGAGCTAAAACTTTGTACGGCTTGACCAAAAATAAAGGTCCATGAGCTCATTGATACACGAGCCTAAACTGCATGTTGCTCCTGGGCCGTATGAGTTAAAATTGTGTACGACATAACTAAAAAAAAATCTATTTTTTCTCTTTGATCTCATGAATCAAAACTATGATGGGTTCAGCCAAAAGGAAAAAAAGAAGAAGAACTTCGAGTTATCGGTAGAGCTTTATCAAACATCAAATTTCTTGACTTGCTAGTTGACAAAGGTCTTGCATTTGATGATAGCTAGGTGAAAGAGTACATCACCCTGTCAACGGAGCACCAACGGACTACCATATTGATCCTTTAATGTTCAACGTCTTGGGAGTTGTAAAATGATCTCAAACTACTGTAGGAATTGATCACAAGAGATTGGTCACGGGCTCAAAACTTCTGTTTATCCGATTCTGCAATCCACCTATTAGGAGAAGTCATCTAAGGTTGACACAGAAGTCACTTTATAGTCGCTTAAGGCTGCCACATAAATTACTTAAGGCTGCCATAGAAGTCACTTTAAGGTTGTCACAAAAGTCACTTTAAGGCTGCCGCAGAAGTCACCGAAGGTTGTCGTAGAAGTCACTTAAGGCTACTATAGAACACACCTAAGGCTGCCATATAACTCACATAAGGCTGACACAGAAGTCACATAAGGTTGCCGCAGAAGTCACCTAAGGCTGCCATAGAAGTCATTTAAGACTGCCAAAGAAGTCATATAAGGCTACCACAGAAGTCACCTAAGGCTGCCACATAAGTCACATAAGGCTGCCACATTAACTCATGGCACAGAAGTCACCCAAAGTTGACACAAAAGTCAACAACTCTTGACACAGAAGCTACCAACTCTTGACACAGAAGTCAACAACACTTGACACAGAAGCCACTTAAAGTTGACACAGAATTCACCAACTCTTGACACAAAAGTCACCTAAAGTTGAACAAAATTCAATAACCCTTGACACATAAGTCACCAGCTCTTGACATAGAAGTGACCTAAAGTTGACACGGAAGTCACCCAAACGTGATACAAAAGTTACCCAAAGTTGGCCCAGGAGTTACCAACTGTTGGAACAGAATTCACTTAAAATTAATACATAAGTCACCCAAATGTGACACGGAAGTCACCCAAAATTGGCACATAAATCACTAACTCTTGGAAATAGAAGTCACATTTGACACAAAAGTCACCTAAAGTTGACACAGAAGCCACCCAATGTTGGCATAGAAGTCACCAATTCGTGCAAAGGTAGCGACTCACCTCACCTCACATTATCTCACTGCACTAAAGCCGGTATGTTGGACTATTGGACTGTTGGTCATATTGTCTACTACTGTCAGATGCTATAAATTACTTTCAAACTGTTGCAAGGACTGGTCACAAGCTTAAGAACTATCGCTTCTTCAATTCTACAGTCCACCCCATCAAAGAAGGGATATCAACTAGCTGTAGAGATACGAAGTCTAGTACTTTTAAACTACTGCAAGAATTGATCATGGGCTCAAAAACTGCTACGTCCTTTGATTCTTCAATGCACCACGTCACGAGGTAAACTTACTGCAAGAAAGAAATCTGGTGGTGTAAGCTACTTTTAAAATGCCACAATGATTGATCATGGGCTCGAAAACTGCTACGTCCTTTGATTCTTCAATGCACCACGTCACGAGGTCCACTTACTGCAAGAAAAAAATCTGGTGGTGTAAGCTACTTTTAAAATGCCGCAAGGATTGATCATGGGCTCAAAAACTGCTGGGTCCTTTGATTCTTCAATCCGTCACGTCACAAGGTCCACTTATTGCAAGAAAGGAATCTGGTGGTGTAGGCTACTTTCAATCAGCCGTAAGGATTAATCATGGGCTCGAAAACTGCTGAGTCCTTCTGAGTCCTTTGATTCTTCAATGCATTACGTCATGAGGTCTACTTACTACAAGAAAGGAATCTGGTGGTGTAAGTTACTTTCAAATTGCTACAAAGATTAATCATGGGCTCAAAAACTCTTGGGTCCTTCGATTCTTCAATCTAATCTGTTGCAAGGGCTATTGCATATAAGAATGAGAAATCCAGTGCTATAATCCGTTTTCAAAGCTGCAATGATTGGTCATGAGCTCAAAAACTCTTGGATCTTTCGATTCTTCAATCCACCCCGTCACAAGGATAATTGGCAGCAAGAATGAGAAGCTGTTGCAGGGGTTGGTCACGGGCCACCCCATTAAAAAGGGATATACACTGATTGCATGGAGGTGAAGTCCAATTTTGCAGGCTCCTTTCATGCAAAGGTTGGTCATGGGCTCAAGAATTTCCTTTTCTTTAGTCTTCCTCGTCATAAGGGTCTCTAGCTGCAGAAATTTGAACCTCGGTGTTGCAAGCTGCTATAGGGATTGATACTAAGCTAGGACCACTAGGTTCTTTGATTCTTCATTCCACACCGTCATGAAGAGATTTCCACTAACTGTAAGAATATGATGTTCGGTGCTTTAAGCTACTTTCAAAACCGCAACAGGGACCAGAGTTTTTGTTTGGAATCTGTCGTTCTCAAGGTATGCTTGATCCTTGAGATCTTCAAAGTATTCCTTGATCTAGCTTTTGGATAAGAAGCGATCTAAAAAATAAAGGAAATTAAACCACAAAAAAACATTATTGACAATACTATCATGCTTGTTCTCTTAATTTATGAGTACATTTAAAAATTTTGAATTTTTTTTAAAAAAAACCTTACATGCACCTTGCCTCATTGCACTGAAGCTGGTTTGTTGAACTGTTGGTCCTATTGTCTACTACTACCAGATGTTATAAATTACTTTCAAGCTGTTGCAAGGATTGGTCACAAGTTTAAGAACTGTCGCTTCTTCAATTCTACAGTCCGCCCCATCAAAGAAGGGATATCAACTAGTTGTAGAGATATGAAGTCTGGTACTTTTAAATTGCTGCAAGAATTGATCATGGGCTCGAAAACTGCTATGTCCTTTGATTCTTCAATGCACCACGTCACGAGGTCCACTTACTACAAGAAAGAAATCTGGTGGTGTAAGCTACTTTAAAATGCCGCAAGGATTGCTTATGGGCTCAAAAATTGCTGGGTCATTTGATTCTTCAATCAGAGTCACGTCACAAGGTCCACTTATTGTAAGAAAGGAATCTGGTGGTGTAGGCTACTTTCAATCAGCCGTAAGTATTAATCATGAGCTCGAAAAATGTTGGGTCCTTTGATTCTTCAATGCACGAGGTCCACTTACTACAAGAAAGAAATCTGGTGGTGTAAGTTACTTTCCAACTGCTGCAAAGATTAATCATGTGCTCAAAAACTCTTGGGTACATTCAAAACTTTTAAATTTTTTTTTTTAAAAATATTATTGAAAAAAACCTTACATGCAATCAAATTCTTAGAAAAACTTACATAAGATCAAATCAGTGTAAAAGTCACCCAAAATAAAAATTATTGACTTTTATTCTTTGCGCAAAAGTCACTAAAAATAAAATTCTTCAGATAAAGTTAACCTACAGTAACATTCTTGATAACGTCTACATAATTAAAGTCTCTTTTAAATAAAAGAAAACAACAACATCAATTAAAAAAAAAGTCAAGAGCACACACACACAAAAACAATAACATCAAAGGAAAAAAAAAAGTGTCTTTAGATTGGGTTATGTATGGCCGAAGGGTAATATCTGTAAAGGTGCATGGCTAAAAAAAATTAAAAGATTAATATGTTCAAATAATAATAGTTTGAAAAGGGAAGTGAAGAAATCAAAAATTGAATCTTTAAAAATAAGGAGGGGAGTACAGCTTGACAGATGTGAAAAAAAATAAAAACAAGAATCATGGTAACCAAAAGTCCCACTAATGGTAACCCAAAAACAAGAAAAAAATAATATAAAAAAATCTAATACCTACAAAAAGATGGGTTATGGTTAATTTCTTGGAGCAAAATACGTAAGATAATCCAAATAGAAACTTGAACTAAGAAGCCTTACTACAAGAATAAGAGGGCATGTTTGGTTTGCGTTTCAAAAACAGGTATCCAAAAACAGTTTTTGAGAAGAGTTTTGAGAAAATGGTTTTGATATTTTTTGAGATAAAAAACTTGTTTGGTTAGATGATTTCAAAAACAGTTTTACAGAATAGAAAATAGTAAAACCTGTTTGGACAGCCTAAATATATGTTTGAACAGTATTTCAAACATTAATAAAAAAATATAAGAAAGTTATTTATATATTATAATATTATATTATATTTATATATTATATAATATATAATATTTATATATATTATATTCTATTCTATTATATATTTATACATATATATGTATAAATATATATACATATAATATATATATATACATATAATATATATATATATATATATATATTTATTTATTTATTTATTTATTCTTATATTTAAATTCGTAGATATATATGTATACATATATATACCAATTTATATATATATTTATACATATATATATATATACATACGAATTTTAATAATATTATATAATATAATATTTATATATTATATAATATAATATTTATATTTATACATATAAATTGGTATATATATATATATATATGTATAAATATATATATATATATTTATTTATAAATTCTTATATATAAATTCGTAGATATATATATATATATATATATATATATATATATATATATATATATATATATATATATATATATATACGAATTTATAAATAAATAAATATATATATATATACGAATTTTAATAATATTATATAATATAATATTTATATATTATATTATAATATTATATAATATAATATAATATTATATAATATATTATATTATAATATCTATTATATATATATATATATTATATATTAGGAGAGAGAGAAAGAAGTAAAAAAAAAAAGGAATGAAGAAATTTGCTGCTAAGGAGACTCGAAGGGCAGACCTCATTAAAGTCCAAAATTATTCTCCTTGTTTTCAAAATTTTCAAAGAAAACTCCGAAAACAAGCTAGACTTGTTTTCTGTTTCTTTGACTCAAATCTCATTTTTTCCGAAATTTTTGAGAACAAAAATGCTAAACAAACAGGATTTGGGTGTTTTTAAAATTTTGAGAACAAAAAACAGTTTTGCAGACGCAAACCAAACACAGCCAGAGTTTTTTGTGACAAATTTTTTACAGTGGCTGTGTTTGCCGTCACAAAAAGTGTGTTTGAGACAATTTTTTGTGGCGGCTATGTTTGTCGTCACAAAAAGCATATTTGTATTAATATTTTGTTAATATTTGTGGTAACTATTTTTCCTGCCGTAAATAGTGTCATAAACTCAAAAATAAAAAAAATTTGTATTTGAGACAGATATTTTTCTTGCCTCAAATAATATTTCATAAACTAAAAAAAAAAATTTATATTTATGTCAGTTATTTTTCCCGTCGTATATAATATTTCATAAAATATTAAAATGTTGTTTTAGATTAAAAAACAGTTTATAATTTAAAGAAGAAAAACTCTAAAAAAAATTGTATTGGCCACAACTATTTTAATGTTACAAATAATATTTTATAAAATTACGTAGTTTTACATCAAAAGACAATTTCTAGTTCACAGAAAAAAAAAATAAACTCTACAAAGTCAATTTTTTATATCAAAACTAGGGGTGTCAAAATATGACACGACCCGTTAACACGACATAAAATTAGTTGGTTTGAGTTTTCCTTAAGCCACCTATTTAGTAAACGAGTGGACTCGATACGATACGATTATAAATGAATCAGGTATTGGTGAAACCAATTAGAAGAAATGTATACGATATGACTCGTTTATATACCATTTACATAATTGGTCGTTCAGAGAAATATTGTGCGGCCCTCTGTTGATGTATATTCTAACTTTTTTTAGTTTTTTATTGTATATATGTATAAAAATATCATTGCAGTATAATTACAATAATTTTATGTTTTTTTCCAGATGTCACTGAGAGATTAGATGGTTCGGGAAGGATATTCAACTTTTTGCATTAATTTCTTGTACTCATGGATCGTTATGTTTTGTAAAAGTACATATTTTACATTTTGTTTAACTCATGTGATTATTATTTTTTTTGGATATGAAAATATTGCTATATTTTTAGAAATGTTGGTCATATTTATTTTTGTGTTTATCTATATATTGAATTGGGTAGTTGTACGGATATCAATGGGTCTTTATTCCAATGATATTCTTTACTTTATGAAAGTTGTGTCTTCTTGAGATTAAGGGTTCAAACCCTCTTCTCTCTCTCAAAAAAAAAAAAAAAGTTGTACTTCATGTAATGGAATTGTATATATGCACAGAGTATATAACATAATTAAAAAAAAAATTGTTACTTCATGTGATGGAAGTGTATATATGCACAGAGTATATAAAATAATTAAAAAAAAATTGTTAATAACGTAGAAAAAATTTCATACTTTTTGCGACAGTATATTAACCGCCACAACAAAATCTTCTATTTTTTACGATAGCCAAATGTAGTATTTCAAGCAGCACTTTTGCCACCGTGATAAAAACAAAAGTGTCGGATTTCTTGTGACAACTTATTTACGACAGGGTCTTGTTGCCGTAAATACTATTTGAAACAGACCGTTGCCGCCGTAAAAACCTTTTGAGACCAAACTTATTATGGCGAGGCAATACAGACAACAAAAAAAGAGAAACAGAATAATAAAAAGTATTTGTGACGGCAAATAAACCTTTTATGACAGTATTTTACCGCCGTAAAAGCCCTTTTTTTTCTTGTAGTGCCTATATATAAAAAAAATAGAAACAGAATAATAAAATAAAAAATAAAAGATGACTAAAGCTTATCATCAACGTAATTGGTTAATTGTCACCAAACCAATCCGAAAAAATATATATATATATATTGTGAGGAAACAAAAAGCTTTAAAATAACTAGACCAGACCCAATGAATAAAAAAAACGAGAGAAAAAAAATTTTAAATGACCCATGACGGCCAAGAATCAACCTTCTTGGTCATCTATAGTGACTAAGCAAGACGAAAAGGAATAAATAAAAGCTTGTACGTAAAACAAACATACCTGTGAGGCTGCTAGGATTAAAAAACCAAAGCTGCAAATAAAAAAATAAAAGAAGAAAAGATACAGTAATAGAAAGACATATAAAGAAAATCATACTTTTCTTCATTGTGAATAGACTTGAATACCTTTTGTCAAATAGGTCATTAGGATATCAACCAAAATAAAAATCTAATGTATACCTCAAGCAAGGAAGTTGCCGAATCAATTGCACCTAAACTTACAGCCAACAATTAACTAGAATTTTTGCAACAAAGAAGAAGATGTAAACTTCGAAACCATGTACATGATTTGCTATGAAATTGTCGTGCAGAAAAAGCCAAACGGTGGAACAATTAGAGACCCCCAACAAAATATAATAATAATAATAATAACACAAAAAACGTAGTCATTCTTGATAGACTTGAAATCCTTCGTGTCACCACCAAACTTCTCCGGTGTTTCCAAGAGTACTATTAATCTCAATATATAAGCATTCTACCTCATTTGTAGGTAAGTTAAACAGGAAATTGTTCCTTTACTTATATATGAGCTAAAAGTCTATATTCTAGTCCTATTTGTTTGAATAATACAATGACTTAATATGTTGACTCCAAGAGAATTCCATATTATCAAAAAGATTGAGAAAAAATAGACAAATTAAACTCTTTGTCTTTGTTTTTTATACGGATTAAAATTTTATACAAATAAAACTTGAGAACTATTAAATCTACAAACAATATAAAATATAATGAGATATCTACCACACTAAAGCACCTTGGCCTGATAGATTTTATGCCCAAGTCTTCATCATAATTAAACTTGGTTGGAATTCCTAATAAACAGTAAATAATTTTGGGATTAAAGTCTATCTGGACTAAAATTCGAGCTACTTAAATTCGGTTCGGATTCTGCTCATTTTTTAAACAAGTCAAATTTGAACAAGTTTTTTAGGTTCGGCTCGAACTTGTTCGACTATCAGCCCTATTCTTAATCAATGATTGAATAACAAAATGCCCTCCATCTCTTGAGCTAGCTTAGGCTTGGGAGATTGAGATTTGTGCGTTGAATGAGAATTTAGGAATTTATGAAAGAGAAGTTAATTGGAGGGTTACAAAAAAAGAGTCCAAGTCGCTGAACAAGAAGTGATATTGGATCTAGTTACTTGAATTATTCAAGAGAGATTCATTGGATTGTAGGTGGGTGGGTGGGTGGGTGGGAGGGGGGGGGGGGGATGATGATGGAGGAGAGAGAGTATATTCTCTCCATTTGGCAACTTTTTGATCCATAGAATTTGCCAGTTTAACAAAAGAATAATGCAAGTGCACCCCTAGGGTTTGATCAAATATTTGTCCTTGTACTTTTCAAATGCACATGAGTTGAGTTTGTGTTACTATTTACAATGGTGGAATTCTTTATTTTGGGTATTGAGTATTTTAATGAAAAAATCTCATTCATGTCACTATAGTAATGTTAAGGAATTTTTGAATTGTTAAAGAAATTTTGTGATCTGATTTTGATTTAATAGACCAACGATTTATTCGTACATCAAGCTTCCATATATAACTATCATAATATATAACTTCTATATAAAATTTCCGTTAATTATCATAATATTTAATAAACGGTCTTTGGTCCAATGATACTCCTTACCTTTTGAAGGCATTGTCTTCTTAAGGTTAAGGGTTCCCTTCCCTCCTCCCCTCTCCCCCTCCCAAATAAAAAAAAAAAACGGTTTCCTTATATAACTCAATCAAGGATTTCTATATATACTTCAGTGATCTAACATATGTGAAGGAGACGGTAAGTCAGACGTCAGTTATTGTTTTTCCAAATGGTAGGGTACAATAGTAAACTTGACAAAAAGTGGGCTTAAAACCAAATAAGTTTTCTTGTCGAACTTATCTCCAAATAAGTCTATATAGGAGGACCGACTTCCAAATTTCCCAACTTTTAAAAGGCAAAGTGGGTTGGACTTAAATTTCATAAATTAACTAAGGCCCACAAATTTATGGGTAGCCTATCCCACATAAGGGTATTCTGGTAAAAATACATTTATATAAATAATTATTATCTTTATATGGATAACTACTCCTACCACTATAAATAGAGAAAAAAAAGTCAAAGAGGAGGCCAAGAACGAAGAGCAAGAAAAGTCAAGAAGGAGGGAAGATCTCTACCCAAGTCAATCTTAAGATCTTAGGAGGAGAAGAAAGATTAGCAGCTAAGCTCTGTCGAAGTTATGCAAATCCCTCAACTGAAGTCTTGCAAATCCAGCTCTAAGGAGAAGAAAATACTGCCAAAGTCCTTCTTTAAGAAATTCAATCATTTTTAAGTCATTCAACACAAAAAACGGTGAGAAAATTCGACAAAGTCAAGTCAAAGATCGAAAAACGAGATTCACGTCAATTTGACCATCGTCTTCAACAAATCAAAGATTGAAGAACGAGAACCACGTCAATCTGTCTCTCGTCTTCAACAAATCTACGAAAGTATTACCAAATCGAAGATTGAGGAACACGCTGATCAAGCCCTTGTCTTCACCAAATCTACCAAAATCAATACCTAATCGAATATCGAGAAATACGTCGACCAGATTCTTGTCATCACCAAATCCACCGAGAATCACACCGAAGAGAAACAATACCACTTTAATAAATTAAATCAATTAAATTGACTATTGTAATTTTTGATATTATTTTTTTGTTAATATTTATATTACATCACAAAATTTTATCCTTACAGTGCCCTCTTATGTGGCATTCACTGTAGCCATCTCCTTATATCAAGTTCATAAATCCTCCGTTTGAACAGAGACAAATTGCCTGAATCATTAGCATGTAGAGCTTAATTATTAGCCAAGAACTTGTAATTCAGGTTCTCGTATGGTTGAGGCCGCAACCAATCTCTAATTACTACTAGCAAATCGGAGTTGAAGTCCACTTGTGGAGGCATGGGGAAACCGTAAACTTACCTTAGAGCTGGAGATTTTAATAATCACAAGATAAAAGATTGAATTAATAATAAGTGTAAAAACTTTAAGTGTAATCTGACCCAAATTTTATATATAATTAAAAAGTATGAGATTTTTTTTAATTTTTTTTTTGAGGTGTAGAGTTATAAATAGTTTAAAAAATATATAAATTCTTTTAGAAACAAAAAAACTGAGTGGGGCCAAATCCCAAAGGAGTGTGTGGCTCCACCACTGCCTGGAGGGCTGCAAGCTGTATTATATACTGATTGTAATCTTAATCATTTATAGTTGTTATCGGTAAAATAAATAAATAAACGCAGTCGAAAATAATTTCAACAAGAGTCTGAATTTTTTGCAATGGGCATGTGATTCAGAGTCAATCACATAGTTTTGACCATAATCTTGATAGAAACTGGCCGACATTATTTGGACTAGGGTTTCCTTCAGAATTTTTTGATTTAGTGTATATTTGCACTCATCAATTAGGTTGCGTATTTATTTGGATTGGACGTGAATGTATTAGGTTGCATATTTATTGGAATTTAAATCAAAACATCGTAATTCTTATAGGACTAAAGACCGTAAGATTTGAATAGTTATTTAAATTGATAAATACGAAATGATAATACTTGGATTAAATAAGAACTAATGACATCATCGTGAAGATAAGTAAAAAGAACTCTCATGTTCTGATAAAAAAAAAAAAAGAACTCTCGTGCATCTCTTCTCTATACATAGCAATCCACATAATTACCAACATATTTAGCCAAACCATGAGCCACATATCATGAAACTGTGTAAATTGATGGCAAAACCATGAATTTGGCCTAATCTCAAAAGATGAATGTAAAATTTAACTTTATACAGATAAATTTAGAATAACAATAAAAGACCTCTTCCACCATTCACGCGTACAAGTTCCTCACAACACGTTATGATATCTCATCTCCCGTTTAAGACGCTAACACGTTCATATACACGCTTGGGCAGGTCAACGAGAGAGACTCAGAGACACGGAATGGAATCCATAAAGGATTTGAAGATTTCAAAATGGCCCCTAGGCCGTAGAGCCTCAATCTGCATCTTGTCCACCCACGTATGATTTTTTTTTCTCTCTCTCCCTCTCAAATGTCAAAGTCCAAGTTGGTCACCACTTGGGATATTGGACCACACTGCTTAGTGGGACCTCAATCATGACCTGCTGTTAGCCGTACGATGTAAGAGGCACTCCAATTGATTTTTTATTCTTTTTCAAATCTTTACTTTGAAAATTTAACAACAAAAAAATTAAAAGTTAATAACATTTTTAATGTCTAAAGTATGTATTTTTTATCGATTTAGTTTTCATTGTATCAATTTTGTCAATTTAATCTCTAAAGTATTTAATTCATATCACTTTGGTCCATAATTATACAATCTGTCAAGTTTTTTGATGGAAGTGATTATGTGTCATGTTTTTAAACTGTATCGCGTGCCCAAAATTTGATTATTCCATCAAAAACTTAATAATTCGTCCATGTAGGGACGAAAATGACACGAATTAAATATTTTAGAAACCAAATTAATAAAATTGATACAATGAGGACTAAACTAACAAAAAATGCCTACTTTAGGGACCAAAAATGTAATTAACCCAAAAATTAAACTCTAAGAGTATCTCTAACCTTGACTCAAATTTAAATTTGAGTAAAAAAGCTCAAAAAATTTGCTCAAAACTTTGACTCAAACTTATACCAAATCAAGGGAGACTCATTCTTTTACTCAAATTAAGAGAGACTCAAATCCTTATTCAAATCTTTAATGATGAGATTTCACTATTTTTTAAAAATTCAGTGGTCATCTTTATTCTCTTTTAAATTTGGGTTTGCCCTCATTTAAATTTGGATTTCTTCCTTTTTAAATTTGTGTTTGTCCATTAGAGTCATTTGTATAAAATCAAGTTTTTTACTCAAATGTTAACTTAAATTTGAGTAAAAATTTGAGTCACGATTGGAGATACTCTAAGAGCATCTTCAATAGGTTCTTTAATCTTGATGGGTCAAGTCCAAGGGTCTACGTAGTAAGCCCAGTCTAGATTAATAACCCAATTCCAAGAAATCCAGCAAGTCAAGCCCAAAGTGGTCCACGCCCGATCAAGGTCATCAGGTTCGAGGAGCTACGTCAGCAGGGGAGCCTGCAGGGTCATCCAAGAGTCTCATCCTCGTCGTCTTGAAAAGAGTTAACCCTCACCTCATCCTTTGACCAAATCTCATGAAGAGCACCGCAATTGCCTCGCCCATTGAGAAGAGGTCGTCAGCTCCACCAGATTAGCTATTTAGTTACTATTAAGTCGTCTCAATCTGTTATGGGGCTTTGATAAAAAAAACAAAAAAAAAATCTGTTAGGGGGCGACTATAAATTATAAGCCCCGCCAACACTTGAGGGGCAGATCACACTCAGTCGAGCACAACTATCTCCTATATCTCTACGTCTGTAACTCTCTGTTCTCCCTACTCACTTGAAGTAATAAAGTACCCGACGACCCTAGTCATTCAAAGTGGACGTAGGTTATATTGACCGAACCACTATAAACCTTGTCTTACTCTTGTCTCCATCTCTTACTTCCTAATTACAACATTTATTAATGCTCATCTGACAGGTGATGTACAAACTCAATTTGTGCATTATCAAATCTCATCAAATTCTCTATTTTAGAGAGTTAATCATAAAAAATCAAGTTTGAATAGACTCTCTATTTAAACTAGTTAAAATAAATCTAAATTTAGAGAGCTCAACTCACTCTCTATTATATTTTTATTTGAATGAAAATATTACACATGTACACTCTTAATTAAATGTTATTAACTACAAAACTATTTTTCTACTAGAATAAAAATTTTATTGGATTTGTTTAAAATATTTCACTTTTTATTTTAAAATTTCAAAAAAGATATTTTAAAATATTTTACTTTCAATTTTTGTACCATAGCCTACTCCTAAACCTAAAAGGAGACGATTTCAACATGACACTCTTGAGAGGATGTATTCACATATGTTTTATACAATTAAGAATAAAACAGTAATACATATAAAACTGACTCGATTGTCGAACAATAGTTGAAAACACTACTTGACACACAAAATTAACCTATAGTCGTTGAATATCAATATTTTTCAGCCAATAAGAAAAGTTTTTTTTTTCATGGCTAACTACAACTCATACTTTTAATTTTCCAGTAAAATTGCTTACCTTTCAGTTCATTGGGAATCAAGCCAGACTCATTATTTGAGATGCTTTATACTAATAACCAAATGTATGTTCAATAATCAAGAGTTCACACCACATTATTTAACACAACTCTAATCATGTTTCAATGTCCCTAAACCTTAACAGTCACCCATCAACCCTACAACATCCCCCACTGCATTCTAGAAATATGGAGAAAGCATAATGTAAGATAATAAAACACCAAAATATTAAACTTAATTAACATAAACCAAAATTGACAGACACAACTATCCTATTGTTCTCAACCATTAAATGAACTTTAAGTTTAGAATAAGTTAATTTAGATTGGTGAGATAAATAGAACCAATACTTAAACGTTAAACTAAGAATCGAATTAACGAAAGATTTGTTTTTAAACACAAAAATAGGAAGAAAAAAATGAAAAAAAAATTATAATGAAAAAAACACCATCGGGCCTGATAAGCTTCCTCCTACAAATTCGACTTCTCAAGATAATCCATATCCATCTGCTGTTGATGCTGCTCTATCTTCTGTTGAGCTACTTGATCATCCACCTGATTTATCTCCACATGATAAATATCATTAGTTTAGATTTTGTATTGTATATCTTAATATTTTATGTTCAGATTTTGTATAATCTTCATGTACTTTGTATCATTATATAACTGTGAATAGCAATACGGTTTGGTCATTGAGTACCAAAACCTATTTAGACATTTTTCCAAACACTTTCATGGTATCAGAGCATTAGTACTGCTCACGCTTGTTCTTCGATCCTCCTCAAATGGCTTCACTCTCTGAGACCACTTCCGCACCTGTCTTTCTTGCTCCAAATATTGGCCAACTCATTTCAATCAAGCTAGATGGTGACAATTACGTGCAATGGTTGTCCCAATTTATACCAGTATTGAAGTCGAATGATCTTATGGGCTTCGTGGATGGTTCTGAGTTGTGCCCAGATCAGCTTCTTCCTCCAGCGGCTGGCAAATCCACTAGTGATGCTAATCCCACCTACTTGCTATGGTATAAGAAAGATCAATTTGTTCTTTCTTGGATCAATGCTACTTTATCCCCTAAAGTTCTCTCTACTGTGTATGCCCTGTCGACTGCAAAAAGGGTCTGGGATCACTCTCAACTCGTTTTGCTTCTCAATCTCGTTCCTGCATTAATCTCCTTCAACGCCAACTCCGTAGTTTACGTCAAGAGAACAGATCTTGTTCAGAGTATCTAGCCTTTGCCAAAGGCTTAGTAGATCAACTCGCCTCTGTTGGAAAGGCTGTTGATGAAGATGATCTTGTCTCTACTATCTTGAGTGGACTAAATTCAGCATTCATTCCATTTCAAAATTCAATCAACATTGCTACTCGAGACCACAGTATGTCATTTATGGATTTTCAAGCTGAACTCCTTTTATTTGAGATTCTTCTTGAGTCTCACCAGCAGGTAGTGCCTCCCGAAAACTCATTTGCTTTGACTGCTCGCCAAACTTCGCAACACTACCAGCGAAATACCAAGACAAAAATTATGTCTCCAAAAATGCTGCTAATCAAAATTCTCTTGGTTCCTTACCTCCATCACCTACTGGACCAAAAAATTCTGTCATGGGAGACTCAAATAATCGTGAAGCTTGTCAAATTTGTGGCAAACTCAGTCATAGAGCACTAGACTATTTTCATCGTTTCGATTATTCTTATCAAGGCAGACATCCTCCTCACCAATTAGTAGCAATGGTCAATCAGACAAATGCTGCTCTAATGGCCAAGGTTCAGGTTGCTTCCAGTGGTGATACTTGGTATGCAGATAGTGGGGCGAATCAGCACATTACTCCGCATCTTGAGCAACTCTCCCTTCCATGCTCGTACACGAGAAAGGAACACATTGTTGTTGGTAACGACTCTGGCTTGGAATCGCCCACACTGGTTCTGTCATCATAAACTCTAATTCACCACCTCTTTTAATGTCACATGTGTTACATTGTCCTAACGCTTGTGCTAATCTGCTGCTCAATTAACCAATTTTGCATTAAGAATCATTGTTTCTTTCTCCTTACTGGTTCTCATTATTCTATTCATGACTTGCAGACGGGGCGAATATTGCTCCAAGGCAAGAGTGAAGAAGGCATGTACCAGAAATCAGTTTCTCACAAACACAATAACTTCACTGCTTTCTTCAGCGTCAAAGCTCCAGTCCAAGTGTGGCACTCCTGAATCGGACATCCTTCGCATCCTATTGTTTCTTGTTTAATCAAGCATCACAGTTTACCATTTTGCGGTTCATTGAATAAAGTTGGCATATGTGAACCTTGCTAATTAGGCAAGGCTAAGCAACTACCCTTTTTAGCGTCATCAAGAATTTCTTCTAGCCCTCTTGAACTTATTCAATCAGATGTCTGGACTTGTTCAACAAAGTCGATTGGTGGTTGTTTATATTATGTTATATTTATTGATGACTACTCCAAATTCACATGGATTTATCCCTTACAATCCAAGTCTGATGTCTTCTCATGCTTTATAAAATTTAAACTCTTGATTGAGAATCAATTCTCTCTACGCATCAAACAATTTCAAATGGACAATGGAGGCAAATTTATCCTAAATGAATTTAAAACTTTTCTGGCAAATAGTGGTATTTTTCTTATCCTAAGTTGTCCGTACACTTCCCAACAAAATGGATTGGCTGAAAGGAAGCACAAACATACGATGGAAAGGGGATTATCACTTCTTGCTCAGTCCAACCTACAAATGGGTTTTTGGGTTGATACCTTCTTAACCTCAATTTATTTAATAAATCGTCTACTATCTCCCGTGTTGAACAATGAATCTCCCTTTTCTAAATTATTTAACAAAAGTCCAGATTATTCATTTCTTCGGACTTTCGGGTGTGCTTGTTATCCTTTATTACGCCCATACAACACAAAGAAACTCATGTTTCGAAGTAAACAATGCATTTTTCTTGGTTACAATTCATCACATAGAGGATATCGTTGTTATGATTCCCACACCCGTAAAGTCTATATTTCCCTGAATGTTGTGTTTGATGAGGAATTATTTCCAACAGCTGTGGGTAAGTCTTCTCTCCTGTATTTCTCTAACTCTTCTAATACTATTGACTCAACTATTTCCTTTACACCTACTACTGGTCTTCCCAAGACATCACTCTCTGTCATACCACCTAGTGTCTCTCCTACAGCCTCTACACCTACTGTCTCTCTACAATCACCAACGGCTACTTCTCTTCAGCCTCATATTTTATCCACACCTTCTTCTCAATCAACCCAATTGGATCTCCCTTCCTCACACATTACTGACCCAGTTATTTCACCATCTCCACCGTTGAAAAATTACCCTAATCCTAGCTTTCCACTTGTCAACACTGAAACTTCTTCATCAGGTACTATGTAATCCAGATAGACTAGCATACATTATGTTTACTCATATATGATATGAGTTGACTCGTCCAAGTCACTAGTGTAGGGACACTGAAGCAAGTGTGTGGGTGCTTGTTAGAGAACAAGTACATTGAATGTGACCATTGACTAATGTATGATTTTTCATATGGAGTTTTACATAGTTGTCAATGTTAAATCCTGAAGTTATAGTTATGTAACTGATCCTTATACTTGAGACACCATGATTGTCTTGTGCATGGACTTCTATACTTTAACTATACAACATATTCATATACTAACCATGTAACTTGGATATGTATTGTTGGATATAGTTAGACATGCATGGAGACTTCTGAGTGTACAACATGAAATCTATCACCCTTAATAAATAAAGGGAGAATGTCTTATGTGATCTTTTGGGATATGACTCAAGGAGTCATTGGCCAAGGCAGAATGACAATTAGAAAGAGTTCCTAATTGATTATTAAGAGTCATAGTTCTAAGATCGAACACATAAGATTGAGTTAGGGATTTGACAGTAATTCCATACCTTAATAATTCAATTGGGGTATTGTATGATAGAAAGATTGAATTGCATGGTAACTGTAGATTGAATGGGTTCTTTACCTACTTCGTGCTATCTAGAGGTTGATCATGATATGCTGCTAGGTGTCACTCATGATTAATAGAAACCCGAAGAATGAAACGAATATAAATATATTAATTATTCCTAATAAATGGAGAATTAGAAGAGTTCTAATTCAAGTTAAATTAGAAAGAGTTCTAATTTGAGATGTTACTTGTATTTAGTATCGAATGCCTACAACAGGGTATGCTTGAACCTGTAGGGCAACACACAATAGAATTGATTGGAAACTAAAGGATAAATGAGAGACAACCAATTAAGAGTTAATTAGAGTGAAAACTTAATTAAGATTTAATTGGGGACTTTATTATAATTAATGGTTAATAAATGTGTTACATGTAATTATGAGATAATTGCTACTTGACCCAAACTAGGATTAAAGTCTTTAAAGCTCTATAAATACCTTTATGTAGGAGGTGGATATAAGATATAACAACTATCTTGCTAGCACAAGAAGAAACACCCAACATTCTCTCTCTACTAGCTTATCAACGGTTGAGGCAGATCCTTAAGTTCATCAATTCGTGTGGATACAGATAGAGGTCAAACATTTGCGAGGCTCGGGGGTAAAGATCAAATTCAGATTTGAAGGTTCAAAATTTTTGAGAATGCTTAAAGATCGTTAAAAGCACGCTTCAAGAGGTAACCCTGAATCTTCACTATAGATCTAAGGTTTCTCGGTTTGTATTAAACATGAATAGATCTTGGTACAAGGAATCAAATTATTATTTTTAAAATTTCGTTACGTTTATTATATGATTCCTTTCAATATTGGGGTGGACAAATTTGTGTGCGTGAGTGTGTGTGAGTTGTAGAGCGTGAAGAGAAACTATATGTCAATGTGGCATTGCTGGTGAGAAGGAGATTACCTACCGCTATGTCTTATATGTGGTTTGCCATTGTTTCACCTATGTCGATAAAAGGGTTGCTGGTGAAAGAGCAGAGATGGGAAAGAGAGATAGGAGGGTTGTTGGCGATGAGTCGTGAGAAAGAGATGAGAAAGGGTTAGATACGACAATCGTGTGAGAATGGGGGACTGAGTAGAGACGTGTTTGAGTGGTTGGATCTATTAGTTAGAGTTTTCTCTCACGTCTCTAACTCTTTCTCTTTCTCTTTCTCCAAAATTTTATGGGCATAAAAACATATTTTGGAGATCGAATTTCATTCGTTAGATTAACAATCAATATTTACCAAATAATTTGAGATGTTCAAACAATTTTATAAGTCAGGAGATTCAAAATCTTTTATACTTTATTACATAGATTACTAGAATTGGTCCCGTGTGATGCACAAAAATTGCACACATCCCCTTCCGCCCTCCCTATCCACCTTTCCTTTCCTTTCCTTTTTTTTTCTATTGACATCATACCATTTAAAAAGTTGAATATAAAATTATTAAAAAAATTAGAGTTGTAAAATAATTATGTAAAGCTATGTTGGTGAAAATATGTTGCTAAAAAATTTAAATTAATGGCTCATTTTTTAAAGAAAATTAAATGAGTGATAGTTAATTAGTGGGGTAGAGGGATAGTTACATGAGACATGTTAGAACATAATTGGTTAAGTGATAATTAAATAATTAAAAATTCTAAGAAAAAAGAAAAGTGAGAGGGAAGGCTTCTCAAGACACCTCCCACCTAATTTGATTGCTTTATATATATAGTAGATAAATATGGATACTTTTGTAAAATTGCCATCTCTATTAATTTCTGCTAGATGGGATGTAAATCATATTTCAGATAATAGAAGGGGGCTATTGAAAATAAAATAAATTATAAGGGATATGTAAGAAATTTTCTCAAAAGAACCACAACTTGAGACTGATTTTTTATTTATTTATTTTTGGTAGAATTACACTCTGTTTGTCACTTAATCACTCAGACCCCCTAATATTTGAAATATTACACACAGACTCTCGGAGGTTTGTACACGCGTAACACTTAGACCCCTGTTGTAAATATATCCATTAATAAATTATACTTAGACTCCCTTGAAGTTTGTAGGTATATAATACTTAGACCCCTTAAGTTTAAAATATTATACTTAGACCAAAAATACTCTAATCAAAGATAGAATATCAAATATTTTTAATTTTACAACAAAAATTCATGTTCTATTGTATCATTTATTGAAATAAAAATTTAATTTTTTCTTAAAAAATCGTAATTAATATATAATTATACTATCTATTGGCATAAAACTAAAAAATCAAACAAGGGGTCTAAGTCATTCATAATAGAACATAAATTTTACATCCAAAATTCATGTTCTAGTATGTCATTTATTGAAATAAAATCAAAAATAAAAATTTAGTTTTTAAAAAAAAATCATAGTTAGTATATAATTATACTATCTATTAGAATAAAACTAAAAAATTAAACAAGGGATCAAACTGTAATGGATACAATATCTTTTAGCTTTAATTGAGGTAGTTTAGTATTTTAATTTGGTCGTTTAAACGACCAAATTAAATTCCAATAAACAATATAATTGTATACTAATTACGATTTTTTAAGAAAAAATTGAATTTTTATTTTTGATTTTATTTCAATAAAAGATACAATAAAACATGAATTTTAATTGTAAACTTTAAAATATTTGATATTTTATCTTTGATTGAAATATTTTTGGTCTAAGTATAACATTTTAAACTTAAGGGGTCTAAGTAATATATATTTACAAACTTTAGGGGGTTTGGATGTAATTTTTTAACGGATATATTTACATCAGGGGTCTAAGTGTTACGCGCGTACAAACTTCAGGGGGTCTGTGTATAATATTTCAAATGTCAAGGGGTCTGAATGATTAAGTGACAAACTTCAGGGGGTGTGGGTGTAATTCTCCCATTATTTTTTGATCAGATCTTGAGACTGATTTGAAAGCAAAATTTTTATTCCCTAACAAGTACAAAAGCAACCACCCACCAAAACCATATGGTCCTTATTTCAACACCCCAACTTAAAATTCAGAGTCCCATTTCAATTCCTATTACTCGTCTTGGGAACAAAGAAGAAACGATTCTAGATCAATGGAAGGCGAAGCTTCATTGTAAGTGACGTGAAACCCAAATTCTCCTTATGAAACTTGACTTGGAAATTTCTTTCATTGATCATTTTTTAAACCCATGGCAGGTTTGAGACTAGTGAAATACTGGCAACCTTTCTGGCCTCAACACCATTGCTATCTGAGTCCTGGAATATTTGCAGCCATGCCAACGCCACAGCACCGCAAAGTTTTATCTCGAATCGAATCGGGGCCGTGACTTATGTTGCCTTTTCCGGCGTGCAAGCGGTTGCTGGGTTGGAACCCGGTTGCAAGAATCTGGTACCGTTGCACGAGACTGCAACCGGGCTGTTTCCTGCGTTGCATCGGCATGTTGAAGGCGAAGACCCGGTCATGGTTCACGATGGGTTGTTGCATCTGTTCCTGTCTATGTACAACAGCCAAATCTTCAAAAACCAGGTCAGTTTCTTCATGTTTCATCATATGCATATCGCATAATTCTTGGGTTTTGTCAACAAATTCCGGCTAAGCAAGTCATCTTCTGATCAAAATCAATCTTTTAACAATAAAAACTTAGTATTTTAGAAGGATGACTTGTGCAGTTGACATTTAGGATGAATGGGATTCCATATTTATATGCACAGTAATATAGAAAAGAAATTTAAATTAATTTCCAATGAACTGTCTGGAAGTAGTTGGTAATATACAAATGACAATCTCCGAATTAGGATTGAAAGCTTCAGACAACTAGCTCCTGCCATTTGGTTTATTATCCGACCATCCGATTACATGTTATAAATGACACAATAATCTTTTTACATTCAAATCAAGGCCATGATTGTCTGAAGTATATGTGTATTAGTGTATATAACCGAATTTCGTATTTTAAGTAAATTTGATTTTAATACCATTTCATCTATTCTATGTGATGTGACGCACTTCGTTGGGATTTGTGTAGCAGTCGGGAGAGTGGTTATAGACGGGTTAAATCAAATCCAGATCTCGTTCCTTTACGAGGAGAAGTCAGAACAAATACCGAGACTTCTCGTTATTCTGTGTCACAATCCCAAATGGAGCCTGAATTTCATGGAGTTTAATTCTAAAAATAGAGCACCAGTTATATCATCAAAAACTCTGTTTCATGCCTCTGATTGTCTGAATTCTGAATAGAGAAAAAAACTTGCAATTAGTCAGTTTTGTCAAACCATAGACATGATTCATTCGGATGTGGCAATTTTTTACTTTTTTGCCTTCCTTCCTTCACTGTTAAACTGAAGACACAAAAGGAAGAGCCCCACATGAAAGCTGGGTAAATGGCATAACCCTGAGGGAAGCCTCTACCTATGTTAAAAAAATATGGGCAAAAGAGGAATGAAAGGAAAAACTGACCAACTTTTTACACAGTTCATATATGTTGTACAAAGTTTCAGACAAGGACTAATTGTTTCCTTTAGAGCTAGTCAATCTTTGAAGTCAAACTTAGGAAAGCAATAGTATAATACTTATCAACAACCGTTTATTTATACAATACAAGTTAAAAACAATGTATTGTGTAAAAATTTCTATTATTTGCATTTTTAACATTAATTTAACTCTTTAATTATTCATCTTAATTGATTAGGTTATTTTTAATTTTACGTCTTAATGAATTTGTGTAGTGTTAACATCTCACGTCAAGAACAATCACCCCTAATTATAAGTGAAAGGAGTTGTTCTATGTTTGGCACGTTGATTATTTTAATACACATATTCAAGTCACCTAGGTGAGCGGTGGCTTTGGGTGATGGCTTTTCTGGAACCTGTCCCAGGAAGATTAAATTTAACTGACTAACTTTTTATTTAGAGGAACATTTTATGGCTGGAATGATGAGAGATAACTAGCTGAGGAGGACTGGAATACCATAGGGGAACAAGATTATAATATATATATTTTTTTGGGTAATTCATTGACATATGATTTCGTTAGGCATGAAACCTAATTTTGTTTGTCTCTATGGAAAATTGATAAGCTGAATTGTTAACCAAGCTTGAATAATTATATACCGACCATCACTGATAGAAGGTAAAGTAAATTGACTGTGACTTGTTTGTACCAGAAAAGTCAAGTGGGTCTAGGTGCATGATGCTCCTGTACTTTTCATTTTAGACGGTCAAAGAAAGCACAATACAACTTACTAGGAGCCCACTCTCTCATGTCTCATATGTTGGCCATCTTGTTCATTCTTTCTCTCAATTTCCAATTTGTCTATTTCTGTGAATTTCAATCATCAAATGTTCACTGATTAGGTTGTATTGGTGGATTTTTATAGGTCCTTTTGGGTTAAATCAACTGAAATTAGTGGAGCCAAACTTGCGATTAGGTCTCACAAGAATATGAAAAAGTAATAAGCTCCATTTTACAATTCATTCATAGTGGTTTTCAAGAAAATGAAAAAATAAAAAGGTAAAATACTATGCATGAAACTCCTATCACATCAAGATCTAGAAAATGTTAGATATGTAGGTAGTCATACCCAATATGTGGAGCTGTTTCCGTGAAAAAAGGAAAAAATAACAAGTAGAAGTTAAGATTAGCATTATTTTAGATTGTTTCAATTATGTAACAAATTAATCTTTTATATTCTTGATTGATGTTCCTATTAATTTTAATGTATATATGCAGATGCTGGAAATAACGAAGAGCAGCAAATCAGTAGTTTTCACGGGCCACTCAATTGGAGGAACAATAGCCTCTCTTTCAGCTCTTTGGTTCCTCTCTTATCTTCAATCCATTTCCTCTCCTCTCTCTGTGTTTTGCATTACCTTTGGCTCACCTCTGCTTGGTAATGAGTCCCTTTCCCGGGCCATCCTTCAAGAGAGATGGGGTGGGAATTTCTGTAATGTGGTTGGGAAACATGACATTGTCCCAAGACTACTTTTTGCCCCATTAGCTCCCCTGACTCCACACCTGCATTCCCTCCTCCAGTTCCTGCACTTATCCATGACTTCCTCAAACTACAAACAGATTTCTGTGCAATTACCTGAGGAACAGAAAACCGAGCTGTTTTTCTTTGTGTCGGCTCATCTCGAAGCATTGGCGTATGGAGGCGAAGATTCAGCAAGAAGTTCATTTTGGCCATTTGGAAGCTATATTTTCTGCACCGAGGAAGGAGCAATTTGTGTGGACAATGCTGTAGCTGTTGTTAAGCTGCTATATTTGATGTTTGCAATGGGTTCAGCAAGTTCTAGCATTGAGGATCATCTGATGTATGGGAAATATGTAGGGAAAGTTTCTCTACAGTTCTTAAATGGGAGAGGTTTCATGGAAGAACAACTCTCCGAATCCAGTTATGAAGCCGGAATTTCGCTGGCATTGCAGTCCTCAGGAATAGATAGTCATCAGGTAAAACAGAATCATACACTTTAATTTCAAGTTTGTGTATTGTTGGGTAATTTTTATTTTTATATTGTTCAACCGGTCAGGATTGTCTGAGTCAGTTTATGTACAGTTAAACTAATTCCCTCTCCAGTTCGGTCAAAAGTTGGTCATTCACATTGGAATTAGGATATTCATGACGGATAAATCCCTCATGACCTGGTTCCAAGGGTTTGCCAAGATTCAAACTCAGGACGTATGAGTTTACAACTCGTTTCTATTTCTACTTGAACTACCCCTTGGGGTTATAAGCAAAATTTTTTAAGCAACAAAATTAGTTTCGTTAAAATAAAAAATAGACGGTCTAGATGCATTTTACAAACTAAAATTGTATTATTATTATACATATGATTAAGCTTACAAGGAGTGAGTAAGCCCCCAAGAAGGAAACGGTAAAAAAGCAAAAGTGTAAAAACAATCAATAATAAAAAAAAATACTTAAAAAAGAAAAAGCAAAAAACAAAATACTTTTAAAAAGCATTACCTTGATGAAGACACTGCTGCTTCCTAATCCAATTGTATTTTCTGCAGGAATCAGTATGTGGAGCTATGAAAGATTGCCTGAGGATGGCAAAACAGATGGGCCGCAAACCGAATCTCAACTGCGCTAGTCTTGCAATTGGTTTGTCAAGGATAACACCTCTAAGAGCCCAAATAGAGTGGTATCAAGCATCATGTGATGACTCTGATGATCAAATGGGGTACTATGACTCCTTCAAGCTAAGGGGTGCTTCGAAAAGAGACTTCAAAGTTAACATGAACCGCATAAAGCTAGGCCAATTCTGGAATGATGTGATCCAAATGATGGAAACCAACCAACTACCTCATGATTTTCACAAAAGAGGAAAATGGGTTAATGCTTCTCATTTCTATAAACTCCTCGTCGAGCCATTGGACATTGCTGACTATTATCGACGAGGGATACACCGGAAGAAGGGTCATTATATGAACCATGGCAGGGAGCGAAGGTATGAGATTTTCGATAGGTGGTGGAAAGAGAGAAAGGTTGGCGAGGAAGAGAATGATAAGAGGAGCAAATTTGCAAGTCTAACACAAGATTCATGTTTCTGGGCTAGGGTAGAGGAAGCAAGGGAGTGGCTTGAAAATGTTAGAAGTGAGAGTGACACAACGAAACTATCTCAGCTGTGGGAGAATATTGATAAATTTGAACAGTATGCAAGGAGAATGGTTGAGAGAAAGGAGGTGTCTAGAGATGCTGTGGCAAAAAACTCGAGCTATAGTGTGTGGGTAGAGGAATGGAGAGAATTAAAATCACAGTTCCAGCAATTCCCTCCTCAATTTCTTAGTTTTCTGGATGGTGAAGTAGTCCCATAGACGATACTCTAGGACATAGAAGAAGACTCTGTAATCCATATCTTCAATGACTGTCCAGTTCTTCTATTTGTTACATATCACCATCATGAATAAATTTATACCAGTAACAAGTCTTGTGATGGAGGGCAGAAGTTTGGCTGCCTCACTGCAGCTTTTTATATTGTGTAATCATTTCTGTAAAAAAATTTTAATCATATTAACGGAAACGCTTTAGATGAAAATCATAAGGAGTAGTGTAGGCTTCAAACCATAAGTGCATATAGTGTTTTTTGGCTTAAACCACAAGAGGGAAAAGAGGAATTTGTGCTAAAAGATATGGACCACACGCTTCGGCCGAGGAAGAAATTATTTAAAAAAAAAAAAGAGTTCTGTTCCCATTAATTGAAGGTGTTCACTGGCTATCCGAGTCAACTCTAATATAAGACATCAATAGATCAGGTCAGTATCAAGACATTTGACACGATCAATAAAATAATTTGAATTAAAGTTAACTAATACTTGACATGAATCCAAAAAAATATGACACAAAGATGGTATTAACTCAAATCAATCATTGGGGACATCAAAGAATGTGACACAAAAGATATCTTTGTTCTTAATCTAAAACTCAGGAAAGGCATAAAAATGTGAACTTGGTTCAAAAGAGAATCTTTTTTGTCAAAAAGACTTCCATTCTACATTTCAATGTTCCATATAGGTCCCTTGAATGCAGCATCCAACAAAGCATTACTAAACCCAAAGCAACCGGTGAATAAATGGAAGTATCACAAGTAACCGGTAATATGTTGGCAAAAGAAAGGCTGCACAGGGATAGCAAATCCATCGAAAAGCTACCCAGCAAATCATACTTCTTGCTCCTCCCAAAAGGGATGGCCCAGCTTTTAAGTTCTTTTTTCCAATATCTAAATAGCATAACCACCGGCCCATCCAATTGTACGTAGTGGAAGTTGAGCAGAGTAGACAACCTTGATTTTTTTCAAGGTGGGTAATACAATAAGAATGCAGATGGCTGCGTTTTGAGGGAACTCTGGGTTTCGGGTGCACTTGTCACCATAGGAATGAAAATGGCCTTCATCGCTTTTGATATTTAATCACACATAACACATAATGGGTTTTCGATATACCTCTTGAAGAACCAAAAAAATAAATAAATAAATAATTGGATCGTCACTTGTTGTTACAAGCCCAAATATGCCAAATCCGAATCATGATCTCGTTGCTTCCTCGCACACCAAAATCTCATCAAGGCGAAGGAGTGGCTACCAGAGTTCTTCCTTGTAATCTCACGTTCACAAATCCAAGGGCCGTTGGTGACAGTCCAAGAGAGATAATATGTGTAGAGAGATGTATCGTATAGATATTTAGAGACATATATACTTACTAGTCATTATCCGTGCCTGGAGGCACTCTTAACAAAAAAAAATTGCCAAGCAAATTGAGCATCCAAAAATGTCTTAAATAAAATAAGTGCAAGGATTGAAATGAAAAAATTATATCACATTAACACAATCCGAAAATCCCTATGAACTTAAATTAACACCATTACAAAATTATTCTACCATATATTTCTTCATGGCGGCTCTTCTTCCCAACGAGTGTTCATTTTTTCAATCTCTTGCTAAATCTAATGAATAAGTTGTCAAGTTCACATTGAACTACAAATCAAATTTCTAAAAAATAGAAAGAAAAAAAAAAAAAAAAACCAACTGAATTGGCATTGTCCAGCGAATCTGCTTGTAGCTGCAAGGACAATTGATTTAAATTATCTGTCGCTATGACTTCTCGGATGCTACAGAAATATTCTCACGCTGCAATTAAACCAAATTAACAAAATCAAAATTTCACTACTTAAAAAAAATTGATTTAACTGACCTTTTTATCGTTTCAGTGTCTATTTTGCACTATTCAAGTATTTTTAAAAAAAATATATTATGATCAAAAAGTATTTAAAAAATGAACATTAGCAAGGGAAAAACGATGCAAATAAAGAAAAAAAAATTGATAGTTGGTCTAGAATATTATTATACTTTCTCTCTTAGCATTATTTGTTTGTCTTGATGATCCTAATTTATATCTCATCTATATATATATATAGAGAGAGAGAGAGAGAGAGATAGTATGAGAGATGGGAGAGTGTGTGTTTAAAATGTCTGTGAGGGAGGGAAAGAGAGAGTTATAAATGTATGAGAGTTGGGTGTATGAGATAGAGAGAGAAAGAGAGTTATATTAAGATGGGAGTCTTAGAGTTTTAAAACGAATGAAAGTCTAATTAAAATCGTCAGATCAATAATCCTCAAACGATCTAAGCCGCGAAAAGCTCAAGACAAATAAATCTAGCTACTTTATTATATAGATAGGTGGTTGTAACTACTTACATAAGCATGATTCCATAATCTCCTAAACTGATTAGGAAATAGACACATATCCTAACCAACCATCAATGACCGAGTCAAACCCAGTTGCCCCATATGGGCGAATCAAGGTTTGAGTTCGGGTTCAAATACTGACTCATAAAATACTAACATCTCCCACTCGCCCACATAGGGCAAGTCGTCTCTCAAAAAACTCTCTTTCACTCATCTCCTCATACAGGAAATGAAACGTGCCACATCACGAGAAGTGTATGCAAACAAGAGGAGTACTATGTTAAGTTATCACCAAACTAACACAGTACATCATTCGGAAGCATCTCGTACTACCCTAGACCATTCGATTACACCTGATATAGCACTCTTAACTCCTCAAAATAAGCAATGTTAAACCCCAACTATGTAATGTACTCATTACTTTATCAAAAAAAAAAAACAAATACAACAAAGTCGCCCGAGTAGTGAGTCACAAAACATGGTGTATCATCAAATAATCTTCCCTGGCCCTCATGAAAATCCAACTAGACTCAATTGTTTTCCTAGTCATGCCCTGCGAGACTACATCAATCATGATCCTAGGGTACATGCTAAAGTAGCAACATTGAGCATCCTCTTCATGACATAGTCACAGGTCAACAAGGATATATATAGGAAAAGAATCCATGTGGCTCACACGGTGTTGAACCAGGGATCATTCAACGCTCCCACTATCAATTGGCTTCAAGCACATACAGTATGAAACGTATGCTATGGCGTTGTCCTATAAAAGTATAGATGCGTCAAATTTGAAAGAATAAAAGAACGCCATACGGATCATAGTCTAGTCGCTAAAGAAGCGCCTAACCTGAGTTTTCAACCCAGTCACTCTCATAGCACATGTTTGAAAACTCACATCTGGGTCTATACAAGCTTCATAGAGTCGTGGAGGTACTCTATGATCGACCTTATGAGGTCTCATCTTAGTACTAACTATGGCGACATATAGCAGTAATATTTATGTTTATCTTGCTCACCTCTTAGGCGCCAAAGATATAAATGTCTCATCTTTCTCTCTTTCTCAACGCCAAGGTGAATCACCCATGTGAGTGGGTCAATTCAAGCCTAGTGACACCTTTGACATAAAGATGTGTATTTACATAATGCAATAATCATTCCAAGAATAAATCATATAAGGACTGCGTACTCATAATAATGTCAATTACCAAAGGAGTCCAAACATATCAAATCCTAAGAAGTCCCATGCTCCTAATGTGGGACAAAAACATATCTCCGACAATGGGCTTAGTCAATGGATCAGCTACCATACTGCCAGTGGAGATATGCTTCAGGACCACCTCCCCTTGCGCATCCATATCTCTAATGTAGTGATAACAGACATCGATGTGTTTGGTTTTCCCATGATACTGGGGATCCTTCACATATGCCAAAGCGAATGTTCTATCACGATATACAAGTGCAGCCTCATCTGCATGAGATGTAATATCTTACCGGTAGAGGAATCTCCTCAACCAAAAAGCTTCCCAGACAGCTGTTGAACAAACCACATACTCCGACTCCATCATGGATAGGGAAATGCAAGTCTGCTTCTTACTGCAACAAGAAATAGTTCCACCTCCTAGGGTGAATGTGTAACCCAATGTAGATTTTCGCTCATCTTTGTCACTAGCCTAATCAGCATTGATGTAACCTCTCAGTCTAAGATCTCCACCGTGATTGCATAAAAAGAGGTCAGCGGTCCTACAAAGGTATTGGAGAATCCTTTTTACCCCTTTTCAATGAGTGGGTCCAAGATTACTCTGATAGCGATTGACCACACCAATTACGTAGCAGATGTCGGGTCAAGTACACAACATAGCATACATCAAATTCCCTACTGCAACAACATAAAGCACTCTGGACATTTGATTATTTTCCTCATCTATCTTAGGGCATTGGTCTAGGCTTAAGGCATATCCCTTCTCCATTAGAGTGTCTATGGGTTTTGAGTTATGCATGCGAAAACGCTCAAGGATCTTCTTAATGTAAGTCTCTTGAGACAAACCGAGAGATCTCCTTGAACGATCTTGCACTATCTTAACTCCAACAACATAGCTTGCCTCATCCATGTCCTTCATTTCAAAAGTAGAGGACAACCACTCTTTAGTGGCGACAATGGTCTCCATATCATTCCCAGCTAAAAGGATGTCATCAATATACAATGTGAGGATAAGAACACTTTTCTTGGATTGTTTAACATAAACGCAGTGGTCTTCTTCAATCATCTCAAAACCAATAGATGTGATTGAGTGATGAAACCTTAAATACCAATGCCTAGACGATTGTTTAAGGCCATAAATAGAACGTTTGAGTGGGCAAATTTTGTGCTCTTGTCTCTTTACCTCAAAGCCAATCGGTTGATCCATATAGATCTCTTTGCCTAGTTCTCTATTGAGAAATGCAGTCTTAACATCCATTTGAAAAAGTTCTAAATCCTGTTGTGCAATAATAGCTAGGATTAGGCGAATAGAGGCAAATCTCACCACCAAGGAGAATGTCTCTTCATAGTCAATACCCTCTTTTTGGGGATAATCTTTCGCCACAAGACGTGTCTTATACTTGTCAATATAACCATCCGCCTTGCGTTTAATTTTTAAGACCCATTTGTTTCCAATGGTATTTTGCCCAGGCAGAAAGTCAACTAACTCCCAAACCTTATTCTGATCCATTGAGCTCATCTCATCATATATAGCAGCTAACCACTCATTCCTAGTTGATGAAGAAAATGATTCCTTAATAGTAGCAGGCTCTGCCTCATCGATCGGTGAACACATGAAAACATCTCATTCATTTTCAAAATGATGACGGGGAATATGTTCACACTCACTCTTGCGCACTTGAGAATCTTGTAAATCTAGTGGTACAGTCCCACTGTTTGGTACACTCCCACTAGGTTGAAGATCACCCTCACTAACCATAGGAGATGGTAAGAGATCTTCATGTTCCTCCAATTCATAGAGGTTAAGATTCTTATTAGTTTCGCCAATGCTAGGAAAATCCATCTCAATGAAATCGATTTTGCGTGACTCCACTTCAGTCATTCCACCATTCCGGTGTTCACCATACATCACATATCCCTTTGAGCTTTCTGAATACCTTATAAAGATACGTTTGCTTGCTGTAGGGCCTAACTTTCCATATTTATGTGATGTATTGTGCACATATCTAGCTGAACCCTATGGGTGCAAATGCCCTAAATTAGGCTTTTCGCCATTCCACAACTCGTATGGGCCAGAAAGAACTGACTAAGAAGGCACTCGATTAAGTATGTAGGCAGCGGTCAGTAATGCATCCCCCCAATAAGATATTGGGAGGTTGGCCTGTGGCATCATTGACCTAACCATATCCAATAATGTCCTATTCCTTCTCTCCACTACACCATTTTATTGCTGAGTAGCAGGAATAGTAAGTTGTCTGCATATCCCCTTTTCTTCACACAAACCTTTAAAATGATCAAATAAATACTTGCGCCCACAGTCTATGCGAAGAGCTTTTACACTCTTTTCTATTTGATTCTCAACCTCAGTCAAGAAACATTTGAAACAATCCAATGTTTTATGGCGGTGAGCTATCAAATAGATCTAACCATATCGCTTGTAATCATCTATCAGGGTAAGGAAATAAGAGGCGCCATGACGTGCCTTCACATTCATAGGCCCACAAATATCGGAGTGGATTAGCTCTAGTGCCTGAGTAGCTCTAATAGCCTTGCCAAAAGGCATTATGCATGCTTTACCAACCAAACAAGGCTCACACATAGGTAGGTTGACTTTAGCGAGTGAGCCTAAAAGGCCTTCTCTAGCTAATCGGGTCACCCTATCCTATCCTATATGTCCCAGCCTAGCATGCTAGATAACATAATCAGAATCTTTATCAACATTAGCCACATAAGAATATGAGGAAATATAATCAACCATATCAACTTTAAAGAAACCATCCATAAGGAATCCATGCCCAAACTAAATACCATCTATTAATATGTCCAACCTATCTCCATAGAAATTAAAAGAGTATCCTAAAGCTAGAAGTGATAAAACTGAAAGTAAATTATATTGTACTCTAGGCGCATAAAGCACATCGTGTAGAAGCAATGTGCGCCCAGTGCGCAATGAGAGCTGATACGAACCAACTCCAAGTACTTTCTTACTAGTGCCATTTCCCATATAGACTCTCTGTGTGCCAGCTAGAATGCGGCGATAATCTACGAACTCTACTCGATCTCAAGCTATATGTTTGGTTGCTCTTGTATCAACAATCCATATAGGATTAGTGTGAGCAATTAATACATGTGTGCATACATAAGCACAAGAACTGAGAGAATCAAGGGTAGTGGGTACCTTCTTCGGCTCAGTGCAATCACGAGCGAAGTGTCCCAGCTTTCCACAGTTATAGCACTTCATCTTACTCTTGTCTCTTTTCCCACCATGCTAGCCTCATCCAACCTACCCCATTTGCCATGTCCTTAGCACCTATAATGGCGCTTGCCATGCTGGGCGACAAGGGCAGAGGTACAGTTTGCCTCTTGGCACTCTGCCTCTAGTTCCACATGACAAGAGATGTCAACAAAATTCTTAATGTTGTCATTGTGGGTCATGATTTGTTTCATGTTAGTCTAGGATTCAGGCAGAGATCTAATAATATCTTGGACCTACTGCTCATCAGTGAGCTCATTCTTTGCAGCTTTCAACTCACAAATCATACAAGACATCACCCTAAGATGTTTAGTCATCATGTGTTTGGAATCTTTTTTGTAAGTCTCAAACTTAAGATTAAGTGCGCTTAGTGTAGTGGTTGAAGTACCACCATTGGAAAATTTCATCTGATGCCACATCTCTTTGGCAGTGGGGTAATTCTCAAATTCCCCTTGAAGATCGTCGTGTATGTTGCTAAGCATGGTATACAGCGCACTATAATCTTTCTTATCCCAAGCTTTGTAGGCCTCAAGATCTCGACGATGTTGGGCAGTGAACCCATCCTCAAGTTGAGTCATTGAACTAGTCATGTGTTCCAGGAGCTCATACTCATTCAACGAGTATTGCATTTTTCGTTGCCATATGTCATAGTTGGTCTCATTCAATTTATCACCCCTAGTAAGGTCATCAACTACATTCTCCGTGGCCATTTGATCAGTACGTGGATATGTGCAAGGTTGACATTAGTTACACATCTTTTTAATTTGTTCCCAAAGACTAATCGAAAAATATTTCCTTTTTCAAATAATAAGATCGCAAATGTGTCAAAAAGCCCATAATCATCTCCTATGCATGTGAATTAGGAACATATTTTCTAATTGTTTCTTGAACAAATGTATATTAGGAGGATCTAACCTGTCCTACTATCTCCACATAACCATAATTAAAATCATCATATTTGCATCCATATCATTGCACCATACAACAAAAATGCTCATGGGCTCCACTGAGCCCAATTGACTTTATTAAGCTTATGCTAAGAAAAATTCTACATGTATAATGTGTGGCACGAAACACATCCCCTTACAGGGCTTCAATATAATAATACAACCCTTTGATTACATTTCCAACAAGAGCCTACTACAATTTAATCAAAATAATAATGGGGATGTTGCGCTTCACATTATACGTAGCGGAATAATTCTTATTCCATACATCACACAAACATAAGCTTATAAATAAAATAATGCCAATTTTTAATCAACCATCCATTTGTCCTAACACTAACATGCTAACACAAAGAAGCAATTTCAATAGGTCTTTTAAATGGATGGTTGTGCCACACTCACCCTCGTAAGGAGCGGGATCCATAGTCTCATGGGGATGACTACTAATTTCATTTTTTATGACATTTAATTACACTCAATTAGTAAAAAATGCCACATAATTCATTCATTGCCAATAATACTCATTCCAAGATGCAAAAATATTTTCTAGGATCCTTACTCCACTTGAAAAATATTAGAGGGTAACAAACGGTATAAAATCGCATGTACGCATTTTTAATTATTTTTGGGTCCAAAAGATACCCAAAAATACCAAATAATGGAAGAGAATTCCAAAAAGTTCATAACAAACAAAGAACAGTAGTCATGGACCATATATGACCTCTTGATGTAAAAAATACCCTCTGTGAGGATTGAATTTATGCAATCAAAGCAAATTGTACTCATATATGTCTCAAAAATGAAGGGCATAAATCAAATGAAATGACCTTGGCATAATCTGATGATAGGAATGTTAAAAGACATATGAGCAATGCAGTTGGTATATCTCTTAGACATTAAAGCATACATTGACTCACTCGAGCCCCCATCTAAGAGTCTCAATTTCACTTTCTCTGTTATTAACTTTCATTATAACGGAGCCTTGGTAGGTACTAAAAGCAAAGTAGAGGCCGTACAATTGGTAATTACTCGAAGAATAATGAGATTGTGTTGAAATCTTCCAACTTGGGGTATTTTTATTTTTTTGGTTGATGGGACTCCATCGTCATTGAAGTCATAGGCCTTAAGTGTGTGTTTCTTTTTTGCATCGGGTATTCAATTATTGAATTGCTTACTTAATTTTGTGTGAGTGTTTTCCATGATTGTCTCAATACTATTTTAATGTTAACCAATATGTTAGTTGAGCTTCTTTGTGTTTGCTTAACAAGTCATGATATGTTTGAAGATGAATAGTCAGAATTTATTTCCAGATTTTTGCTATCTTTTTGTGTTTCTTATTTTAAAAAATTTATTGTGTGGCTGTTTGGTCATTAGTTGCATATTTCTTCAATTGGAAGGTATGTCCTTTCCATTTCTCATGGTCCATGTAAAGAAAATTTTTTGCTTTTTGGATTAATTTTCATGTTTGTTAGATCTTGGGAACGTTTTTCTCAGCATTGTTGGGTAATGATGTTGGCCGTTTCCAGAATGTGAAGAACAGATTGCAGTGCATAATGTCAATAAAGTAAAAATATGAAAAAGGAGTTGGTGACCAATAAACTGAGCAAGTGCTTTAGCATTTGGTGAACGAAAATTGAGCTTGCGAGATCTTTTAAAAAGGATGGCAGCAAGCTGGATTTAATAAACTCTAAGATTGAAATATAGAAAGTATTGGATATGGTAGCCTTTCACAAAACTCAATTGGATAGAGTAAAATTGTCATTTTATCATGAATTTGCATTCTTTTGTTTCTTACAGATTTGGTTTTGATTTGATTTTTGCTGGTTGCACTCCAAATCCTCTAATCTTTTAACAAAAAAGTGAAATACCAAAAATAACAAAATAAAATCAAAATTATAATTTGAAATAGTTCACGTGCAACACACATGTACATTTACTAGTATATCAAATGAATTCAAGTCTGGAGATAACCAATGAAAACTCCTTAATGAAAACTCCTGCATCAGCTTACACTCAGCTGCACTGTTCATGGTTCAGCTGGGTTGGACTTTCTTCTACACAGCATGACTCCTACCTATCCAGATTAGCGAACAGCAGCAACTTCTTGGAAAAAGAAGACAAAATCAGTTGGATTTTGAGAATTTTTCTGTTTGTTTTTTTAATAACCTTATCACATGCAGGCAGACTAGACTCTGATGAAATGAGGAGACTTCTCCATGTTGATCTTCGCTTCTTAGCTTGGGAATTTTATCAGCAATTTTTGCTGATAACGTTTCAAGGCAGAAGATTTACAAGCTACTTAGGAGACTCAAATTCTTTTGAGTTCTTCTTATCTTTCCAGACCATCCTCTTTGCTTTTAGCCTCAAGAATTTTAATTAATTCCTTTTCTTTATTTAAAATGCATTATGATGTAATTGCATTTTACATTTTTTATTTTACCATACTCATAATGTATTCAGATGCATATCGAGGTAAGGTACATACGTCCCACTCACTAGGTGTAATTTCTTTTGAAAATTAATAAAATTTATCTCCCTTTAAAAAAAAAAAAAGATAACCAATGTAAGATATATATCTTCTATGCTTGGCTTGACTATTATTTGAGGTAAAGAAATGACTATTCATCATGGATCAATCACGGATCCTTGAGACAATGAAATAAAAGAATAGGCTTAAGGCTCAAAACAAGTTAAAAAATGGTCTAAAATCATCTTCCAGAAATGGAAAAGTGTTGCTTTTATTGAGATATCACCAACTAACCACTCATATGCTCCTAAACAAAACTAAAATAATGAAATTATTGAAAAATAATGGATTTGAAATGAATATCATCTGAGTAAATGTATTATAACCCTCCAAGAATAGTAGGCACTAGACTCTCAAGGTATATACATGCATCTCTACTATGGATATCAAACTTTTCAAAACATGAATTTATTCCATAAATCTCAACAGAAATTACATACTCATCGGGAATGAAGTTTGAGTTCCAAATACACACAAAACCATGGTATTCAAGCATAGAATAAAAGTCCATTGAGTAACAATATGCAACTACTTTGAATGTCAACTAGCAAAAATCTACAATTCCACAAGTCTTAAGAAACAACAAATTGTCAACCAAATAGACATTTTTTTTCAAAAAAATTCAATTTTTTTTCACTAAACTACTCAAACAACTAAAATAAACAAAATTAGGAAAAAAACAATGGCGTCACCCTTCCCCCCCCCCCCCCCCCCCCCCACCCCAACTTGAAATTTGCATTGTCTTCAATGCAACAATAATGATGCAATGAGAAATTGAAAAAGATAAAGGAAAAAGAACACCTGATATGAAGCTCCTAACTTAAACTAACTACAAAATAGGCAAAAGAAAGATAACAAAAACTACCTAAAATGAAAATAAATAAGTTATGTAACTAATTTAATACAAGGGTTGTTCAATAATTGGAAGGGATCAACCGGGCTCTAATTACCAAACACCTCACTTCACTCAGGATTTTCCTCCACCAAAGAATAGTTGTTTATTTTTCTTTATCTCAACTCCACATAACTCCAACAAATTCTTAAGCAATTCAGTATAAAATACAGCCTCGGAGTTTTCTTCCTTACATACAGAATTAATCAAACCAATTTGTAATGGATCAGAACACATAGAAGTTTTAAACTTTTCCTCCACACACTCATCCATCACGTCTACCTTGTAAAACTCTCCCTCACCCTCCGATTGCTTTGCTACATGAAAAATATTAAATTCAACAGTCATATTGTAACACCCTAACCCGGGGTACAATATCTGTAATCTCTGCTTATCTTTTTATACACCTTTCTTTATATAAAAATAAGCATATAAAAAAATTTTCATCAAACCCCTTAGTGGTACGGCTTGCCATGAGCCCTGCTTATTTACAGACCGTAATATTGATCTCAAGAATATTACATATAATAATACAATTTAAATTTAAAGGACATATAAAAATGAACCCCATGATGACATCCCAATCGACCCTCTAGACTCGGCAGTGGACTCCTGTAACACCCCGCATTTTCGTTTATATATGTATATAGATATATACTAAATAATAGTTGTAAAAATGTTGATATAGTATAACTCGAGGAAATAATATTTGAAATTTAGTTTTAGTATGTGAAAATATGAAATTTTATGTCCTAGAACTTGTACTAAATAGGTTTGAGGAAGAAATATGTGTTGGAGAGGTTTGTGATGGATTTGGTTAGTTTTGGAATGGATTGGAAATGGAAAACAAAAGAAATAGGCAAAACTGGGTAATCGGTACCGGTACTGGGTACCGGTACTGAATGGTACCGGTACTGGGTACCGGTACCATCCGTCTGACGCCGCTAAACAGTTAAAAGTCGGGATTTTTGGTGTTATAAAACCCATCCCACATCCCATTTGCCCCATTTCTTCATCTCCCTCTTACCCTAACCCTCCTAGAAACCCTTAGAGAGAAAGAGAGAGAGAGAAAACTCAAGATCAAAAGGAAAGACAAAGGGTTCACAAGTGATCCAAGACTCAAACCCTAGGTTTCTTCAAGAGCATAAGGTAGGGGATTTCTTCTCTTTCTCTTACATTGAGGCTAGGGTTATTATATATGTATGTTTTCCATATTCTTGATAGTTATATGATAAATAGTTAAGAATTCTTGGTTCCTTGTTTATTGAAACATGATTTTGAACAAAATGTATGTTTGGGTTCAAAAGACCTTGTTCTTGAATTTCCAAAATAGTAGTTTTAGAAATTACCTATTTGGGTTATGCAAAATACATGGATTATTGATTTCTAAATGCCTATAGTTGATTAAATCATGTTTTCATCAAATCCTTGTTCTAGTTCCAAGAAATTATGTTTTGTTTGGAAAACCCTAGAATTTTGATATCAAGATTGTGAAGGTTTTATTGATATGATCTCTTGCATATTTTAATCCCTTATTCTTGTAGTATATTGAGAGTGGTACAATTGTGATACTTGAATTATAAATGAGAAATTGTGGAATTTGGTAATTCCTTGAAATGTTGATGAATTGGGAATATTTTGGTTTCCTCAATTGTATGGTTGTTGTGAGGGACTTGGATTGCCTTCGAGAGATGCCGTAGAGTGTTAGAGGTTAGTCTACCCCAGTGGGGGTGAGATGGTTTTCTAGCACTTGTAGTGGGTTGTCATTTGGTAATGAAACCACTATCGTTCACTGGAGTTCGAACAAGGGATAGTATACTTTTCCTGGGAAGGGGCTCGTCACTGCCATTGGGATGGTAGACACCCTTTCCTAAAATGCTTGTGAATGTGATTGTGATTGGTGGACTAGGTATAATCGTTGGGTAGATTCATGAGAAACAATCAACATACATGGTACGGGGATGAACCAATATACATGAGAACATGAGATTATTATTATTGTTACGGAATGGTTTCCAACAAGTGCTTGTGGAGGTATGGGACTCCCCAAGAACCTGTTGGAAATGGTTATGGTTATAATTGTGACTGAGTTTTACGGTTCATTTAAATTATTGCTTACAATCTAAACTTGAGATCTATTTAAAATATCCTGCTTTTCCTTCAAAATGGTATATATGCTATTTGTGAAAATGAGACCAACCGTTTTATATGTTTTTCTAAACCTTGTTTGAGTTTGGGAAGATTTTGCTACAGAGCTTCATGCTCATCCCCTACAAATTACATTTTTCAGATTTGGTGCTAGAGGAGGATCTCGGCATCGACGAGTCAGGGCATTGGGAGTCTCCACTCGAGGGGAACCTAGATCCCGAGGTGGATATGTAGAGATGTAGCTTCTTTTGTACTAGACTAGGTTATTCTTTTGGACACTGTAAGGTCTAGTTTCTTTTGCTATTCCGCTGTGCTACTTTAATTAATTTTTGAGATGTAAATGCCATGGTTGGGCATATTCTTTTGGATAATGATGTAAATATTTTATGGATGATGAATGAAGTTTAATTTATTTATGGATGATATTAGTGCTCTCATGATGTAAATGGTTTTAGTATGTAATGCCGTCCAGGGTGTGTTTTGGGGCGTTACAACTCCTCACGTCTTTATGGTTTTTCCTGAAAAGTCATTAAGACCATTAGTAAAAGCAAAGATACAATTAATATTTAAGAGCACAACAAGTGATAAAGGAAACTTTATTTATTTAGGAACAACCTTAACCACGATACTTACTTTAAAATTACACTTCACCTCATACACATTCGTTTACATCGCATAGACATAACCTGTATATATCACATCGAAAAAATATACAACACATATATTTACTTCCACATAATTAAATTATTCCTCACAATGAATACCCCACACGCACACAAACTAATCGTCTTGTAAACAACAACCGCCACACAGGTTATATTTAGTTGTGCAAATTCTTGCACCACATATGCCACATGTATCGCAAGCTTATATCACCTCATAGATATCATTCATCACTTGGCCAACCCAAACCAAATTAATGGTTTTCCTTCAGACGACCCACATCGCAGAGAGTTTTTTATCACGTTACTTAGACGACTCTACCACATAATCAAATCTCATCACGTAGACGACTCAAGCCCTATAAATAATTCATGTTACTTAGACGATCCAACTCACATAATCCTCTCTCGTCACTTAAACGACTCTCATAACACTACCGTGTGTCTCCGCTCAATTAATTATTCCCAACAATAACCATAACAAAAATATATGTTTAAGAGTCTAATAAATCATCACAAAAAAATTGTAGGGTGGTGCACCTACCTTGCGTGATGTTTTACTCATAGACGACCCCTCTGCCGGAGCTTCTAGTGCTGCGTTTTTTTAGCGGTGTTCGTCTACAGACCTGGCATAACCGATATTCACAATTCCATTCATACATTAATACGTAATACCGCTTAAGTTCGAGATGGTTTACTTGAACGTAGTTTAATGATTATATCCCTTCGAATTAAATAATTTATTTATATTAAATAACATTATCTATTCGAATCGATTAAACTAATAGTTTGATAATCAACTCGAGTCAAGTTAAGTAATCAATTCGCATCGAGAAAATTTATCTACTCGAATCAAATTTAGCTAATCTTCTTGAATCCGTTTAGAAAATATTTATTTGAATCAATTACACCAAAATTTAACATTTTTCATAAAATTATGAACATCACAAAAATATACTTAAATTTGCGTAATTTTCTATTCAAGCATAAAATGACATGTTTACTTGTAATTACTCATATTCATGGATTCATGAAAATTCACGAACAATTCACAAGATTTCTAAGCTACCCACCAAACTACTATGTTAATTTTTTCCAAGCAACACCCATGGTACTATGCATTCATAACATGCATCCCAACAAACCCACATGCAATAATTCTACTCTTCTATTTTTCATGGAACATTAACTTAATTTACAAACCCACATAAATATTGAGGTAAATCCTTCATGTATTAATCAAAGTTCTTACTAAGCATCATACTTACAAGATACCATACTTTAAATACATGCAACACTCAAAATACATATACTAGAGTTGGATTCCTACATCTTAGAGGGAGAAAATGGATTATAATTCTTACCTTTGCACCCACATTTTTTTTCTTTCTCTTCTCTTTTTTTTTTCTTTCCTTCTTCTTCTTCCTCTTCCCTTTCTTTCTTCTTCTTTCCTTCTTGTTCTTGTTCTTGCCGAAAATGTCTAAGTAAGACTTCTTGTTTCTTTTCTTTTTTTTTGGAATGCAAGACATGCCTTCCATGTCTTCCTAAGTGGAGACTTCCATCATTACTAAGACACACACACACACACACACACACACACACACACACACACACATATATATATATATATCCATACATATATATTTCCTTGTATAATGTATATGTATACATACTTATATTTATATGTCCACTTTTTCTTTATATGCATATTTATACATAGACATGTATATATATATATCCAAATTATTGATCACCCATTAAATTCGTATTTTGGACCCGTAACCACTCCTTGTATATACTAACACATTTTATTTTAATAACAATAAATTGATGTCAAATGCTTGTCACCCAATTAATCCCACATGCCCTAACGTACATAAAATAATAAACTCATATCTATCAATATTCTTATTTAACTTTTCACACTCGAATAAAACAATCTCCCCTATAATCATTATTTATAAATTATTTCTGGATATTAAAATATTCATTGTTCAAGTTCGGGTCTCATATCATTACTCGTAATTAAATACTGGTTGCCACTCCTACGGATGCATGTCACATATGAATATACGTATTAAAAATATTACATGTTTGTTATGCTTGTTCGGGTTATAAAACTTTTCCTTCTTTAGGAATTTCGTCCCCAAAATTTGACTTATCAATCTGAAACAAGTAAAGATATTATTATTATTATTATTAATTTTTTTTTTTTTTGTGTTTTCAACTATTTTAATTTTATATATGATGACTAAAATAAGTATTTGCATATAAACCCCCGACATAAAATAAAATGCCTAATTAGTTTTCTCGTGTCTCACACATATTCCCAAAAGAACATTTCATCACTCTGGGCCTATAATTTTTTAGGGCATTTGATGTTACAAGGAATGGGCATCCTAAGATTATGGGAATCTATGTTGTGGGATTAGCAACAGGTGCAGTGTCCAGTATTATAGAACCAACGGGGAAATAAAAACTATCTACCTGAACCAACACATCCTTCACCAACCCCTGTAAAATCCGGTAAAATTAAAACTTAATTAAAAAGGATAAAATGGTAATTAATCGATACGGTGCGGGTTAAAAATCTAATTTTTTTTAGAACTCGGATGATGAAACAGGCCTCACTGTTGGATTTGTATCATGAAATCTAGCTATCCAGTCAATTTTCGTCGAATTTTGAGATAGTCAATTTTTTTGCGTTTTACGATGCGATCGGGCGTCGTGCGACTAAAATAAACGCGTTCAAATTTTGTTGGCGGAACGCAAAAAATAATTTAAAACTAGTTCAATAAAAATACACTAAACTTAAAATGGGACAAGATTTAATTGATTCGGGATAAAATTTGACCAATTAAAGTGAGATGTGTGATGCAACGAGGGCCAAGCAATTGAGGAGTATAAAAAGGGGAAAATCATATTTTTCTCCCCCATTCTTCAACCATTTCCGAGAGAGAGAAAGAGAGAAGAGTGAAAGAAAAAGAAAAGAGAAAAGTCCTCACTCTTCATCTTCTTTCCTTGATCCGCCAAAGATCCAACTGTTAGATCACTTCGAGCCAAGAGTTAAAGTCACTCTACGCAACAAGAGCTACGCATCCACACCAAATATCGTGAGTTTCTCCAAAATCTCAGGGACGAGAATTTTGGGATAAGGCTTGAAAGGCTTGATTTGGGGTCTTTGGGGTTTCTACTACGTGGGCATGCGCTACAAGAGGTAGGATTCCCTCTTATCTAGGTTTATTTGATGAAATTGCTTGATTTGGATTCCATGTATTGTTTGGGCATGCTATGTGTTTACATATTTTTGCCTACTAAGTGTTTGATAAAATGCATAGGAATCCATGTTATTTGAATTGAAAATGTTATAACATGCTTAGTGATGTTATGAAATGTTATTATATGCTTTATGATATAATTGACATTTGAGGAATTTTAGAATGCTTGTGAAAATTAGATATGTTCATTATATGCTCATGATATGATAAACATGATATTGTGAATTGCAATTGTATATTACATTTTCATATGCATGGGTAGCATCGCATTCGTGGGCATTTGACATGAGTGTGGGTGTGTGGACACGTTTTTAATCAAACACCATCTTTGGTGGGTTGACACGTGGGCTCGAGAAAGTTAGACCTAGGTTTGATTGAGTCGTATAGAACATTGCATAGAAAATGTGTCGAGTATACCAAGAAGGGATAGATTCTCCCTTGGGTGCAAGACCCGGTTACTTGGTTCACTCACTTGCCCTGTGGTGAAATTCCAGAAAAGTGTGCAGGTGTACTCGAAACCTGAGGTGGGATGCCTTCGAATGCCGTGCAAGTTTGGTGGACCCTTGTTGTGATGTCCATAAATTATCTACCCAAAAAGGCACAATATTTAATAAAATGATCATTGGATGTCTAACATCGATGATGGGGGCTTGGAATGCCCGGATATATACATATAGCATGGCATGTGTTATGGGAGTCGGTGAAGGGCTCGGGTTTGCATTGCATGCGTGAGTTTCATCTCATGATATGGCAAGAAATTGTAGCATTCATCTATGAAATGTATGTGTTTGAATGAATGTTTGATATGATGAGGTGCATGTGACATTTTATATGCATTCGGGTTGGAGAGTGACCTCCTTAGGAGATACCTTATTGAGCGTGACTCACCCTTTACGGGGATACATTTTAAGTGTTGGACAAGCTTCAGCGGATGACCCTCATTTGGGCCCGTGTTGATGACAGAGCCTGTAAAACCCAGGTAAATTTGAACTTTTTTATGAAAAAGGGCAAAACGATAATTTGTCACTTCGGTGAAAACCCAAATTTTTCTAGAACTCGGATGACGAAACGGACCTCACCGTTAGATTCGTCTCGCGAAATCTAGCTACCTTGTCAATTTTTGTTGAATTCAGAGATGGTCAAATTTTTTACGTTTTACGAGACGACCAGGTGTCAAGTGACCTCATAAACGAACCCTGAAATAAAATTTCGAAAATTGGAGAATAATTTAATGCAAGTTGAAATAAAAATATTTTGAACTTGAATCGAAACGAAATTTAATCGATTTGGGTCAAAACCGGACCCGGGAAAGGAGAACGTGTGGCAAAATGTGGACCAAACATTTAAAGGGTATAAATAGGGAAAAAAAATCTGATTTTCTCCCCATTTTCAGCTGGGTCTTCACGTTGGAGAGGGAAGAGAGGGAAAAAGAGAGATTTCCAAACTTCTCTATACGATCTACGCCTTCCCGTCGCTCGAATCAACACGAACCAAGAACAAAAGTCGATCTCCTCGTCGTGGGCTACGTGACCATACCAAAAAGGACGGATTTCACCGAAATTTCAAGAACGAGATTTTGGAGAAAGGTTGGATTAGAGCTTGTTTCGGGTTCTTGAAGCTTCCTACGATTATTTTACGCTAGACATAGATTCTTTGACCCTACATCAGACATGGGCTCCCTTTGAGTTTAAAACATCATTTTTCAAAGACCCATTAAAATCATCTTAAAGCTTCAAACTAGGGTTTCATGGTTCTCAACTCCGACCAGGGTAAGATCTGAAATTTGAAAAGTAGACTGCCTAAGCTCCCCCAAAACTTAACCTTAAATGATTTTTCTAATGGAGTGGGGTGTACCGAGATCTCATTTTTTTCTCCAATGTTATTTCTCTCATATCTTTTCTTTTCCAATTCATATTAACGGTTTTACAAATTGAGTGGTGTGTACGCCAATTAACCTCTATTTTCAACCTCTATTTTCCAATTAATATTAATAGGAGATGTGCTCTTTGACCTAAAACAAGTCTAAGGAGACACAAGAGATGCTCTAGTGTTTAAGAGAGAACTTACCCTGGAACCAAAATCCCCAAACTCTCCATGAAGAAGTTAATTGAATTAATTGATAAATTAAATTGTAATTGAGTCAGGAAGGTTATTTGTGCATAAATTCCACGTTAGAGTGCATAAGACCTAGTCACGCCCTCTAGGTCAAATATATTGCTTCAACATATCGAGGTCAATCTAGTTTTTGCACTCCCAAAGAGAAAAAAGGTGGCGGTGGTCTGGAGAAGAAGGTGTTTGATTGGATTCGGCCTTGTGTAGAAACAAAATTGGCTTAATTAATGTGATTTACTATTTTTGACTTAGCTTAATTGATGGACTTGTGTAGAAATAGTTAATTGATTAGCTTTTTTTAAAATTGTAGTGAACTAGAATTGATCAAAAGTTGAATTCACTTTTGACAAAAAGTGGTTTGATTAAATCAATCAGTCAAATTTGATCTTAATTTAGAAACCATGTTAGGTTGATAAACGTAATTGACTATATTTTACTTTATTTTGGGATAAATTTAGCTTAATTTATAAAACCAATCCTTATTGATTGATTAAATTTTTAAAAAAATTATCATTCACAAGAGATTTAATCATAATCTATTTTAGAATTTTATTCTTATCATATAGGGTTATGTTAGAAAATTGATTGTAATTTACTAATTTTGTTAATTCTAATTGTAAATATCAACCTAAGTTCACGGTCATGATGCTTCAAATATCAAATTATGAAAGCTTCGAGAAAAGGAGGAGTTCAAGCTTTAAAGCTAAATAAAGAGATATCCAATGCACCTTCAAGAGCTTAGGACACGTTAATGACTTAGATACCTAAGCATAGACAACAGGTGAAAAAAATACCTAAAGGTTAGTAAAGCTCCAATCCCTTAAAAGATGCTAAAGAGGTAATTATGAGAAAAAAGTCCAATGTGGCTAAACATGAAAAGTTGAGACATAACAAATAATAGCTAGTTTCAATTGCATTTAAATTGTTTAAAGTATAATTGTAAGACCTCGTACTAGAATTAAATAAGGATAATATTATCTTAAGATTTCTCCAAGGATGAATAAAAGGATGGTAGAGATCTCAAATCGTTGTTGAAAGATTGATCATAAAGTTTGAGTTTCGAGTGAATTGACTTTCGGGTTAAACTTAGTTTCGAAGGCATTTAAGCTTGAGAAGGGTGGTTAGGTAAGTTTTTAAATGTTTTTAGGTCAAAATAACGTCACCATTGAATCCGGAAGGTCGAGAAACCTTGGGAGATGTAATATGAGGTGCATTAGAAGTTTGAAAGTGTTTCGGAGTTAAAGTGCACGGGTAGAAAAGAATTTGACACTACCTCAGTATTTGGTCCATAACTTGGGCAAAAACAGAAGTGTGTTTGAACACAAATTCACGTTCGAATGTGGATCAGACGCAAAATCGACGGTCTGATAGAATAGGAGATATTGGGAGTTAAGTCCGTTTGAATGCCAATCTCCGTTCAAACGCGAGTACGTTTTTAGCAACGATCAGGCTCACATAGAATGTTCAGATTTTGACCCTATAAATACCTAAGGATGCCCCTTTAGCTATATTTCATCAGTATTTAACCCTAGGCAACCCTAAAGAGTGAGAGAGAATGAGGAAACAAAAGATTCGAAGGAATTCTCACGTCGGGAATGGATCAAACACCTTGGGATTATCACTAATCGACGAAAAAAGGTAGGATTTTTTCCTAAACTTGTTCATTGAGGCTAGGGTTGATATATATGTATGTTTTCCACTCTAAATCGTATGAATATGATAGATAATCATTAAATCATGTTTTTCTTGTAAATTGTATTATGTTTTGAATGGGATTATCGCTAGACAACCTTGAAACTACCATTCTTCTTATCAATAACCTAGTTTTCAAATAATATAGGTTTTTCACATGATATTCCCTGGTTCTTGATTTCAAAATTCTAGTATTTGGTTTGAACAATAAAATTTTATTCTTAATAATCTCTTGCATGTTTTCCTAAATTCTTCCATTGGAAAAACCTTGTAAAATTATGATGATTTGATTGTATGTGATTTGATTATTTGGTTTGAAATATTATCTCTTGTATGGGTGGTTGATGCATGTGGGTTACATTCGATCAGCTATCGTAGAGTGTTTAGACGTTATATGAGACCTTGAGGGGTACTATAGTTTCCTATCACTTGTAGTGGGTTGGTTCCTCACAAGGTCCCAAGCACTATTCATTCACGGCAGTCGAGGATGAGGGTTGGTATACCATAATCCTACGAAAGATTTGTCCCTGTCGATGCGTAGGTATACGTCATTCCTGAAGTGTTTTGTCGTACAGGGTGTATTGTTGAGAATGTGGAGTTTTGTGGGCCAGGATATTCTCATCACTATAGTCAAGCCAGCATACATGAGAAACATTGTTGGGGATTATTTACTGGCTGACAATTGGTTTTAAATCGTATTTATTTTATTGTTTACAACGTAAACTTGAGATCTTTTAAATGTCCTTGTTTTACTTCAAAGACTACATATGTTATTTTGTAAACGAATACCGAACTGTTTTTATGTGCTATAAAACCTTGTTCGGGTTTGGGAGGATGTTGCTACGGAGCTTAGTGCTCACCCCCTACTATTATCATTTTACAAATTTTAGTCTAGAGGAAAAATTCGGATTGGATGAGCAGGTGAGTTGGGAGGCTCAGGTTGATGGGGACGTGGATCCCGAAGTGGATGCTTAGAGCCATTTCTTTCATAGTTTAATTTTGCATGTTGATTATAAGACCATGTTAAGGATAGTATCATGTTTATTCCACTGCGAGATATTATTTGGTTTGGAAATGTAACTGAAGGTTTTAATTATCATACTGTTGGGTATGATTTTGTTGTTTAAACATTTTTAGTTAGCTCTAGGAATAATGTTCTTTCAGTTTTGATTGTAATTGCTAAGCTTTGGCATATTTATTTTTAGGTTATGTTGTAGTTATTATGAATGATGAATGGATTCATTTTATTTACGGATGTCGTTAGTTGCTCTCATGGTTTGGATGTTGTATAAATGGTAATATCGTACAGGGTGAATTTTGGGGTATTACAACTACATGCTTAAAGTCTATGCTCACATGTAAAGCTCATAGAGCAATGCTATACACATCTTAGAAGCATAATTTGTAAAGTACAAAACTCATAATTGTGCTAATTGAGGCCATTAAGAGTAAAATGGATGTAAAAATAAGGGGGAGTGTTTACAAAGAATAGAAAATAAGAAAAATACATTAAGGAGACTCACTAACCAGTTATATATTCACTAAGACGATGCATTAAGAATTCTAGTAGATCTTTATTAATTATTTGATCTAAACGGATTCCAAATTTTGCGGAGTATGTATTCACGTTATACATGAGTTGATAAAAAATAATCAAAATTTAACAATGTGTGAGTAAAATCGGACTAAGTGAGAGGAAATTTCTCTAGGATGCATGAAAATTGAGTTCTTAATTCATTAATATGCCTTAGAGTGATGTGTAGAGATGATGAAATAAGGATGAATTTGCTACTTGATGAATAAATGTGATATTCATGGCTAATGACATTGTGATTTTTACTTTAAATTGAATATTGCATTGGGGAAAGATGCACGATAGATCTTTCCTTACGATTATACCTGTGGGATACTAAACACAACCTATTGGGGTGAATAGGTTAATTGTAAGGTCATACAAATATGGAGACCATGTAAAAAAAATATGGATAATATTATTTTTAAGAGTTATTCTAAAATATTGATAGAAATTTCAAATCGTTGTTGAAAGATTGGTCATAGAGTTTGAGTTTCGCGCATATTGACTTTCACTTCAAATTTAGTTTCAGGGGCGTTTAAGCTTGAGAAGGGTAGATAGGTAAGCTTCTCAATATATTTAGATCAAAATAAAATTACCATTGAATTCGAGAGGTCGAAAAACCTTAGGATAGATGATATGAAGTGTATTAGAAGTTTGGACTTGTTCTGGGGTTAAAACGCATTTTACGGAGAATTCGGGTATGAAAGAATTTGACACCACCTCAATATTTTTGGAAATAATTTTTTACTCCTATGTCCTCTTGGGTTGATTCTTGTGGCATTGGAAAAAAAAACTTCAAGAACTACAAAAGTATATTTGATGACAATTTCGTAAATTGACATCTAACTAGGCCAAAACTATCTTTGAAGTTAAGGCAGAAAATGGAGTCCACTCGAACAGGAAAGACTCTGTTATAATGCAAGTCAAACTTGAAAAACCTGATCATAAAAATAGGAGATGATGGGAGCAAAGTCCGTTCGAATGCAAGCCACTCCGTGCGAATGGAAAACCCACTATTCGAACACAAACACGCATTTTTTCCAAATCAGATCTCAGTCGCCTGAACAGTTTTTGACCCTATAAATATTCTAGAGATGTATTTTAGGGCCGTTGTATCCATTTTTCAACTGTAGGAAGCCAAGAAGAGTTGGGAGAGAGGAAAACGGGCTATATCTTGGATGATTAACGTGTAGTAATCACACCAAAATGTGTTAGGATCAACAATAATTAAGGTAGGGTTTCTTTCCTGAATCCTATCCATTGAGGTTAGGGTTATAATATATGTAGATTTTGATTCCATTTTGTAAATATATGATAGATAAACAAATGTTTTGATTTCCTTTCGATCATATGGATTATTTTCTTGAATAAATACATGTTTTACATTGGAAATTATATGTTCTTGATGAAAAACCTTAGATCTTGAATATGGTCAACTTGAATATTTCTTTTTACGATCTCTTGCATGTTTTAATCAAAATATTCTTCTATTTTGTGAATCGTGGAACTATGAGGTGTGGTATACGTGTATTTTATGGAAAAATATTGTTATTATCTTTTGTATGAGTGGGTGTAATGAACGTGGGTTACACTTGCCCGTATATTGTAGAGTGATTAGATGCGTTTATTACCTTAAGATGTTTGAAGGTTCCCTATCATTCATAGTAAAGTTGCTTAGTTCCTTCCGAGGTTCCAAGAATTCGCACTATTTGCTCACGGAGAATGAGGCTAGGGGCAAGTATACTATTCTTGGGAAGATTTTTTCGATGTTGATATGTCGGTATATGCGCTTCTTAAAATGGTGTATCCTTGTAAGGATTGGTTGGATTATTGTGTTGGGGGGGGGGGGGGGGGGGCTAGTATATAGTCGACATGTGGATTCATGTTGGTCGATCTGCGTACATGAGATATACTTGTTATGATTATTTGTTGTTTGAGAAATAGTTCGACTTATTTACGAATTTTCTGCTTATGGTTCCACTCATTCATGGATTTTTCTGCTCATACCTCGAAGCTTGAGATCGTCATGACATGTCACTTGTTTTAATTCAAAAGTTATGTATTTATTTTATAAATTGAGACCGACTTGTTTTATACATTTGTAAACCTTATGTAGGTTTGAGGAGAGTTTTCCTATTGAGCTTGTTGTGATCACCCCTTCCTCAAAATATTTTTGAGATTGTGGTTTCGAAGAAGATACTACCTTAAGTGAGCTTGAGACTATGAGGTCAAAGTAGACCAGGAGTTGGATCCGGCTTTGGAGGTGTGATTAGTTGCTATTAGTTTCTAGTTTAAAGTTGAAGATGATGGGAATTACGCTTATGTTCTATTTCTAGTTATTTGAGACAATAATTTTTGTTTAAGGTTTTGTTAAATATTAAGGTTTGGGATGTAACGTTTGATTGTTGAATTACATTATTTTGGGGATTTTCATTTGGTTAGATAATGAATGATTAGTGGATTAGGATAGGTGAACCACAAGTGGTTCTGTGATTTTTCCTATTTGGGTTTCCGCATAAACAAATTGCTTGTGTCATTTATTGCTTTAATTTTTGCATATACACTTAAAATTGCATACATGCGCACCATATGTTTGAATAATTGATTGTTTATATTTAAAGTCACTAAAAAGGGTTTTGTAAACAATTGGTTTTCGTGGGACGAAGGGGAATTGAATTGGTTGTTGATAAATTCACCAATTCATTCTCATGTTGAGTTATTCTTGAGGTAAAAAGGGTTCAAGCACTTAATTGAAAAAAATCAATCTTTGAATTTGGTAGTTGTGGTAGTCAATTTACAAGTATTCGAGCCTTATACATTAACTAATATCATGGTTAGATGATCCTTTTCTTCAGCAAATCTCTTCTCCGGATTCCACCCACCAGTATAAGCAGCTTCACCTGAACGCCTCCACCGCAATGGATCATTTAGGCTCTTTGAGCGACCTTCTCTGCCAAGATCCTCGGAATGCACACTCCTTCAATGGGTTTTGTAAACTCCAAGCATGATCTTCTTCTCTAACGTGTGAGATTGAATTGAAGATTCAAGATAGATGGCCTTTGGTCGTAGGGATCTAGGGTTGTTCTCTAGCTTTCTAAATGTCAGAATACTCAAAATAGAATTACGAGAGGCTTACCCCTAGCTCTAGAAGGGTTTCCTTATGTATTGGTCTAGATTGAGGTTAATCTAGGGTCCATGTAAACTAGAATTTGCAAATGATCGCTCAAGTAGTAGGAGAGCAATCAGATGACGGTTGTCATTGGAATGAAAAAACAAATCAAACCAGATAAGTGGAGTAGAGACTGCTCGAGTCGTCTGAGAGCAGCCAGATGGTGATCTCCATTACATAACTCGTCAAACTTCTCTGATTTTATCCGTAAGTGTTTAGAGGCCACTCTAGCCAAAGGCAAGTGAATAGAGAGCGGTCCCTACTAATTTTGAAGTCGAAAATCAAGCAAAAACTAGTCATCTTGAGCATTAAAGGGTGTTTCTCAAGTAGGGTCTAATAAATGACTCAATCTATATTTTCATAACATATTTAAGGTTTAGAAAAAAAAATCAATGAAAAATCTAGGAGTAATTTCGAGTTTTTTTCAATTTCATTTTCATAAACTTTATCATCCTAAGTTTAAAATTAAACCAATGGTTCTTAGGTATCTAGGTCATTACTTTTGTCTTAAGCTTGAAGGTGCATCGTAGAACTCTTGATAAGGTTTTGTAGCTTGAACTCCTCCCTTCCTTGACGCTTATGGATCTTGATCTTCAAAACACCATGACCATGAAATTATGTTGAGATGCACACAAGACTTCAAGAAATTAGTCAATTACAAATTTATTCCTAATGTGCGTCACAATTTAGATCCTAATTTCATCCATGCATGATTTGGAGGCTAAAAGATTTTATTAGAGGAGTATATGACGAGTTAGAGTGGCTTGGTGAGCATTAGAAGCTGAACTGTCAGGAGTACAACAAAGCCTCAAGGATCGCTCAAGCGACCTCCACGTTGCTTGAGCGATCCCTTGCGATCAGTCGGTGCCTAGGGTCTAAATTTTGAATTTTGATGACCTTTTTCACATTCCAAATAGTCCAAGACTTGATCCCAACCTCCTAAAACCCTAACTTAGCCCTTACCTTCATTCATAAACATTTCTTACAGTGTTCTTTGTGTCGATTAGCGAGATCTATACACTTAGACAATTACATCAATTAATTTAGAATATGGCTCCATCACCATATAAGGGATCTAGGGTTGAGGTTGTTGATGAGAAAATCCAAGTTGACTTCAATGAAAACAACCGATTTCAAACTCCTGAGTACGAGGCGAGGTCGAATTTTTCAAAGATGGATCTTAAACAAAGTTCCCCGGAGGTTGACTTTTTCAACATTGAATTGATCTAGAGTATAATTCAAGAAGTTTGTACATGTAAATAATAGCAACCAAATTATTTTTTTCCAAGAATCCTCACATATAAATCACAACCACACTGAAGTCTGTACACTGTATTTTCCCCAATTTTTATTGGAAGACTATCCTGAAATTGGACTTCATTTATAAAAAAACTAGTCTCCATTCTCACTTTCCACTGATAACTAAACTTGTGATTCACATGTCTATATTATTCATAATTGAGTAAGACATAAACAAATAATAGAATGCTTATGCGATTCCCACTAAACACCATTGCTTATGCTACCAGTGGACCCATGACACTCTGGCTATGGTGATCATAGAATCTTCAGTCCTCTCATTCAGCTCTAGAACCAAAGAATTTCACTTTGTTCCCAACAAAAATTCAGAGAGTTGGTTTTGACCAATAACTAAAACTCTAAAATCATGCGTGCAATCTTCACTTTTATTAAGATTCAATATACCCAGTTTCAAATATTGCTAAAATCGACTTGTACTTGAAATTCTTTTGTTAACAAGAAGGAGTAGTCTAAGGTTTGAACATACCAAAACCCATGATGCTACGTCAATGGTGATTATACAATCTCTAACCCTCTTATTCATCTTTCTAAACTACAGAGCCATATATATAAGATACTGAAACCAAGAATTTCACTTTGATTCCAGAAGTAACGCTATCATATAGAGATATGAAAATATGAAAGATCCATCTGTTGATCAAGGTTATACACAGAAGCATAAAAAGGTAATGATTTTGTTAATTTAATAATTTTCATTTTAAAATTAAAGTTGAAAAGAGACATATAACTCAACATTCCAATAGGCAAAAGTCGTATATCAAAGAGTACTGCTATAAAAACATACTCTATTGACAAAATGAAACATAATTTTTAATGCTTTTCTTAATCTCACAACCAACCTCAGTTGAAGAACAGGATAGAGCAAAATTAGTTGACCAAGAAACTTTGGACATAACATATCAAAATAAGGGCAGACCTTCCTCTAGAAAAATACAAAACAACAAACGTAATTGACTCCAAGTAGTAGAAAATAATAGTTAATACAAGTTTGTTAAAAAGAGGACACCTAAAACAGAAAGGCTTACAATAATTGCTATAACCACAAAAACAAGCACAAACCTAAAGCCATTGCTTAATTCGTAGGTGTGAGTCCTAAAAACATGGACCATGGAAATTCAAAAACTTCAATCTCCTACATATAAAATTACATGTCAAGACTCGTGAAAATATAAAATAAGAATGCAACATATGCACATTATTAGGGTGTGCTGCCATTGGGACACCACTGCCTCTCTCTCGCTCTCTCTCGCTCTCTCCCCGATTGTTCATCTCCTTTGCCTAAGGTCGTTAAATAGTGAAAGATATTGTTCATTAATCAGCGCATCATTCCTCCATCCCTACCATTACAATTTCAGGACTTATGAGAAGATGCTTCGAATAGTTTCAGGAACCAACAATGTGTAGAGTCACACAGAGTAAGGGCGACAAACGGTAAGATGCAGAAGAGGAAGATCCGTGAAAACGTAGGGGCGAGAGAGAGAGTAACGACTGAGAATAGAGAAGGATTTGATGTGTGAATATGTGAGAGAGAGGATTTGGGGTGTGAATATGAGAGAGAGATAAACAGATAGGGAGGCAAGTGAGAACAGAGAGGTAGTGGAGGTGGTAATTAGGATTAGTGTATTATTAAAGCTGACGGATATAGATGGCATAATTATGTTTTTTGAGGGTAAAGGTGGAAACAAAAGTTTTTCAAGTATCCTAATATTTTAAAGTAGTATAAATCATTATGTGCACCACTTTTTTTCTCCTATTAATTCTCATTTTTTTAGTTACTTTTTTTTCGTCGCACAGTGTCTTTAAGCGCGAATAATAACTAATTATTTTATAATTTACAAATCAACCACAATAAAATTTATAATTATATATTAATTATAAAATTTATAATTTTACATCAATTTCAGTGAGATGCCAAAGCTATACGGTACAATTGACAAATACAAATTCCGTCACACTTCCCTCGAGGATATCGTTCTCCAATAAACAGTCGTTTGTAGAGTTTCCCTTGTGTAAGAGTACATGAACTCTCTTTCACTGTTTGGACTGGTCCGTCACTTGTGCTGTCTCTGTCATCATAAATATATTGTTTGTCCTATCTTTCTATTTCCAATTTTCTAGAGTAGACAGATCCAAGGAGATACTTTGGGATACTCCTCTTTCTCTCTCCGCTCTCAGGGACTTGAAGTTTAAAACTTCCTAAAAGTCTTTCAGAAAAAAAGAAAGTCTCGGGAGAAACAGTGATATAGGGATGGCCGAGGAAGGTGAAATTAGCATTATTACTGAGGCAGCGATTACCCCCATTCGTCAAGTCCTCCTCATTTCTGCTGGAGCTAGCCACTCTATTGCTCTACTCTGTAAGATACACACCTTCTCTTTCTCTCTCTCTCTCTCTCTGTGTATGTCGGGGTAGTGTGTGCTCATTTTCTGGAGTGGGTGGGTTTGTGTTAAGTCCATTTTTTCTGTTTTTATTATGATCCTGCAAGCTACAGTAACAGTTCTTGGATAAAGCAAAAAAAATTATGATTCCTTCTCACGTTTGAACCCATTGTTTTGATTGTTGATGCTATCGTTTATGAAAGCTTTTGTAGTTGCAGTGCGGCGAAAACTCCAAAATATGGTAATTTTAGGCCTTTTCCTGTATAATGCAAAGTAGCAATGGTATTATCGGTGGTCTGTACTGCAACAAAGTTTATTTATGGTTCTAATGACAGGAATTGACTGAACCCCTTGTGTGTCCTCGACTATCAATGTTTGTCACTTTCAATTTTTTCTGTTGGTTGGAACTTGTAGGATGTTTGTCATCTAATTTCTGTTCTATATAAGAATTTTTCGTGGTAATTTCTGGAACTCTTCACTATCAGTATATATTACTAATTATCATGAAAATTTTATGCATACTGCTTTGTTTGCTGGTTTGTGTCATGAGTCGGTTCTTATTTTGATCCTAATGATAATAGTGCCTCTTCCATTGGTTACTGAGCACCCGGGCATCCACATGGTCAAGGGACTGAGTCAACTGGTTAATTAATGGTTTAACCACTATATCATTCACTAAAACTAGGTGCTCATGAACAATATTTACTCTGAATTAGTAATTTCATCTAGAGACATAAAACGGGTAGATAAAGAATTTATTCTGAATAAGTAATTTTATCTAAAGACATTTCTGTTACTACTAATATGATTTTCAGTTACTGAAAGGTTAGATTAATGACCTAAAAGAGAGATTCATTTTGTGTGTGGCAAAAGTTACACCAGCTGACAGTTACTTTTATAGCGCAATTCAATTTTGTCAGCTGATCCGTTACAGGAAACATTTCCGATACAACACACATTTTGTGGCCATAGTTTGGACCTGTGACAGCCCACAGTTCGCAACCTGCTGTACATGTTTGCATTTGAAACATCCTCTCTGTTTTGATTTTAACTCGTGTTTTGTTAAATCTTGCTTTTCAAATTAACAAAACATATTCATGGTCAAGGGAACAAGTTATCAGTTTATTGGTGCATCTGGTCGGGTCGTGCATTTAATACTGTCTTTTTCTTGAAAAAGCCGGTATTGAAAGAGTGTTTTTAGGTATCTAATTCAAGTGTCAGAAAAGTAGATGTATAGAAACTGATTAAGATATTTATTGCACATTGGATTTAAAGGCTCTTCTAGCCAAGAGTCCTGTCCAAGGACAGAATCAGGATTTCATCATTTTTTTTTTTTGGGGGGGGGGGTTGCAAACCCATGCATAGAAATTGATACTAACAACGCGAATCATATTTATGCTTTGATATTCAAATTTCTAATGTATAAAAATGTGTTAAGAAGCCAATGCATATTCAATACAAGCAAAGAGATGACAAAAAAATAAAGAAGAAGACAGTGATTCATTAATTTCTGAGTTCACAATATTTTTTCTTTTGAAGAATGCATCAATTGTAGAAGGCTTTCCCATCTAAAATTATAACATGTGTTGACATCAATAGAATAATTTCATGAAGTTCAATAACTATAAGGAATAGATAAAACATTATAGAACCTCTTTTCGAAAGAATGATAGAAACATATTTCACATAAAAAAAAAAAATCACATCATAGGTTTAATCTTCCCAACTAGTGATAAACATTTAATCAAACATTTATCATTGTTTATTCTAAATATAATGAACATATAGACCTCTAACCTGTTAATTGATCAATGAGAAAAAACTTGTCTTCTTTTTCTCTGCACTTTTGTTCGTTAATTGGACAACCAATGGGTGATGTTTCTGAACTCTTTTCACGTCTATAGTTCTTGCCTTCTTGGTGTACAAAGTTCTTTTTGTGTTTTAGAAGGTTTTGTTTTCTAATTAAGTTGGGACTCTTAAGTTGCTTTATTAGGATTTAGATATATTAAGAAAGTTAATATTTTGTTTGTCTTGATGATTGAGATTTAGGTTGTAATTGTTGTTAGTTGGTTGTTTAGAATTCTCACTTGATTAAAATAATATTAATCTACAAACTTTATAGAAATAGTCATTGTGTGAAACTAAAAGACTTAAAAAGGAATGTCCGTGTAAATTAGTTTTGAGGGCCAATACACTATATCATTGGACCTTATTCTTCTACCTATTATTTATATACAGGGGTTCTGAGAAATATTTTGGAGAGGTCCCCTAGGCCCTGTCCATCCATGGTCCTCTCTATATGTCAAGCCAAGCACTACATCTTTTTGACATAATCATCGACACAATGGTATAAATCTACAAACTTGTCTAACAATGACAAATAAAAAAGGTTAAATTTGGAATTGGAGATTGAGTTCTCTTAAGGCCTGTTTTAATCACTTCTTCGGTTAAATTGAGTTGTACCATGTTAGTTTTAGGTGCTATAAGTTGCTAATGATATTCGAGTTGATTTTTCTTACTTTAGAACTACGAATGTTATGTATTTTCCATAATTGTTGGACATGGCTTAGCTCACGGGGCTTATATATTTGGCCCATTCTTATCGGACTTCCAGAGGCATACATTTATTCTTTAATATAATAGCCAATGTCTTTATTATTACTTTACTTGACCTCCTTGTCTACTTGCCCACAAAGTTTTCTTGGACCCCAAGGTTTGGTCTTCCATATATCAAGTTGTATTGGGTCTTTTTCTAATAGCGAACTTTGATATTGTAAATATGATTTATTGTCTGATTGCAAGTGAGTGCGGAGTGCCTAATTTGTAATGTATCCTTAACTTTTGAAGTTGCATTTGGGAATTTAGGTGGGATTCTTAGAGTCTTCTCAAGTATAGGGGTTAGTTTTATAGAGTTTTGGGTGGGAGTCCCATTTTTTTCTCCATCTACTTTCCTTTTTTTTTTTTTTTTAAATTTGTGTATCAGCTTGTCTTTGAGAAAATCATGTGAATGGTTGATTGATGACTTCGCTGTAATCCACCGCAATCGTCTCTGTAACATATTGGTTTTCAAATCAAAACCAATGCCTGGGTGATCGCCTATTTGAGAGGCAAGCTCAGGTTGCTTGGAGTATCCCAAGCGAAGACTAAGCGTCCAAGGTGAGCACTTCTCGCTTAATTGAGATCCGAAGAAGCAAACACTTTGGGAAATTTTTTATTTTGATTTCTAGATCTATTACGAACTGTTAGATTTTATCAATCTCATAAAAAATGGGGTACACCGTGACAGCCGATGGCCACGTGATCCATATATATTTCTAATCCTAAAATTTCATCGATAGAATTGATTGAGAATTAGAGTAGCCGAAGAGGAACAACATTAGGGTTGAAATCGCGACCCAAGAATTTGATTCACCCTAGTTTCTTCCAGAAAAACCATCTGCGACTTGGAGGCTAAGACACTAGGCCAGCTTTTTCTTTCTCTTCTCTTCCAGAAATCTTGAGATATTATTCATGTGCGTTTCAATTTAAATGTTTATGATTTGGGTTGCATTTGAATATTGAGTATTCGAAAAGTTGAAACTTTATATTACATAATAACTAAACTAAAATATTTGCTTGGCTTTTATATTGTTCTCTTCCCTTCGATGAAGTTCTCACATTACTTCACGCTTCTTACCTAGGCTTCAGGAGAATTGAGCGCTGCCGTTCGCTTTATGCCTTAAATAAAACTGAAACCATCATAATAAGTTGCTTCTAGAAATTCCAGCATGCCATTTCTATGATATCAGCAAGCTAATACTCCTAAAGCCGAATTTTAGTCGACCCATTTTCATCCTTGGGACCTACAATAAATCTCCCACCTCTTATGATTATAAATAAGCTATCACTACTCAGCCATGCTTGCAATGTTGATAAAAATTGGCCCTTTCTATCGCATGATACATTTTGTGGAATTTTACATTTTGTACCTCTGATGTAATCTTTTGACTTGTGTGGAGTATCAACTCTGATAGAACTTGGGAAACCAAGAGCTTCCTACAAAATAAATGGTTGTCACCCCTCATTTGGCCATCCTTTATTGATATAGCTGTTTCCACTTCCCTCCAAACAGCCGACATCTTTTCATATTTGTAAAAGAAAATTTTGAACAATGGCAACATGCTTTGTAACTTCAGATTATTAGATTTCTGAGAGAAAATCACATTTCAATTGATCATCTCTCTTTTGCTGATAACATAATCTTTCATTTATGCTCTTTTGTCCATTAAATGTGCGGATACTCTTGACATAAGAGAATGCTCACTGCGCTTAGATTATGTTTTGAACTTCATATCCTTGCACCATTCCCAAATGCTCCTGTTTCCCTATGTGCTTAAATTGTTCTTGTTTTTACTTATTTTTGTTTGTAATCATGTGTAGTGTGTTAAACGAACCGAGTAGCTCTAGCTCGGCTTATGCTTGACTCGTTTTTGGCTTATTGAAGCTCGTTTGGTTTATAATACCCACCGAATATGATACATATTTCAAGCTCGTTTTGTATTTGTTAGTGAGTGAGGGGTAATAGAGTGATTGCCTTATTCTCATGTGTAACTATATATATTACTCTTTACTCAATGGAAGGAGTAATGTTATTCCCTATTCAATTACGTCTCTCTCTCTCTCTCGTTGGCTATACTGTTTACAGTATTCAAGCCAAGCTAGAGCTCGTATATAACTTGTACATTATTATTATTATTTCCATTAATTTAAAACCTATCTAGTTAGGATTTCCAATGGTATCTTTGTAGAACTAGCAAACGTAACTGCAAGAATCCATTCCTAACTATTACATCAGACATTCCCACGTGATACCGACCCCTCTTTCTCTCTCCAATAAAGTAAAACATCTTGAGCCCTAAAACCTCAATTCTCCCTTTTGTCTTTCATTCCCATGTGATTCTCCCCTTTCTCTTTTCATCCCTCTGAATCTCTCTCACACCCCTAGTCATAGTCCTATCCATGGTTCGAAGTCGCGGTATCGGTCATTAACTCGGAGGGCATTGATACGCTCAAAATACTAGGTAGAAGCTCCAAATTTTTTTTTGAAAAATCATGAAAATTTCTAAAAATTATCAATAATAACATCAATTCATTATATTTCCAAAATATATCCTTTACTATATTAAACATTGTGAAAATAAAATATAAGAGTGTTATTGAAAATATTTATAACCATTGTTGTTATCTCTAAGTTAATTATCCAAAATAGGTAAGTAATTTTTACTATAAGGATCATCTAAATCTAAATGTAATTTGATTTTAGAATTTATTTATAGATATTTAAAAATTTAAAAATACAAAAATAGTATTCTGATCTATTTATGAGAGTATGATTTTTTTTTGAGAAATCTTAGTGTAGATATAGTATTAGTATAATAGCTATAATACTTATTACTTACAAGTCTTTGACTCTATTAAGAGTCTTAGACCATTAAGATACATAGATATGTGATACAGAGGAGAGAGCGAAAGAGAGAGAGAGATAGGTGGGAGGGACGATTGAATACGATCGACGAGAGAGAGAAGGCCATCAATCCTCACTACTACCTGGGAAGAAAGGATGAGGTTGGGGCATTACCTGCCCCTAATGCGGTGCATGAAAGAAGAAGAAAAAGAAGAAGAAGAAGAAGAAGAAGGGATTTTCTCTTTTCGATCTTGCAGGTTTTCTTTCAAATCCTTGTAATTCTTTTTCTACTTTTTATAATTGTAAAAGGGTGTGATTTAGGGTTTGTTAATTGCTTCCCTTGATTTAGGGTTTGTTACTAATTTAGGGTCGAAAATTGATATATGGCATATTTGGGTCTATGATTTTTTTGCTTGCTTTCTTCCCCCTCTCTCTCTCTCTCTTCCCCCCCCCCCTTTTTGGTGGCTCTTTGTGGCTTGTCTGAGATCTTGTTTTATCGGTTTGACTCGGTCTAACTCGATCCAAGTCAACCGATTTGACTCCGAGTTGTGCCAATACCACCGAGTTATAACCGAGTCAAGACTGATTCAACTGAGTTTCGTATTATTTGTGTATCGTGTATTTGTATCGTATTTGTAATGGTCGAGGCATATACGACTCGATAGAGTCGTATTGGTCTTGGCCGATACTTTGAACCGTGGTCCTATCTTTATTTTTTCTCCCCCATTCTTCTTCTTCTGTGCTTTGCATTAATCAGACTCTTTTTTCCTCGTCAACTTTCGTGCGGCTCTCGATCTCTCTCTAGCTCGTGATCTATAGATTTTGCAATCCACCACCGTCCCATTCCAAACCCTAGATCGAATCACCACCCGCCTAATCCCAACAAGCTTGTATTAGAAGCTGAAACAGGTAATGATCGTACAGGTTGTCCAATGTTATCCTAATTAATACACAATGGTGTATTCAATTTGTAAGTTTTGTGGTGATTTGGAGTTTTTTGATGTGAGGGTTTGTGTTCAAATTTGGATTTATTTAACTTTTATGTGAAATTTACGAAATTGAATTTGGGATTTTGATTTCTGGATTCAAGATTCATTCTCAAGCTTCTATCGAACGGAACTTGGGGAATAATCTGAGCTCGCTACCCTGGCTCCAACTGAGATTGAACACTCCTTCAACAAACTCGAGCCGAGCCAGAGCATACCTAAGCTTGGGAGGCTCGGCTCAATTAATTACCCCCTATCACGTGTATGTGTCTATAGATAGCAAGTAATACGCTTGCATTTTAGAAAGGTCTCTCCAAATAATTTCTGAGTATACATTATTAGAATCTGAATGTTCTTGGGTCCTAGTAAGCTATGGGTTTCATTCGCAATCCAATGCAGATTCCTTGGTAACTAAGGTGGCGTTTGGTAACTGGACGTTTTTGTTTTTTTTCGTTTTTGTTTTCATTTTATGGCTAAAAAAAAAACAAAAATACGTTTGGTGATTGTTTTTATTTTTTTTTTAACATTCCTGTTTTAAAAACAAGGCTAAAATATGGAAACATCTAAAATGATGTTTTTGAAAACATTCAAAAAAGAAACACGCGCAAAGGCTTAATGAGGTCTTGGCTTCAATCCTCCATAGCAACAAAAATCATCTTTTTTTTTACTTGGGTATAAAAGGCCCATCTCTTTCCCCCGACTTATCTTTTTGCCCTCTCTGTCTCTTGATGTCGAAGACGAAGAACGAAGGCTCACTCGACGAAGGCAAAGGATCACTCCACCCCTCTCTGTTGCCATCGCCATCGCCAATCGGAGCAAATGATTACTCCATCTCGGTCCCTCTCGACTCACTGTCTCTCTCTCTCTCTCTCGCGCCTTCTCTGATGGTTTTGATGGGGATTTCGGTGGTTGTGGTGGTGGTGGTGGGGGTGGGTTTCGATGGTGGGGGTTGGGGGTTTCGATTGTTGGGGTTAGGGGTTTCGATGTTGAGGGTTGGGGGTGGATTGTGGGTTTCGATTGTTGGGGTTGGGGGTTTCGATGTTGCGGGTTGGATTGGGGGTGGTGGGATTGGGGTTGGGTTTCGGTGGTTATGGTTGTGGTGGTGGATTTCCGTGGTTGTGGTGACTCTGCCACAGTGGTGGGGTTTCGGTGGTGGTTTGGGGTGGGCTGGGGGTGGGTTTTGGTGGTGGGTTTCAGTGGTGGGGGTGGGTTTCGGTGGGTGGGGTTGGGTGGTCAGTGGGGGTTGGGTGGTGGTTTTGGGTGGTTAGTGGGGGTTGGGGGTGGGTTTCGGTGGGTGGGGTTGGGTGGTCAGTGGGGTTGGGTGGTGGTTTTGGGTGGTTAGTGGTGGTTGGGTGGTGGTTTTGGGTGGTCAGTAGGGGTTGGGCGGTGGTTTTGGTTGGTGAATTTTTGGTATAATACCAAATAAGTTTTTTATTTTTGTTTTCACAATTTTTTAAATATAAATGACTACCAAGCATGTTTTATATTTTTAATTTTTATCACCAAAAAAACAAAATTTAGTTTAGTTTTTTTTATCAAAAAAAACATAAAAACGAAAACGTTACCAAACGCACCCTAAATTGGCATGCTTCCATTCTGTAACAACTACACTATAGCTTCTTTGGGACAAATTTATTTACTTCCATCCAATTGGTTTGATCATCTGGTTCTTATTTGAGTCAAAATTAGTATAAAGAATCCATTTGGCTTCTAATCAGTTAATGATCATGTATTAATTGGATATCTTAAACCTTGTTAACTTTATTGATGCTTCTGTTATCATTGCTTCAACTGATAATTGACTTCGATTTATGTGTGTGTTTGCTATTTGAATTCTACTCTAATGTTGGTGGAGAGAGGGAAAAATGATGTGATCAATTTTTACAGCTGGAAATGTTGTTTGCTCGTGGGGACGGGGAGAGGATGGGCAGCTGGGCCATGGAGATGCTGATGATCGACTTTCTCCTACTCAGTTGAGTGCATTGGATGGCCAGGAAATAGTATCTGTTACTTGTGGAGCTGATCACACAACTGCATATTCGGATTCACATATGCAAGCGTACAGCTGGGGATGGTATGTTCTCAATCTATTGCTATCCGAAGTAATTATTCTTGGTGTTTTTGTGAAAGACACAGCTTTCTCTGCCACAATATTCTATGGTTCTTTACATTCAAGAAATTGGGCTTAGTTTTTAAATTGGTTTGAAAACAGTCAGCAAGTGTTGCTGCACTACTTGAGATGCTGAAAGCAGGAGGTTTCTTGTATTGTTATCCATTTACCCTGTGATACATGAAACTTGAGTTATAAATAAAAGATTCTTCAAAGACTTGGTGGTTGTTTTCGGTTACTTATACTTCTAATCTTTAGAACTGTTGCTTTGGGTTAAGTTTGGCAGTTTTAGGTTTTCAGATTCAAGCTGACAGACCATATTTGACTCAAAATTTAAGTTACCTTTGGACAAATCCTCATCAAGTCAGCTCAATAATTGGCCAGCATTTACATGCGAATGTGGCAGTGGAATTTGATGCAACCGCACAGGAAATATTCTACGTCATAAAAACTATGTATATGGAAAATTCCCGAAATGGATTCCAGGCTGACTCCCACCTCGCCTATCTCTCATCAGACCCTACCAGAAAAGTGACTATCCCTTCTGATTAATGCTGAAATGCTACTCAAGCCCAGAACTAGCTGGTTCTCCTTGAAATACGTTGAGGCACCCAGGACATCTAGGGATAAAGCACTATTTCGGTGCATGTTAGCTAGTTCATATAGAGTAGGTTTCAACTTCGCCAATGATTGCTGCTTTCTTTCATTCCTCCTACTGCATTGATTGGTCAATGTCACCTCCTAGGTTTGCTTCCACTGTTTGTACTGTGATTGCTGTAACTACCATTCGTCAATGGAGCTTATCTTAGATGGATATGAAAAATGTTTTTTTTTACGGAGATTTATCTGAAGAGGTTTTTATGACTCCTCCCGGACTATCTCATAGTTCTGGTCAAGTATGCAGACTCCACAAAGTTTTATATGGCCTTAAACGGGCTCTCAGGGCATGGTTTGACAAGTTTTCTTCCATCATCTGTGACTTGGGTTTTTGTGCCAATGATCATAATTCTGCTATTTGTTTGCAATCCTCTTCCTTAGGTTTTATAGTTCTTGTTAGATCACATTTTATAATTCGCTAATTTCGTGGAGTCCATTATAAATTTCAACATTTTTCATGGTCATAATGCTATCAAGTTGAAAATCTGAAAGTGTCATTGAAGAGAGGAGATCAAGCATTAATGAAACATAATTCAACTTCCGTATTTATCTTCATGCGTAGGACAAAGATAATGATCTAGACACCTAAGATGAACTCTTAGTTACTTTTAACTTAGGATGATTATAATGAAAATGGAATTGGAAGCAATTCGTGTATGGCTCTTAGGTGATTTCAAAAGCAAAGATTTTTCAAATAATTTTGTGTTTTGAAAACATAGATTGAGCCATTATTGGACTCCTCTTGAGCAATACCTTTTAGTGCTCAAGAGGACTAGTTTTTGCTTAGTTTTGTACTTCAAAAACTAATAGAGATTGATATATGCTCGCTGGCCTTGGATAGAGTTGTTTCTTTATGTCTTAAGGAATTAGATGAGAAAAGGCCACGAGGGAACAACACAGAGCTTGCTCAATAGGTCCTTTATGGTCGCTCGAGCCCTAGATAGGATGGAAACGTAATTTTTATTCCAGTGCCAACTGTCCTCCCATCGTTCGAGCGGTCATTCGCGAATTTGAGTTTTTTTATTTATTAAGACTACGATTATTCTGGAACTATAAATATGAAGACTCTTTTCTGGAACTATAAATATGAACATAGCTAGGTGAAGCCTCTTATGAGATTTTTAAGAGAGAAAAATTATTTTCTACTGAGAGCTTCTAACAGTAACCTAGATCCCTAAATCTAAAGGCTACCACAAGAGATTCTATCCAACCTTACAACTTAGAGTTGAAGATCTTGATGGTTTGAACCAAATCCATTGGTATGTGCAAATTGAGAGTCTAGGGTGTGAAACCTTGAAGATTGTTTGAGGTCTAAACAAATCGTGCGGTGTGGTGGATTTCAAGTGAAGCGAGCCATAACGTTAAATGAGGGCCTTTAACGTTATGGCTACAAAGGAAATGAGCATCTAGCCATGTGGATTGTACCAAATATCAATGGAGGATCAAGTTATGCTACACGTACCAAATATCATGTGTGGACATGGTAATGTAAAATGCCTTGAGCAGATCAGTAAGTCTATTTGAAAACCCAAAGTTGATGTACAATAACCTCCTAAAGTGAATAATGATAAAGGCAGGAGTATAGTCTCAACTATTGGAGATATAAGATGGAATATAAGGGAGTTGTTTTTCATGAAAGGAGGAGTCCCAGAATTGTTAAAACGAAAAACAAACCCATGCATAATTCCACACGTACTGGTATCCTTAGGTTTTAATATTACACAACTGCCGTAGGTTTCCAAAATACACCAAACAAAACAACTACAAAGTTCATAGCCGAAGGCTAGGAAGTACGGATACGAGATACGAGTAAGATATGATACGGTGGTATACCAAAATTCTGAAAAAATAGGATACGGATACGGCCATGGTATGTCTATAAATGTATATATTTTATATTTGTATTATTATGTAATGACTTGATAGTTATAAATTTTAGTGATTCTTTAACAATAATTAAAAATATTAATAATTTTTTATTTTCAAAAAGTTACATATTGTCTCACTATGATACATCTACAAAGTGAATGTGACTAATTAAAGGAATAAGAACCGACATTTGACTAAATTGTTTGCTTAGAAGCAGGGATCAAAATTTCGTTTCAAAAAGTCTAAAACGTTTCCGTTTCCAATGAGACCGGAATGAACCAGTGATGGCATCGAAATTCTAATATTTTTAGGTGTTTCATAATGTTTTGTTATATTTCAATGCATTTTCACAATTGTTTTGGAATGTTTTAAGGTATTTTGGTATATTTCGATCAATGTTTTGAAAAAATAATTCTTAAATTTTTTTTTTTTTTTTTCATTCTTTTTCCAAAACGGGTCGAAACCAAATATCAAAATTTCGTTTCAAAATGTCCAAAATGTTTTCGTTTCCAAGGTAATCGAAACGAATCAGTGATGTAATCGAAATTCTAATAATTCGAAGTATTTCATAATGTTTCGAGGTGTTTGGTAATGTTTCAACACATTTGCACAATTGTTTCAGAATATTTTAGGGTATTTTAAGATAATTTGGTATTTTTCGACCAATGTGTTAAAAAAATAATTCTGATTTTTTTTATTTTTTCATCTGTTTCTGAAATGAGTCGAAATGTTTTTGAAACACGTCGAAACGTTTTCGTTTCCTAGGTAATCAAAATAATACATTGAAATGAAAATTTGATCTTTGGTTGAAATGTTTCCGAAACACGTCGAAACATTTCTGTTTCCTAGGTGATTAAAACAATGTACCGAAACGAAATTTTGATCCTTACTTAGAAGTATTTGTTGCTATAATTATAGAGTAATCAACTCACTTATACTCTTTGTACATTTGATACTTGGATAATGGACAATCAACTCATTGCTTAAAAGTATTTGTTGTTAATGGATAATACTTGGAAAATACCCATGTGTGCCGTCTTCAAAGTCATATGGATTTTTGTTGATGTATTGCTATGTATGTGAAATCAAAAGAAAGGGGGAAAGATTAAAATTAAAAATTATACATACTTCTGTACATATAGAAGTATCTGCGAAATATCCATATATTTTATTTATTATTGGATACGTTTGGTATGTATCTGATATGTATTCTCGAGTATCCGACGAATATCGTGTCCAATACGGTATCCGATACGGATACGTCGACCTTAATGAAGTATCTGTGTTTCATAGGCCGAAAGTATCCATACATAAGTTCTAAATACACAAATTTTTAGAAAACACATGCCAAAACGAGGTCAGGTACTCAAGACAGCTCTAGGAAGGAACTATAATTCATCTCTTGTCCTATTCCTGCAAATCCAAGCTTTAAACCATATATATGGTCTTTGATTGATTTTCTGTTAGGCTTTGAGTATGGAAGTCTCTAAATAACCACTTCATCCTTGAAGTTAAACACCCAATTTCCTTTTATGTACCCAAATTTGATGTTGATAGCCCAAGGATTCCTCAATGAATTGGGTTTCTGTTCGTCCTCATGGTTGCACAAGTGAGAGTGCAAAATGTCTTTCTGTCGTCCCTTTTTTATTCCATTTGTGCTGCATTTAAAATTTCCGTTTCTCTAGAATCCCCCATTGCTTGAGAATAAACCAATTGGTGAGTTAATGAGTGGATGCGTGTTCTCAACTAGCTTGAGGCTTTCCAAAACCGTGAGCTCATTGGGCAAAGTGGACAATAGCATGACCAGGTCATCTGGGTTATCACACGGTGTCTGTCAGAATTTCCCAATATACTTTTGGATTCTAAAAGTACTGTGAAGCTAAAACATATAATTCACATTCAATCTGAATCAAGTCATAATCACTAAGATCATTAATATCGAATTTCTAGGTCAACCTTTTCATAGTTTTCTGGGATACTAATTTGGTTATTAGTACTATCAGCTATTTATGCTTTTGATATTATGAATGGTATTTAATTTTTGGGGTTGATCAAGGGTTTAAAACTTAGCTTCAGCGAGTCAAGTCAATTAAGGAAATTAGTCCAACTTTTAATGCTTTAGAATTTAAACATGATTAAGTTCAACATGACAAAAGAGGTTTAAAAATGGTTTTGTATTGCTTGATATATATCCTGTGAAACATGTAGAGTTTTGTGGATCTTTACATGACAAAAGAAAGCACTCAAATATCTGCATAGTGTCATCTTAAATTTAAACAGTTAATCAAAAAGGAAAAATTTAATTTAATCATTGTTACCCAAGCTTGCTTTTAGAGGGATAAAGTGGATGTAGATTAACTTTTTTGCATTATGTGCACTCAGGGACCATCCTCAAGTCCGACACCTGAACCCCAAACCCCAAACCCTGAACTTTATTGGTGTTAGCACAAGTATTTTACCGCTATGCTAGACAATGATCACTGGACAGCTTCACATGCATGGAGAAAAAAATTGATCTCAGGATGTTTCTTAGTTAAACATTGACAGTCCATTGCTACATTTTAGACTACTAGATGTTAAAAATTAAACTTAACTGTCCCATGGTATGATGCATTCCAACATTTTATACGAATTACTGTTCTGTTTTATGACTATCTTACTGTCTTTGTTCTATGGTTCTCAAGTTTCTTAAACGTGTTTCTTTATAAATTTTACAGGGGTGATTTTGGGAGGTTGGGTCATGGAAACTCTAGTGACTTGTTTACTCCTCAGCCAATCAAAGCACTACAAGGTCTACGGATAAGGCAAATTGCTTGTGGGGACAGCCATTGTTTGGCTGTGACCATGGAAGGCGAGGTGCAGAGGTTGGTTGGCTTCCCTGGTGCTGAGTATACATTTATATATTTCAATTCTTATATCCTTCCCTGGCTTTAGTTTTTCCATTTATGAGTTCGGAATGTTGCCATGGTAGGGGTCCAAACCTGTATAAGTTGCTTTTGTAGCTCAACAATTTTTTTCCATTTTTTATTTGGGGTTGTCCGAGAATTTTTTTTTGTGGGTGGAGGGGGCCAATTGAAACACTACCTTTACAATGAAAGGAACAGAAGTAAAATAAGATGGTAAATGCAAATGCACCATCCTGTATTTAATCTAGCCCTTAAGTATTGAATATCATTAATCTTTAGCTTGTACAACGGAATGGTTTCAGCTCTGCATACTAATGCTTGAGATCCCATTTAACAGTCACAAAAACACAGTCTAAGGGGGGTATCCCCACATCATGGATTCTCCCTGTTGAGCAAGGTTGACATGATGAGAAAACAAACCTTTGACTCTTGTTTAACGAGTTCCCAAGACTGGGAATGACTTTCCTTGTTAGCTTCTCTCGTGTGTAGCTATTTAATGCAAACTTTTCACCAAACCACTAGGCCTTATTTCTGTCAATTAAATTGCCGAAAACAAATCTACACCGCTGCTTAGGACAATATGTCATAACCTGATAAGTTGATTGGTCCTTTTTGAATTTTATTAAAAGATTTTGCTTCAATACTAGAGAACCATTCCAACCACACACCTTTGGTGTATTGGCTACAACACATATAATGGATGCATGTAATCGTCCGTAAACATCAGGGTAAACCGAAATAGTCGAATTTGGGGTCCTCGGGTTAGTAAAGCTTGAAGTTTTCCCATCTACACTGACGAGTGGGGCTTTTGATTTTTGGATACCATACCCAACCCAGGAACCCACCCCCTGCATTCTCTTTCACTCTATCAATCTTCGGGCATCCTAATTAAGGATGAGAGGTAAGTGGCAACATTAGCCAACATTGACTGGATGAGTTGATTTGGTAAGGATGTTTCATAAAATGATTTTGGATTCATCACTGTCTAACATACCAAAGAGCTTTTAGAGTTTGGGCCACCATACAACTAGAACTAAGCTGCTTCAACCATTTCTTACCCTTTACTGCTCGTGATTTTCTTACATCTCCCCGTGAAGCCTTGATCTCATACTGATTTGTTTTCTAGGACTTATTGTTCATTACTCGCAGGGAATTTTATTTTATTTTATTTTTTTATTTCTGTAGCTCATTGTTTTCCGTTTTTAATAATAACAAAACAGTTAAAATGTAAAATCAAGATTAGGGTTTAGAGAGAGTAAAAGAGAAGAAGATAGAAAAAAGAGATTGAGAGAAATAATGTGTATACATGTGTGTTGCCCTAAACTTCTTATTTGTAGTAGAGAAATAATGAGGTAATTACAATATTACCATATACTCATTAAATATGACCAATACAAAAAAAATAAGAACTCTACCACTCCCCCCCAAGCTAGAGTATAAAGGTAAAAAATATCCAGTTTGGAACATAAATTATTGAAGACAGACTGAGCTAATAGCTTGGTAAGAATGTCACCCAACTAATCACAAGACTTGATATATATATGGAGTGAATCTCCTTACTCATCAGGAGATCTCGAATGAAATGGCAGTCTACCTTCATGTGTTTGGTACGCTCATGGAATACTTGATTACTTACAATAAAAATAGCAGTTTGATTGTCACAATATATCTTCATGGGAGAAGGTACATTAATTCTTATATCACGAAGTAAAGAGTGGACCTAATGACATCTTACATGCACTATGAGACATAACTCGATATTTAGCCTTAGCACTTGAACATTCTTCTTTCTTATTCTTAAGAAAGTCCCCGAGAGGGCTTAGTTGATCCATGATTTATGTTTTATTTTTTGTTTCCTTTTCGTTTGTTTTGAGAAATATATCGAATCGATCAATTCCAATTCTTTCTTTTTCTCTTGATTCTTTTCCGATCGAGATGTATAGATCCATGGATCTATGTGTCTATATAGATCCTGTTCATGCCTTAGCACTTGAACGTGCAATCACATTTGCTTTTTTACTACGCCAAGTAACAAGGTTATCACCAATAAATGTGCAATAGCCAGAAGTAGATCGCCAATCACTATGACTTTCTGCCCGGTCAGCATCGAAAAAACCAATAACAGATCTGGGTGATGATGGACAATATAATAACCCTTTTTCTCAGAGCTCTTTTTAGATATCGAGGTATGCGACACATCTTCCCAATGAGGTTTACGAGGAGCATGCATGTATTGACTAACCACACTAACAACATATATAATGTTTGGACGTGTCACTGTGAGATAAATTAGTTTACTAACCAACCTCTGATAATACCCAATATCATCAAAAACTTCTCTATAGTTCGAATTTAACTTTAATGTAGAGTCCATGGAAATATCAACTGAACGCGTACTAAGAGTACCAGTTTCAGATAGTAAGTCCAATACATACTTACGTTGACATAAACTAATACCCTCCTTTGATTGGGCAACCTCAATCCTTAGGAACACCGAAGAAAACCTAAATCTTTGGTATGAAGCTGCTTCCCTAAATGGACCTTTAAGTGAGCAATAACATCAAAGTCGTTACCACTAATAATAATATCATCAAAATGCACAATACAATGATAACACTTGTGGAAGAGCGACGAATAAACACTGAATGATTTGAAGTAGAGCGTTGAAAACCAAATTGAAGTACCATAGTACTGAACTTATCAAACCAAACACTTGGTGATTATTTTTTCAAATGACACACTAATTGTTCCCGACCTGGAACAACATTACCTGGAGCTTGACTCATATATACCTTGTCTTGTAGATCTCCGTGTAGAAAAGAATTCTTTATATACAGTTGATACAAAGACTAATCACAACTAACCGCAACAGAAATAAGAACTCTAACAGAACTTAGGCTCGCAACTGGAGAGAGAGTCTCACAATAATTCACACCATATGTCTGAGTATAGTCTTTGACAATTAGATGTGCCTTCAAACGCTCAATTGAACCATCAGGATGATATTTCACAGTGTAGACCGAACGGCAACTGGCAGAGTGCTTACTAGGAGGAAGAGAAGTCATGTTCCAAGTGTCATTTTTATGAAGGGCTTTGATCTCCTCATCCATAGCCAATTTCCATCTAGGAGATTCCAATGCCTATTTCAAGGAGCTAAGAACAATTACAAAAGATAAGGTTGATGTAAAACAACGAAAAGATGAGGAAACCCGATGCAAAGAGACAAAATTAGTAATGGGATATTGGGTGCAAGTGCGAGTATCTTCTGTAATGTAATGGGCAAATCAAAAGATGGTGAACCAGTAGATGACTCAGGAGGAAGAATCTCAAGAGAATCAGGCATTGCCTAGGGTGTTGGAGCATAAGGAACAACTTGTCTGTCCGTAGATTGACGATAAACCAGCAATGGGGGGGGGGGGTTAAGAATCGAAGAAGAAGATATACATTCGGGTACGAGAGACAACAAGAGCTCCCATTGACTAGTAGAGATTAAATTAGGGGAAAGATTATGTCCTGACTCAAAAAAGAAAAAAAAAAAAAGAAGAGTACTTGAGAAAGGTAACATCAGCACTAACATAATAGTGAAAGTTTATCCCGACCCGAACAAAAATTGTGAACAAATACAATACAACCAAAGACACGAGAGGTTAGACAGAAGGGTGATGAATTAGGGCAAAGTAAGGAGAATGGAGATTTGTTGCCTAGGATAAGTGATGACATCTGATTAATAATAAGATAAATTGCTGGAAGAACAGCAACCCAGTAAGGTTTTGGTACATGCATGTTAAACATTAAATTATAAGAGTCCGAGCAACATCTAATAAGTGATGATGCTTACGTTCTACAATACTATTTTGATGGGATATATGGGGACATGTAGTTTGATGAATGATTCCCTGATCAACACAAAATGTATGCATAAATGACTGTACATAGTTACATGCATCGTTAGAAGCACTTTAATACGTTTATTAAACTGTACTAGGATCTCATTATAGAAGTTGAAAAAAACTTGAGATAACTCAGAAAGATCTTTCATAAGAAACGACCAAGTCATACGAGGATAATCATCAACAAAGATCACAAAATACTGAAACCTAGAAATATTTTTTATTCTTGCAAGACCCAAAATGTTGAAGTGAACAATATAAAAAAGATTAGATTGACGACTTGTACTACTAGGAGGAAAAGAACTACAGTGATGCTTGCCTACTTGGCAAGCCTCACATTCTAATACAAATGAATGATTTAAATTAGTAATGACTTGACGAAAATTTTGCAGTGAAGGGTGACCCAACCAAAAATGCCACTGAAGAGGCGGCACAGTAACACTCAAGGTAGGAACTGTTGTGCTGGAGTCCAAATAGTGAAGACTATTCTGCTCATGCATTGAACCAATCCTTCTTCGTCTGGAGGTTCTGAAAAACACAAGAAGATGGAGAAAATGCCACATAACACTGAGAATTTTGTTAACTGACTCACAGATAACAAGTTAAAAGGAAAATGAGGAACAAATAAATCAGATGTTAAAGACGTGGATTCATTAGGATGGAGGTCACTAGTCCTGCATACTGGTCGAAAGGAACCATCAGCTAACAAAATTCAAGAGTTAGAGGAACGAAAATTTGAAAAAAAGGATGAAATACCAGGCATGTGAGGTTGATTAAGCTGAATCAATAAGGATGAACCAATAATCCAAGATGGTGAGGCTAATTGAGCTGCTATATGCATGTTTCAAAGTATCGGCCAATACCGATAAGAATCGGTTTAGTCGTATCTAGCTCTGTACCTTCCGAGATAATACCGTTACACAATACGTATAAACCCCAAGTCTCATACGATTCGATTGAGTCATTCGAGTTGCATTCGAGTCAGTCCCGAGTCGTCGAGTTGCCTTCACCAAATTAGACGATATAGTTTCGTGAAGCCACGATATGATCTGAATCTTTTGGCATGTTCAACATTTTTTTTTAGGTCGTGTCGTCCGATACTATGTAGCGACACTGCAATTGATGCGTCTCAGAGCCCTCTGAGTCGATGGCCGATAGTGCGACCTTGAACCATGACTATATGTGCAGAACTACCTACAATGGCCAAACAACAATAGGAGTAGAAAAATGGGGAGATAGTGAAGAAAATTATTGGACGAGCTTACTAAGTTGAAAAGTAAGCTTAGAGTGAGGTCTAGATGTGGATGTAATAGGTCCACCAGGCGATGGTTGAGATACATGTGGGTTTGAGTCATCTAAAACCCAATTAACATCTGCTGGTTTTCCACGTTTATACCAACAATTGTCACACCCCGTCTCCAGGGATACGACCAGCCATAAACCATGGAGCTTATCCCATGGAGCATGTAAGCCTATCATCAATATTACCATTATGAGAAAATACAAACACAAAAATATCCTTGTATTATTAAGTAACATGTCCACATAACCAGAACAAAAAAAGGATTACCGCTCATACATGCCGAGCGTCTATTGATAAAGTACATGTATACCTGTATACTTATCTACATAAGATGGTACACAAAAACGTCCTATGGAGGTCACGGCACAATCAGGTGCACAAAAGTCTCCAGAGTCTACTAGCGACACTCCAGTCTTTCACCTGGAGAAAAAAATATAATCTAACAAAATGAGCTTAAAACCCGGTGAATGGTAAGGCACACATAGTAATATTCATTTTGAAAACATGGAATATAAAATAACTGATAACAAGACAATACGTATGACATATGATAGATAATCATAAACAAAACCGGTAACTAAAAAAATGTTGTGACAATAACAAATTATATCATCATTTCATAATGGTAAGGACTTGTACGATATCTAGGAACCATACCGAATCCCAGAAGATCTCAAGGTTGGATCCAACACCGTACTTAGGGTCACCACGGGTTGGTGCCCGGGAACTGTTCCCTAAGACGATCCGGTGAAGGTCACCAGGACGCACCAGGAACTGTTCTTTCAACCGTTGAGCACTAGGGTTACCTTAGCCTCCCCCGGGTCTGTTCTCTAGTGGCTAGGGTCACCCGCACACAGAGGAATAATTTCCCTGGACTTTTAGTCTTGGTCCCATTCACCATCACTAAGTCTCACCATATAAACAAGTGATTGAGTCACAATACTTCACAAAAGAATTCCTCGAGGTAAGGAGAATCGTATGCCACAAGTATTTAGACACTTAGTAAAACATTTTGTAATAGTAGTAATGAACAAGCATGATGTATTGTTTTTAAAATGTTTAGGAATACGGAGAATTTTCGAAAATACGTAGCAAACCAAACAACTCACCTCAAGTCCAAATGATATGCTTCTTGAGTGTTGCTTGTTACCCGGAGTAGAGTGAGATGTTATTGATGCCTTTCCTCTTTCTCTCACAATTTCCTTTTTCCTTTGATGAGGAGCTCTTCCTTCTTTCTTCTCTCTTTTACTCTCTATTCTTCCTTGAAAGTGGAAGACTACTTGTGCACTTGTCTCCTTAATCCACTCCCCAAATGCCCTATTTATAGGCATCCTAGGATTATTCTAGAGAGTATTGACATGTGACATTTTTTTAAGGGAGATTCCCTAGGATATTCTACCATCTCCCATCTCCTAGATCCTTCTAGGTCTCAAGCTTATTTTGCACATGATAATTCCACAAGTATCTAGATTCATCTATGGTATTCTAAAGTCTTCTCCAACTTTCTAAGTCCTTCCGGAACTTTCTGGAACATTCTAAATCCTTCTAGAACCTTCTAGTATTTCTTAGAACCTTCTAAGATATTCTAAATTTCTCTAGATTGTTCTAGAACTTTCCGGATTCTTCTAGATCCTTCAAAAACTCTCTTTTAAGAATTATTATTTATTTATACTAACATTTTATATTGAAGAGACCTTTCAACATAATAGTTCAAGTTTAAGAATATTCACAATATAAAACTCTATGTTATAACTACTAGACACTCAAGGATGGGTCAGGATATTACAACAATAATCCTCAGTATGTCTAATGACTTCGCAATAAGAACCATTCCACTCAGACCAATTGCCACAACCACCATGACCACCACGTCCTCCACGACCAAAGCCAATACCACCACGAGTACCACTTTGGGGTAGATGCCTTCTTCCACCACGACCACCATGAGAACCACTACGACCACCATCACTAGAAATCAAGACAAAAGACTGTTGAGATACTGAAGAAGTCCTACGAGTAAGAGAAGCACGCCCGAGGTGAGAGTAAGCATTGGAAGTAGATGGAAGTTTCTCACTAGCCATAATCTGATTTTTAAACACACCATACTCAAGAGTTAAGACTAGACAAGAGCAAAACAACCTGAAACTTTTCATGCAGTCGCCGTTGTACCTCCAGATCTATACTCAGTAGCTAGTAAAACAATAGTTCGCCCTATAACCCTTTCAAGGTAGTAAAATGTCCAGGAAGGGATTTATTACCTTGTTTTGTATTAAACATAAGCTAAAAAAAACGCATAAATTCGAGACACATTGTGTTCCTATGAGTACCTCTCTAAAGAGAATCCCATATCTTCTTCGCAGTATCAAGAAGTTGTACATTAAAAGCTACAGATGGTTTCATACTTAGCCACAACCAAGTCATCACTAAGGAAGTCTCACTCCACCAGTTTTCAAAATTTTTGAGTTCTTAGGAGGAGGATTGTCAGTCGAGTACTTGACCTTCTTTTTGGCCCGTAGAAAAACTTTAATTGCATGCAGCGAAGAGTAGTACTTGCTTCCATTTAATTTGACAAAAGTAATTTGTCTCACCGAGTCATCCTGTGAATGAACCTGTCTAACTTAGTCATTGATTGTGGACCCACAATCGATGATTAACCCCAACTAAATACAAATCAATAGGAGAAGCAACGACATATAGTCCACTAATTGCCAACAATAATCCACCAATCACCAGCAATCCACACAAAAAATAGAAAGAAAAGGCCATTGGCCCAGCACAATAATCACTAGAAAGCTACCCAAACAAAACTGAGGGGTCAGCCACAGGATGTAGAACGAGCACAAACCAGTGCTCTTGAACTAGATCACCACCGGCCAATGAACCAGGCGAGCAACAACACCAGATCAGAAACAGTCTGATGAACCAGAGGAGCAAGAACACTAGATCACAACAGCCCGATAAGCAAAACACTGGGAAAAAATTGAAGAAAATACCAGATCAGTTGCTGAACAGGTTTGTCCGAACAATACCGTCGGCCAAAACTCACCAAAAATGCATTGAACACACTCCAGGAGGGCGGGGTACATTGCCAGAAGAACTAGAACACAGAAACACCAGAACAATGTTTGTGTATGACACTCTATTTGCCGACTGCTGCCCAGGCTCAATAAACACAAAAAAACAACCCAAACCAGATGGATCTGCCACCAGAGCCTTTGAAAGCCTTAGTCGGTGTTGTTTGGAGGGGATCAACGCATCAAAACTAGACGGGTTGCTCCTAGCAGCTAAATCGAAGAGCCGGTCACCTTTTTTTCGAAAAACATTTAAAAGAGAAAAAGTCAAGCAAGATGATGACCTTAGAAAAATTTACAAAAATCACCATAAATAGAAGGACAGGAAGTCGATCCTCGAGGTGTCTTCCCGTCGCCAAAAACTGTTGACGTCACTTTTTGGTAGGATCTCCGAGGAGAGAACAGTTGTGAGTTTTTCTTCTGTTTGCTTGCTTTGATTTGTAATTAAGAAATAATTGCTCTAATACCAAGTTAAAATATAAAAAAAAGATTAAGGTTTAGAGAGAGTAGAAGAGTAGAAGAGAGAAAAAATAGATTGGGTGAAGTAATGCGTGTACGGCTGTGTTGCCCTACACTTCTTATTTATAGTAAGGGTAATTACAATATTACCCTATACTCATTAAATATGACCAATATAAAAAATAAAAACTCTAAAACTATCTTTACGTAAATAATGTTGGTTGAGATTAACATCAGTGATTTTGCACCGAAAGCAATGTTTTGCTAAATATCAAGTGATGGTGAACTTAACACTCTGGAAAATGAAATGCAGTACATAAACTGCTTCAGCCTGTGAGATGTTGATTTAGCATGAGCTTTAAATTTTTATTAACTATTATCTACGTGATTCTGTGTGTGTAAGCTAGATCACCAGTGAATGTTCAAGATCCCAGATTAGGCATCTAGAGTAAATTTGGATTGTAAATTTGTTATCATCTGAAGGAAAAATTGTCCACCTTTTAAGTTACAAGTGATTCATTATATTAGTAAAATATTGTACGTAATCTTCTTTTCAAGCACATGATACTTATTGAGTGCAATATAGATTGTCCTTCTCTTAATTTTTTTACTCTTTTCAATTGAAGTTGGGGGCGGAATCAAAATGGTCAACTAGGTCTTGGCACCACAGAGGACTCCCTTGTGCCACAAAAAATTGAAGCCTTCAAGGTACTGTCATTTAAGTTACCTATAAATTTGTGAGGATGTTCTACACCTCTTTCTTTATGCTATGTTTTGGTGGCTTGAGACCGCCCTTCTCAAATTATATCAACCTACTAATAGAGTATGGAATGTTCACGTGTGTGTTGTATACTGAATGGTTTGATTTCGAGGTCTGGCATCTTTCTTTTGATCATTGATCTCCATGATGTACACACACACACACTTGCACGTATGTTTATATATAGGAAGAGAGAGGGACTTTATGCATTGAGGTTCTTATTCTTTCCTGATTTATGGATTTTTATCTTCCTCGTTGTTAGATGAATGGGGATAATGGTGGAATATACCATGAAATGAAATGTTTACAGTTTACTGCCTATGAGTGTATAGCATCCTTGTGGATTGTAAGATGAATGCTGCAGAGAAGAAAATTGAACAAAAATATATATGTGTGTGTGTGTGTGTTTTTTTTAACAAACCTCGGCCGTACGAGGATATTTATTAAGAATGAAAGAAAAAAGTACACCTAATTGGAGGGGACATAATGAGCCTTACTCCATAAATGATCTAAGATAATGACAAAATTGAAGGAATCAAAACTAAGCAATGCATGAAATACATCAAAATCTCAAACGGTAATTAGGAAGCTTTGAAATTTCTCTGTTTACTAATGACATTAAGAATTCCGGAGGAGAGTACCACCAAGAAAAATATGCTGAAGTGATGCCATAGTTTGCGAGTCTATCCACAACTTGGTTCCTTTCTTGATAAACATGGGTGGTGTAGATTTCCATTGCTTGCATATGTTTCACAAAAGCTCTCCATGGAATAGTCAAATTCTTCAATCGAATGTCCTGAGGTAGAACGCGTGAGTCACATTCAATCCAAAGGCGACGCCAACCGTGATCCCAAGCAATTTCAACACCTTTTAGGACTTCCGTAAGTTCCGCATAATAGGCAGTTTGGATATCCAACGGCAAGCTGAAAGCGCTTGTAACAAATCCATGGCATGGCCAAAAAATGCCACCACAGGCTACCACACCTGGGCAGCCCCTGGCAGCACCATCTTTGTTGAGTTTCAGCCATGATGGAGGTGGCTTAAACCAGAAAATTTCCTTAACAACCGGTGACTTGCGAGGGCAACCTTTAATACCAAGCTTCGACAAGATTTGGAGGTCCTCCATTGAGTGGAACATTGAACCAGTAGCAAAGTCCGTGCACTCCCAAGTAAAACAGATGATGAATTTCTTACCCGCACACAATTTAATACTGCACTGAGCACAATATCCTTCAACTGAGGACTAAAATTCCATCCTCTAATAAGAACAAGAAATTCCTTGATCGAATTGATGGTGAAATTCCTGCAGAAGATAGTAGCTAGCCAACACCAAATTGAATTAGCAAATGGGCAATACAGAAATAAATGGTGCAAATTTTTCGAAGTTGAAGATATAGGGCAAAGAGAGCAAGCGGAGATCGTAATAATGCCTCTCTTATGCAGATCATCATCCAAGGGCAGATGTTCATGGAAAGCACGCCAAAAACAGTAGTGATCTCTGGGGCGGATTGAATTTGGACCAGATTGGTTTTCCCTAAGGCACCATGGCTGTTTTGTTCTTGTAAAGTTGTACGCATCCTTGAGAGTAAGTTGTCTATCCTTCCCTGTAGCCGGGTAATGCAAGGATCTTTCCTGATCTGGATTTTCTGCTTTCTTAAGCGTCTTTCCTGCGCTTTAGAATGGACTATATGAAACGGCTCCTCCTCCTGTTGTGTACACTTAACCTTAGCGACTTCATCCGCTTCCCTAAAAGTAAGAGATTCTCCATTTTCAATATTATCTCCATGGCAAAGTACATTCAGATTTTCCATCAAACCCACCCTTCGTGGTGAATCAATAGGTGTACTCAAATCATTTATTGCTAGTGGATCGTTGTCTCCTTCGGGAATATCCTCCAAATCAAGAGTTTGAGATGGGTTAGTGTCCTCTTCTTCAACCATGTCTGACCAAGATTTAGTAGCCAAAATGCCTAAATTACTTCCAGCAGCAGGGGCAGGTATGTTCGGGACCATTGCAGGGATAAGTGCTGTATCAGAATCCATTGTGGGCACAAAAACAGTAACAGTAGCTGCTGGAGCAGTTGCTACATCAGAAGCCATAACATTGGCTACATCAGTAGAAGCAGGAGATAAAATACCTGCGGGATCAGAAGCACTTATAGGTGCTGCAACAGTAATAACTGGGCCAGAGATTGTTGGAGCAGGCTGGATCACTGCGTGTTCCGTTCAGAGAAACAACCTGATTTTTGTCAGACCCACCAGATTTTGCCGCAACGTCCGAAGTATTCGCACCCACCATTTGCTTATCAGCTTTTTGTTTGGCAGCAAATTTCTTCCCCACCCTACAATTTATGGCTTCATGCCCCACCACGCCACAAGTAGCACAAATAGAAGGCAGCCTTTCATAAACCACATCAAACCCATAAAACCCATGCTCCTCTCATTCGATCAATAGCGAATCCGGCAATGCACTATGAAGATCAACATCCACTAGAATCCTTGCAAATAGTCGATAAATCAACTTGGAGCGGAGTACCAACTTCCCGAGCGATTTCCATGAGATGCCTGGGATGCCAATACTCCTGACTCAGGTCATACATTATGGTCCAAACTTGAGCATGAGTCTTGAGTTGCGGCGCAAAAGGATTGAAGTCGGGACGCTATTGTGATAATCAAAATATACCTGGCGATAAAGTGCCGGTTCCACCGCCCCAAACACGGCGCATATCTTCAACCCGATCGAAGTGAATATCAAAATATCCTCAGCTGATAGGTACCAAGCGCCATGGGCCCGAAGGTTTCCACAACTGCTGAAGTTGCATGGTCAACCCATCCAGTTTAATAGGGCATGTTCCCCTAGGCAATAGAAGGTGTTGTATCATATTTTTCCTGAAATCCTCAATCTGTGCCTATATAGTTCGTCGTTCGTCCGCACGACTACGGTATCTCCTCGTACTGTAGGCACTGACAATTGGTTCAGTGGGATGATTGATTCCTTATCATCCTTTACAATTGTTGCAAAGGTTTTAGGAATTTGCGGTTTGGGATCTGGTACCGAACTGTCTTCGCTCAATGGATAGTAGGTTGTGGAGGGCGCCATAACAGTGGAAGAGGAAGAGGGATCCTTAGTTGCCATGTTCACAAAGAAGAAAACCTAGCACCCCAAACCCGGAGCCGCCATCCTCATTGGAGAATCTGTCGTTTTCAGAAATTACTCACTTTTCAATTCACTTGTGATAGATTCCACAAAAATTTATATATGGGGCTTTGGAGTAGTTATTGTCATATGAGGTTTTTGGAATCACGTCCTTGATGATATTTTAAGCATGTTTTGAGGCATCCTGGGATTTCCGGATTCTCAAATTTTAGTACGAAAGTGCACTGAAAAATCTTGGATCCTGGATTCATCAATTCTCTAAATAAAATACATCCTATGGATTTTCTACCAATATTCATCATATCAATGGCATTTTCTAGTTGGGCCATTAGTAATTCAAACTCTTTGTACATGTGAAAAACCAATCTTTCTTGAGGACTTTGTCACAAATAAGAATCATCTGCATTTACCAATGTTTTTATTATGCTTACGTCAATGATATAGTGATGTATGAATAAGCCAAAGCATGGCTTTCATTCGAGTTGGCATGAAAAGAGTGTGCAGACATTATTTATGCATTTAACTCCGCTTCCATGTATCTTTTTGTAGGGAGTATCTGTTAAAATGGTTGCTGCAGGTGCTGAACATACAGCTGCTGTTACAGAAGATGGTGAGCTGTATGGTTGGGGCTGGGGTCGTTATGGAAACTTGGGCTTAGGGGACAGGAATGATCGCTTATTTCCAGAGAAGGTTTCAATTGTTAATGTATGTCATCCATCACAGTTTTTTTCTTTCTCTTCATGGTCTACTTATAAAAAAAAAAATGTTGACATCAACATCACAATAATGGGTCATTATTCAGTTTGGTCCTCGTAAGTCGAGGGTTATGGGAGGGAAAGTATTGGATACATACCTGACCATTGATATTGTATCTGTATTTCTGAAGATTCTGGGGCTGATTGTGTAATTTCAGAAATTTCGGGCTGCAATTAACTATTACAGGAATCTGTTCCTAATTTGGGTTGAAATCTTTTAAACCAAGGGCCTGTGTCGAAGGTTTTAGCCCAGCAAGCAACCCTAATTGTGTAGTTCGAAATTTTCGAACTAAACCTAGTCTCTTCGATGCAGTAGACAGCGGCATGAGTTCTCAGAGGCAACAAAAATTCTGATGGCGATACAAGAATGAAGCACACAGCAGATAGCAAAGCCCGGCGACAACCAGCAATATAGAGCTGGTGAGAATTGTCACACCCCATTTCCAAGGGTATGACCGGCCATGAACCATGGAGCTTATCCCATGGAGCATGTAAGCCTATCATCAATATTACCATTAGGAGAAAATACAAACACAAAAATATCCTTGTATTATTAAGTAACCTGTCCACATCATCAGAACAAAAAGAGGATTTACCGCTCATACATACCGAGCGTCTACTGATAAAGTACATGTATACCTATATACTTATCTATATAAGATGGTGCACAAAAACGTCCTATGGAGGTCACGGCACAATTAGGTGCGCAAAAGTGTCCAGAGTCTGCTAGTGATACTCTAGTCCCTCACCTGGAAAATAATATAATCCAACGGAATGAGCTTAAAGCCCAATGAATGGTAAGATACACATAGTAATATTCATTTTGAAAGCAGGGAATATAAAATAATTGATAACAAGAAAATACGTATGACATACGATAGATAATCATAAACAAAACCAGTAACTAAAAAAAACGTTGTGACAATAACAAATTATATCATCATATCACAATGGTAATGATTTGTACCATATCTGGGAACCATACCAAATGCTGAAAGATCTCAAGGTTGGATCCAACACCGTACTTAGGGTCACCACAGGTTGGTGCCCGGGAACTGTTCCCTAAGACGATCCGGTGAAGGTCACTAGGACGCACCAGACACTGTTCCTTCAACCGTTGAGCACTAGGGTCACCTCAGCCTCTCCCGGGTCTGTTCCCTACTGGCCAGGGTCACCCGCACACAGAGGAATAATTTCCCTGGACTTTCAATCATGGTCCCATTCACTATCACAAAGTCTCACCATATCAACAAGTGATTGAGTCATAATACTTCACAAAAGAATTCATCAAGGTAAGGAGAATCGTATTCCACAAGTATTTAGACACTTAGTAAAACATTTAGTAAAGGTAGTAATGAACAAGCATGATGTATTATTTTTAAAATGTTTAGGGATACGGGAAATTTTCGAAAATACGTAGCATGCCAAATCACTCACCTCAAGTCCAAATGATATGCTTCTTGAGTGTTGCTTGTTACCCGAAGTAGAGTGAGATGTTATCGATGTCTTCCTCTTCCTCTTCCTCTCACAATTCCCTTTCTTCTTTGATATGGTGCTCTTCCTTCCTTCTTCTCTCTTTCACTCTCTATTCTTTCTTGAAAGTGGAAGACTTCTTGTGCACTTATATTCTTAATTCAATCCCCAAATGCCCTATTTATAGGCATCCTAGGATTATTCTAGAATATTGACATGTGATATTTTTAGGGGAGATTCCCTAGAATATTCTACCATCTCCCCTCTCCTAGATCCTTCTAGATTTCAAGCTTATCTTGCACATGGTAATTCTACAAGTATCTAGATTCATCTATGATATTTTAAAGTCTTCTCCAACCTTCTAAGTCCTTCCGGAACTTTCTGGAACATTCTAAATCTTTCTAGAACCTTCTAATATTTCCTAGAACCTTCTAAGATATTCTAGACTTCTCTAGATTGTTCTAGAACTTTTCGGATGCTTCTAGATTGATCTAGAACTTTACGGATTCTTCTAGATCCTTCAAAAACTCTCTTAACACTTTTATATTGAAGTGACTTTTCAACATAATAGTTCGAGTTTAAGAATATTCACAATATAAAACTCTATGTTATAACTACTCAAGGATGGGTCAGGATATTACAAGAATACCTGATTATGGAAGCTAGATGACGGCGAGTCGGCGATGGTCGAAGTAACTGACAGTTGAAATCTAAATCTAGGGTTTAGAGTGGAGAAGTAAAAGAAGAGATTAGGAAATAGAGTTAAGGAGAATGAGAGTTAATCATCCTCTCCACTCATCACCAGTATTTATATTAACTCATAATGTGAGGATTACAACAATACCATCAATTTAAAATAATCTAACATTCTGCACTCTCCATCAAGTTAGAGTATAGATATTTCTTATCCTTAACTTGCATACATCTGATTGAAAAATTCTACTACTAAGTCCCTTAGTAAACACATCAACTAGTTCCTTGGACATCACAAATGCATACAAATCAGCCCATCATTTAGCTTCTCTTTAATGAAGTGACTGTCAATCTCAATATGCTTTGTTCTGTCATGCTGAACTGAGTTGTGAGCAATATTTATGACAGTCTTATTATCACAATACAGACGCATAGGTTCACTATTAGAGACACCCAAATCTTTCATTAAGGTTTTTAGTCACAAAAGCTCGCAAATCCATGAGCTATAGCCCTATATTCTATCTCTGCACTAGATTTAGCCATAACTGCTTGCTTCTTGTTCCGCCAAGTAATTAGATTTCCACCTACAAAAATACAGTAATCTATAGTGGACCTCCTATCCTCAATTGACCCTGCCTAATCTATATCTGTGAAAACTTCTATTCTCATATGACCTTACTTTGAGAACAATTTTTATTTATCAGGAGATGATTTGAGATACCTGAGTATACGATGAATTGCCTCTTGATGAGGGACTCGCGGAGTCTGCATGAATTGACTAATAAGATTCACTGCATATGCTATGTTTGAGCGAGTGTGAGAATGGTATATAAGTCTCCCAACAAGCCTTTGATATCTTTCTCTATCAACTTGATCATCTACATCACTTCTTAGTTTGTGGTTTATCTCAATAGGTGAGTTGACAGGTCTATAACCCAGCATGCTGATTTCCTTTAGGAGATCAAGGATATACTTCCTCTATGAGATGAAGATGCCTTTATCTGATCTGGCCACTTCAATTCCTAGGAAATAGCGTAACCGCCCCAAATCCTTGATCTTGTAGTCTGCTCCCTTGAACAGGTGTTTCTCCTTGAGTCTTCTCTTGGTTAGATTTTTCTTCCTGGCCCAAGCCCTGATTGGAGAGTAAGAGAAGGAATACATCCTCTAACATCTCTTCTTTAATACACTACTCCCCCTGAAGAGATGGTGGAGGAGGGGAGAAATGTCTCTGCCTCTTGGAAAATGCAGAATGTTAGGATATTTTAATTAGGGGCATAATTCTAATCTTTAGCCTATTATGAGTTAATATAAAATGGGTTATGAGAGGAGAGTTAGGTTAACTCTCATTCTTTAAAACTCTTTCATCTCTTTCTTCTCTATTACCTTTTCTCCATTTTAGACCCTAAAACTAAACTTCAATTTGGTATCAGAGCGATCTATCGGAAATTTAAAGTTACTATGACACTCAGGAAGGGCTTAGACGCCTATAAGAGTGGCTGACGTCATCGCCAGAAAGATGACGTCATCATCGGAGTTGATCAAAAGTGATATTGCCTGGCTCGATTTTTTCTCTAGAGTACTATAGTATTTTTTCAGAATTTTTTGAAACCATCTGGTATATTTTTTCAATTTTTGAATAATTTTTAGAATTTTTGGATCATATTTCGAGATGTACTCTTTGGCTGAGTTTGGGACCAAACAACTAGCTTTAATCCCTCAAGTGGGTGCCGACTGGACCTTAGAGAAACTTAGGTGGAGTTTGTTGCACAGCCTAGTGTTTTTTGGGTAATTTTGACAATCGGCTTTACTTTGAGGCTACAGGTCTATGTTCCAGCAGTCCCAGTGGGGTTTTTCCTATTGCTTTGAGGCTGTGGATGAGGTTTTTGTTAGACCTGATATTGGTTTGTGGATTTTTTGGCTAGAAGAGGACCTTGGTGGTCCCCGGTGGACTTCGACAATCTCTAAAGGCCTTGTTTTGTGCTCAACAGGCACTGGCTGCACTGTTTTGGTGTTGGGTAGTCATCTGTTGGACTTTTTTGGTGCTGGCAGTCACTGGTTGACCTCCTTTTGTCTTGAATTAGTCCCGAATTATGTATTTCGTAGTTGGGCTTTGTGAAAGAGGATCTCATTTGTGGAGTACGCATGTCAGGAGTCAGTACAAACTCCACTAGTACTGAGAAAAGTGGGTTGAATTGTGTCGGGACTCTTGGGTGTAGCTCTTCCCTCCAAATCAGTCCATTAAAGTTAGATGGGAGTAATTATTTGACCTGGTCACGATGTTGTTTGTTATCCATACGGGCAAGTGGACTAAATGGATACTTGACGGGGACAGGTAAGAAGCCCAAATCAGAACCTGATCTTAGCCGATAGATTTATGAGAACTCGTTGGTAATGACATGGTTACTTGACTCGATGTAGAGTGCCATCAGTCATGGTTTCCTATTTCTTGAGACTGTCGGTGAAATTTGGTTATCTGTAGCTCAGACCTATTCATAGGTTGAGAATGATGCCCAGATTTATGAGCTCCGGAAGAAGACTCATGAAACCAAATAGAGGAACATGACTATTGCAGAGTATTATGCAGGATTGAGTAGTCTGTGACAGGAATTGGACTATTATCAGGATTTTCAAGCAAATTGTTTTGGAGATAGTGCTAAGTTTCAAAAATTGGTAGAGAAAGAACGAGTGTATGATTTCCTTGCAGGTCTCAATATAGAATATGATCAGATACGTATACAAGTCTTAGGTAGAGATCTTTTTCCTTTTTTGAAACAAGCATATGCTTATGTATAACAGTTGGAGAACAGGAGGAGTGCTTGCTCCATAATCCTACCAATGATCGATCTACTCTAGTGGCTATTCAACAGAGAGAGAGAGTAGATATTTTCAACGTCATGGTGATGGAAAAAATGGGAGCCTTGAAAAGGATATGTTAAAATGCGATTACTGTGAAAAGGCGAGGCACACTAAGGACCATTGTTAGAAGTTACACGGTCGTCCATCCTAGGGACGTTGTGGTAATATGGCTGGTCTTGTGCACTCACATACTCATTTGACGGAGAGTGTTGATCCTATCCCCTCCACTAGTGGCCCATCCCCATCTACTAGGGCTGATAGTACGAGTTTCACTATAGATGAGATGCAATCTCTCAGGCATCTAATGGCCCTGCTTGATGCTATTTTTGCATCTGTTTCCAATTTTGCTATTTTCAACTTTATGCACACAGGTATACATGCCAATAATTTTACTGCCACTTGCTTCTCTAATCTTTGAATTATCGATTCCAGAGCCACTAACCATATCATAGGTTCTTCAAGTTTTTTTTCTTCTTGTTCCACATGTTGCGGAGAGATAAATTTAGGGTAGTAGATGGCTCATTGTCATCTGTACTTGTGGCAGATTAGACAAGGATGATTTGCTATGCTATACTCGTCATCAAATTAAGTAAATCATCACCCATGAGCCACTAAGTCAGTCATCATCTTTTGACTCAGTTCCTAAGATCTTCTCCCCGACTTCAGGTAGTGAGCTTCCTTGTAGTAATTCTATTGACGATAGCTATTCGGAAAGGAGTTAGAACTTGTACCTAACATTTTATTTCTAAATTTGTTTCTTATGATTTTCTGTCTTCCTCTTATCGTATTTTTACTTCGTCTTTGTCTTTTATATCTCTTCCTCAGAATTGGCATGAAGCCCTTACAGAGCCCGAGTGGAAAGTAGCTATGGTGGAAAAAATGAGAACTCTGAGAAAGAATGAAACTTGGGAGCTTGTGTCCCTTTTAGCTAGAAAACAATTAGTAGGTTGTAAGTGGGTGTTCACTGTCAAGCAGAATGCGGACGGTTCAGTGGATAGATACAAGGCAAGACTAGTTGCTAAGGGGTTTACTCAGACATATGACACTTACTATTAGGAAACTTTTGTCCTTGTTGCTAAGATGAATTCCATTCGGGTCATTCTTGTGCTGCCAATCTGGGATGTGATCTGCTACAACTGGACATAAAAAATGCATTTTTTCATGGAGATTTGGAGGAGAAAGTGTACATAGATATTCCTCCGGGCTTCTCTTATCCATCGATAGAGGAAAAATGTTAGTTAAAAAAATCTCTTTATGGATTAAAACAGTCTATAAGAGCTTGATTCGATAGATTCTATACGACAATGGTCAAGTTTGGGTATAAACAGAGTCATGTAGATCACACAATATTCATCAAACAAGGGAGTGGTGAGATCTCAGTTCTTATAGCATATGTTGATGACATAATACTCACAGGTGATGTGGAGGACGTGGCCAGACTTTCAGTCCACCTTGCTAAAGAATTTGAGATCAAGGACTTTGGGCATTTATGCTATTTCCTAGTGATTGAAGTGGCCAAATCAGATAAAGGCATCTTTATCTCACAGAGGAAGTATATCCTTAATCTTCTGAAGAAAACCGGTATGCTAGGTTGTAGACATGCAGATTCACCCATTGATACAAGCCACAAACTGAGAAATGATGAATGTGATTAAGTTGATAGGGAAAGATATCAGAGGTTTGTTAGAAGACTCATATACCTCTCTCACACTTGCCTAGACATAGCATATGTAGTGAGTGTTAGCTAATTTATGCATTCTCCTCGAGTTCCTTGTCAAGAAGTTGTTCATCGTATACTGAGGTACCTCAAGTTGTCTCCTGGCAAAAGAATATTGTTCTCAAAACAGGTCCCTGAAGTTAGAAGCCTTCACAGATTCTGATTGGGTAAGCTCAATTAATGATAAGAGGTCTACTACGGGTTACTGCACTTTTGTAAGAGGAAATCTAGTTACGTGGTGGAGCAAGAAGCAAGCAGTGGTGACCAAATCTAGTACAAAGGCAGAATACTGGGCTATGTCTCATGGTATTTTTGAGCTTATGTGGCTAAAAACCTTAATGAAAGACTTGGGTGTCTCTAATGATGAGCTTATACGCCTGTATTGTGATAATATGGTTGCCATAAATATTGTTCACAACCTAGTCCAGCATGATAGAATAAAGCACATTGAGATTGACAGACACTTCATTGAAGAGAAGCTAAGTGATGGGTTGATTTGTATGCCCTTTGTGACGTCTAAGGAGCAATTAGCCGATGTATTTACTTAGGAGCTTAGTAGTAGAATTTTTCATTTAGATGTAGGCGACAAGGCGGCCTATTATGAGTTAAAATAAAATGGGTGATGAGAAGAGAGTTAGGTTAATTCTTATTCTTCAAAACTCTTTCATCTCTTTATTCTCTCTTTCCTCTTCTCCATTTTAAACTCTAAAACTAAACTTCAACTGAAAGGGACATCCATACTGAACTAAACTTTCCTGGACTGAGGGTGATAACACTTACACCCTTTTTGGGTAGCAGAGTAGCCAATAAAGACACACCGCAATGCCTTTAGATCTAATTTTTCCCTGGTCTTGCAATAATCAAGCACAAAACACATACAACCAAGCACCTTAGGGGGAATGGGGTAAAGTGAAACCGACTCTTGAAGCAACCCTATAGGAGTAGCAAAAGCAAAAACTCTCGAAGGCATCCGATTGATGAGATATGTAGCAGTCAGCACCGTAACTCCCCAAAGAGATGGAGGAACACCCATATAGTGAACATCAAAGAATATGCCACTTCAAGGAGATGTTGATTCTTCCTCTCTGGGGTATCCACACAACTAGATTGGTGAATAATTCTATGTTCCGTAAGATATTCTGGTATTCCCCACTAAAGTACTCAGTCCTATTATCAGTCATCAGAACCTTAATTTTGGCATCCAACTGGGTATTTACCGGTTTATGAAAATTATTGAAACAAGTAAACACTTATCCTTGTTATGCAACAAAGAAACCTAAGTAACTCGGAACCCGAGTGTAGCAGCCAATGAAAGTAACAAACCATCGATATCCAGGAAAAGAAACAACACGGGATGGTCCCTAAATATCAAAATGAACGATCATAAACAAAGTAGTGTTTCTATTATTATTACTAGGATAAGAAGTTCTTGTATGGTTGACAAATTCACAAGCATCACAAAGAAAATTATTTTTATTACATTGTTTCATCAAAACTGGAAAAAATTTCTCTAGTACTCATACTGATGGATGACCAAGTCTTCGATGCCATTGATGTAACTGTTGGAGTGCCACAGAACCAGAAGCCTGAAGTGGTTGACAAGACTGATCGTCCAATAGATATAAACCACCATGAGCTCTACCATTGCCAATCATTCTTCCCATTTGCAATTCTTGAAAAACACAATGAGATGGAAAGAATGTTACATAGCAATTGAGAGACTTTGTAATATTACTAATTGAGAGTTAGTAGAAAAACTAGAAACATGAACTGAAGATAAATACGTAGATGAAGAACAATGAATGAAACCTTTCCCTGATATAGATGACAATGAGTCATCTGCTGCCCTAACTTTTTCTCTACCGCAACGTGTGGAATAAGAGGAGAAAAGATTCGAAGAACCTGTTATATTGTTAGTGACTCCGAAATCGATGATCCAACGATTAGAGAAAGATGTACTAAAAACAGTGATCAAAATTTCGTTTCGGTGAACTTGGAAACGGAAATGTTTCGGTAATGTTTTGAAAATATTTCGGAAATAAGATGGAAACAAAAGAAAATTTAAAAATTTATTTTCAAAACATTAGTTGAAACATGCTGAAACGTTTCGAAATATGCCGAAACACAAGAATTCTAATATTTAATCAATGATTCGTTTCGGTCTCCATAAAAACAGAAACATTTCGAACGTTTCGAAACAAAATTTAGTTCACTGAGTAAAAACACCAGCTTGTATAACTGTGTGAGCAAAGTTAAAAGTAGCAGGAGTGAAGACAGATGCAGAAGAAGTATCGAGTCGGGCTATCAAATGTTTGAGAGCCTACATCTCATTTGTAGCGAAGCTCGCACTATCAGTACCAGTCGATTTAGATGGACCACTGGGAGTAGGATCAGCAATCTCAGTCATATGGGCATGAGAAGGGTGTCCAGGACCAGCCCTATTACCACCACGCCCCCTAGAAGGACGACCATGTAACTACCAATAACGATCTTTAGTGTGCCTCGTTTTTCCACAGTAGTCACACTTTAACAGATCATTTTTCGTGCTCTTATGCTTACCATCACCATGAGGCTGAAAGGATCTATTCTCTATATGTGGAATAGCTATTAGGACAGACTGATCATGAGCAGGAGTATGAAGCATGGAACTCTTACTCTCCTCCTGCAGTACATAAGTATAAACTGGCCTCAAAGAAGGAATGGGATCTCTACAGAACCTGTATACGGATCTGATCATACTCCATATTGAGGCCGGCAAGGAAATTGTATACTCATTCTTTTGTTATCAACTTTTTAAACTTAGTATTGTCTCCAGCACAATCTGCTTGAAATCTTGGTAATAATCCAACTCCTACCACAAACCACTCAAACTTGTGTAGTATTTTGCCAAAGTCATATCCTTCTGTTTGGATTCATCAATCTTCTTCCTGAGCTCATAAATCTGGGCATCATTCTCGATCTGTGAATATGTCTAAGCCACCAGTGACCAAATCTCAGATGCTATCTTAAGAAATAGAAAACCACGGCTAATGTGAGGCTGTATCGAATTGAGTAACAATGTCATTACCAACGAGTTCTTAGAGATACACGGGCTAAGATCAAGTTCAGATTTGGGTTTCACATTTGTTCCGGTTAAGTATCCATTTGGCTCACTTGCCCGCACTGAAATAGGCACGATCGAGACCACGCCAAGTAATTGCCTCCATCCAATTTTACTAGATTGATTTGAAGGGAAGGGTTGCATCCAAGAGTCGCTACACAACTCACCACACCTTTCCCATTGTTGGTAGATTCTCCACTAGCGTCAGACATGGCTTTTTCGCAATTGGAGGATTAACCAAACACAAAAAAAAAAAAAAATCAAAATAGCAACTAAAGGGCAAACTGGTGACTGCCTAGCACCAATAGGAACCAACTGAAGACTACCCCGCACATAGGAGGACTATTGGAGGTTAACCAATGACTGCCCATCACAAAGAAGCCGTAGGAGGGTCACCGAAATCCACAGTCCAACACAACTAGTCGCCGAAACAAGCTCGCCGAAGTTCTCAGAGGGAACAACGTTCTCTGCTGGCCAACGAAAAACACAACCAAGCACTGGGATCCATAAACAACTCAACCATAGCCTCAAACACCCAGGGAGAAGGCCAGCGGAGCCTGGCAGCAACCAAACAGTGTCTGTCGATGTCCAAAAAAGCACAAAAAACGCCCAAAAACCACCAGGCTGTGCACAGAACTTCCCCTGAGTTCCTGCGAGGGCTAGTCGGCCACCACAATGTGCATTAAAGCAGATATAATAGTCCTAATCTTAGCCAAACAACAGATCAAAAAATATGACCCAAAATTTCAAAAAAACATTCAAAAATTGGAAAAGCACCTCAGATGGCTTCAAAAAAATTCAGAAAAATTACCATCATACTTAGGAGAAAAAACCGAGCCATACCATATCGGTTTCAATCAACTCCAACAATGACATCATCATTCCGACAATGACATCATCATTCCGACGATGACATCATCATTCTGGCAATGACGTAAGCAGTCCAGCAGATTAGCTAATCCTCTCTAGAGTCTTGAGTGTTCTAGTGACTCCAAAGTTTAGATAAATTGCTCTGATACCAAGTTAAAATCTAAATCTAGGGTTTAGAGTGGAGAAGAGACGAGAAGAGAGTAGAGAGGAGATTAAGAAATAGGGTTAAGGAGAATGAGAGTTAATTAGCCTCTCCATTCATCACCCGTATTTATATTAACTCATAATAATGTGAGGATTACAACAATACCCTCAATTTAAAATAACTAACATTCTACACTAACCTTGTTTAAAAGCTCAATTTAAACCTTAAGATTCAAGTTTCCTCCTTTTGGGAACAACTTCAAAACATCAAGGAGAAGGCATCAACTGTGTTTAAGGATGACACACTGGAAAAATGAAATTCAGATCTGGTCATTAATTCTGGCGGTAGCAACTCCAGTTCGAAGCTTTCATAGTTCATAACCCTCAGAAATCTGCTGCAAACCAAATACTAATACTTGCGCAATTTGTTGACAACGAAGATGGATTGCAAAGACAACCAAGCAACAACAATATTGATGACGCCGACAAAGAAGCAACAACGGATCAAAATTTGGCTCTAATATCATAAAAACATAGACCAAATTATGCAAAGAAGAGAAGCCATACATAGAAGGGATAGAAGGAAATAAAACTATATGTGGCTCTCTAATATTCCATCATAATAAAAAGTGGGTAAAGAGAATACTTAGTGAACCCCACAATTAGAAAAGACTAGACTACCCAGTGATAAATAAATATAATTACATTCTTAACGTTTAGCACACTTTGGTAGTTTTCAGATTCGGACCCACAGCCTCACGGTTTTCGCCTACCTGGCACTTTTACTACTGCACAGGAATTTATGGAACCAGATAAGAATGTGAATATCGAACATACTTCTAAAGCCTCGGTACACCAATATATCCTTAGCAATGTCAGGAAAATATCTTTAATCCTCTATCTGGTCTCAAATATTTCCTGGATTAGAACAATTTGCAATGTTATCTTTAGCAGACTCTGGCCAAGAGATAATATGTTCAGGATCAGGACTCAATGTAGTTGTGTCAAGATTGGACAAAATTTTGGCACTGATTGACCTCAGGATGGTATTGTCAGAAAATCATACTAGATTTGGCAATGTTTTTGATTGATCATTAACTACAGGTCAAGTAATTAATGTTTTACATAGCACCTTTTTAAACTATCCATATATTCCCATTGGATGCTTTCTATGTGTTAATCAGGAGTACTGACTGTTCTTGGTTTTCCTTTTCTTTTCTTTTGCACGTATTGTTTTTATTTATTTCTTTCCTTTTTTTTTTTGGGGTGGGGGGTGGGAGAGGTCTGGGGATTTCAACATGATTCATGTCTTTTGATATTCAGAAGGGGGGGCCTTTTTTTAACCTCTCACTTTAATAACTTTGTGTTCCATATTTGGTAATTTCTATGGAAACTGGTGACCAAATGCTTTCTATTGTTGCTTCATATCTATTAGTTTCCTGCACTTTCTTTTTCTCTTAAACTTCCTGGTTTGCTTCAAATATGTGTTTGTGATCATTATAAGTTACAGGGAGAGAAATTGGTTATGGTTGCATGTGGATGGCGGCATACAATATCAGTCTCCTCTTCTGGTGGTTTGTACACGTATGGGTGGAGTAAATATGGTCAACTAGGACATGGAGATTTTGCAGACCACCTCATCCCTCATAAGCTGGAAGCTTTGCGTGAAAATTTTATTTCACAGGTGATCTCTTATTCTTCTGGGTCAGATTCTGTTTTATGGAATTTACAACATTTTAGCAATTGAAATGATAGTCCAGAAAACTCAAGTTCTCAATTCCATATCTCCACTTACTTTGATACCTATTGTTAAGATTGATAAAAGGGAAAAATGAGAGGAGATTACTCTAATATCCCCTCAAACTCATGATGTGGTCACATCAAACATCAGGGGTTTGTCAAGTAAAAAATGAAAGGACGCGATTTAGAAATGCCAAGGTTAGTAAGCAGCCAACGTAACTAAACTATCTTTGCTGTGGTAGATGCCATAGCACGATACTCAACTTTAGCAGAGTAACGAATAACAACAGTTTGTTTCTTGCTTTTTCAGGAAATAATAGAATTGCTAAGAAAGAGATAAAAATTAGTGGTAGACTTGTGATCTATAGAGTCACCACCCTAGTCTGCATCAAAATAAGTTTGTGTTCCACAGAGGAGGTTAAAGAAAATAATAAACTTTGATGCAAAGTACCCCAAAGATATCGAATAATGGTAGGTGAAGTCACAGACTAGTTAATAGTGGTAGGTGAAGGAACAAATTGACTAACGACATGAACATCGTAAAAGATATCTGGACGAGTAACGGTAAGGTCTACTATACTCCAAACAATAGTGCGACATAAGGTAGGATCAGGCAAGAGAGAACCATTTGAGCAAGTATAATGAACATTGAGCTATAAGGATGTGTCAACTGTCTTATTATCTGATAACTGAGCTCGCTGAATAACATTCGATACATACTTGAACTGAGAGAGAAGATAATCTTGGAGAGAGGAAGCAAACTCAATCCCTAAGAAATACCGTAGTTGACCTAAATCTTTTATCTCAAAGTAATCCAGTAACTGAGCTTTCAACAGTCGGATTTCAACACTGTCATCACTTGTAATAATCACTTTGATAGTGGATCACATGAAAGAGAGCAAACTCATGATCATTAGCATAGAAACTCAAGTCACAGAAGAATGAAGAAAATTTTGCAAATTATGCTCTGGGATCCTGTTTACGGCCATATAAAGTCTTGTGAAGTTTGTATACTTGACCAAAATTATGAGACAACCTAGAATGGGGAGTCATATAAACCTCTTCGGACCAATCGCCATGGAGAAAATTGTTTTCTACATCCATCTGCGATAAATTCTACTGACAGATAGTTGCCACAACAATTACTATGCAAATTGTGGTCATCTTAGCAACATGAGTAAAAGTGTCATCATGGTCTAGCACATACTCTTGATCAAATCCATTGACTACTAATATAGCCTTGTACCTTTTCACAAAACCATCGGATTGAGTTTTGAATTGTAAATCCACTGCCAATTATGCATTTACCAAGAGATAAAGACACCAACTTCTAGTCTTGAGTCTTATGTAAAGCAGAAAGATCCTCATCAATCATCTTTTGCCAAAAAGGATCAAGTATAGTCTCCTTATAGGAGGCTGGTTCAAACAGAGAGTGAATAAAAGTCGGGAAAGAATAAAAATCAGAAATAGCAAGAATTGGAAAAACTAAACCTATATGGACAGTTTCGAATGCGTTGAGAATAACAAGGAGTGTAATCCACAACGCCAGAATCTAATTGGGGACAGACTCAACAGCATTAAAAAAAAAGTATAGGCTTTAGGCTCCAAATTTTTAGAAGGTCCCAAATTTTTAGGTACATTACTAACCCATAAAAAAATTAAATCCTTTAAATTTTAAACCCTAAAAAAAAGCCCAAAAATATTAAGTACAATCAACATTTTTATTGTAATAATTTGGGTTCATGATTCAATTCATATCATTAGAAATCTAAAAATCATAAGTTGAAAAAATAAAAAGTACTCAAAAGTCAACTAATATTTACCCATTCTCTCTCTCTCTCTGTAAAAATTAGTACAAAACATTAAAAAAAAGTTCAAATTAAACTCTCTTTCTAATAAAAAACAAAAACAAAAGTTAAAATATTTTTTTCAGTAACTCTAGCACGTCGTTCTTAGGTCTATCTCATATAATAAATTGAAAATAAATTAATTTTTTTAAAAAATTAATATTAAAAATAAAAAAAAGACCTCATTTAGTGTTTTCGCTTTAGGCCTCCAATTGCCTTAAGCCACCCCTGATTGGGGACAGGAGATATGGGGGGAGTCATGAGACTCACGAGTCATGACAGCTGGGGAGGAGACAACAATGTCATGCGAACATAAGTATGCACAATAGGGGGCGGGTAACAGATAAATCAAACAAAGAAGAAGAATAGTAGGACAAATTAGACACGTTTATATGTATCTGGGGGAACATCATCTGTAAAGGGATTGATATAGATGAGATCAGATTTATGCAAATGTGAAGAGCTATATGGAATAGAGAAAAAATATGCTCCATAAAGGCAACATGATGAGAAACTTAGAGTTTGTGTGTGTTAGTGTTTGGATGACTAGGGTTATAATAACGATACCCTTTCTGTCCCTCTTTAACCCACGATCCAAACATACCCTTAAGAGTTATTTCCTAATATAATATAACATAACACTTTCTCTCAAGTTGGTGCATAAATTTCTCTCATTCCCAACTTGCAAATGATATGGTGAAAACATTTGCCAATTAATCTTCTGATTTTACAAATGATATACAATTTAAACACTTGTTCAACTTCTCTTTGATGAAGTGTTGATCAATGTAAAGATGTTTAGTTCTATCATGTTGAACTGGATTGTGTACAATGTTGATTGCTACCTTATTATCACAATACAGTCTTGTAGGCCTATTACCAAGAATTCTGAGCTCACTTAGTAGGATTTGGAGTCACATAAGCTCACAAACTTCATGGGCCATTGCTCTGTATTCAGCCTTTGCACTATACTTGACTATAACTGCTTGTTTTTTATTTTGCCATGTGACAATATTTCTTCCTATCAATGTGCAGTAGCTTGAAGTGGATCTTTTGTCATCTACTGAACTTGCCTAGTTTGCTTAAGTAAATGCTTCTAATTTCAAGTGACCATTACTATAGAACAATATCTCTTTTCTTGGGGTTGACTTGAGATATCTCAAAATACGATGAATAGCTTCAAGATGAGGGACTCAAGAATCATGCATAAATTGACTTACAATCCCCACTGCATAAGCAATATCCGATCGAGTATGAGGGATATATCAATCTCCCGACTAATCTGGTATCTTTCATTATCCTTAACATTATCAACGCCATTCACTAGCTGATGGTTGGCTTCAATAGGAGAATCTATAGTTCTACGTCCTAATATACCAGTTTCTTCAAGTAGGCCAAGAATATATTTTTTATGGGAGATAAAAATGCCTTTGTTTGATCTGACAATTTCAATTCGAAGAAAATATCTCAATGGATCTAAGTCTTTGATTTCAAAACTCCCTAGTCAACTAAGCTTTCAGTTGGGTGATTTCATGCACATCATTTCCAACTATCACTATGCCATTTACATATACATGCCTAATGAAACATAATATGATCAACGTGACTATGATTATATCCAAATTTCAACATGACTTTGAGAAACCTATCAAATCAGGCTCTAGGTGATTGGTTCAACCTATAAAATGACTTCTTCAACTTACACACGTTCCCTTCAGTTACCTGAGGTGAAAACTAGGTGGAATTTTCAAATCCAACTGTTGTAAACTCCATGCCAAATTAGCTGCATAGGAGAGAAGGGCACTTATGGAGTTCTTCTGTGTTAGGGGCAAAAGTCTCCTAATAATCAGTATCATATGTCTGAGTGAATCACTTAGAAACCAGTCCCATCGGTTTGTTGTTTGATAGTGGACACCTATTTGCACCCGACTGCGCTTACTCTAACAGGAAGTGAAACTAATTCTCATGTCATTCTTCTTTAAGGCTCTCATTTCCTCTACCATAGTTTTTCGCGCACTTTGGATCAATGAGAGCATCCTTTTAATCTTGAGTAATATATATAGAAGACAAGTAAGAAACAAATGTACGATAGGATGGAGACAAGAAATCATATGAATCAAAGTTAGATATGGGGTATTGAGTACAAGCTCAAACATTTTTCTAACTACAATTGAAAACTTAAAATCATTAACAGTTGGATTATCAATAACCTGGGTGACAATTAAAAGCCCATTACTTGGTAAACCAGTAGGAGTGGAGGCATTGAACTGACCCGGTGGTACATGGGTGGTCTGTACCTTGTTATGCGGAGAATAGGTCTTTAGAGTACCAGGTGGATCATTGGTACTCACAATCTGTTGCTCCCCCTAATTAGTATTCAACTAGAAATGCAATTGAAGGAAGCGTTCCTGACATACCATCTGTTCTGCAATAGTAGTGTTTTCCCCCGAAGAGATGGCTAGAAAGGAGAGACAAAAGACTCAAACTCACGAAAAGTGATATCCATGCTAACATACATCTTTTGAGACGGTATATGACACTTATACTCCTTTTGAGTGAGAAAATAACCTACAACACATCGTCGAGCCTTAGGATCAAATTTTTTCTTAGACACTCTGTAGTTATGTAAAAAACAAATACACTTAAAAACTTTAGGAGGAATAGAAGAAATAGAAGGAAGACACTCAATAGGGGACTTAAACTCGGGACACTGTAAGGGAGACGATTAATAAGATAAGCAAGAATTGCATCTCCCCAAAAGTGCAGAGAAACATTCATAGTAAACATCAGTGAACGAGCAGTCTCAAGAAGATGACGATTTTTTCACGCAGCAACACCATTTTGTTCCAGGATACTCACACAAGTAGTTTGATAGAGGATGCCACTCTCATTATGGTAAAAGCAAAATTTTCCTTAAATATACTCATTTTTATAATCACTGAGAAAAAAATTGATTTTTTCATCAAACTAGGTACCAATGATTTTATGAAAAGAGTGGAAGTAAGAGAAAATTTCACTTTTAATGCGTTTAATGCGTAGTAAGTTAACCCAAGTAAGACGAGGATAAGAATCAATAAAAGTGACAAACCAACGATAACCTGACATAGAGCAAATACGAGTAGGTCCCCACACATTAGAATGAATGGTAAAAAAAGGAGCAATGCTTTTATTATTAGTACTAGGATAAGAAAAATGTTTGTTCTTGATAAATTCATAAGCATCACAAATAAAAAATGGCCTCCTGCACTATTTTAGACTAGGAAAAATATGCTCTCAAACGCTAAATGAGGGATGTCCTAAACGTCTATGCCGCTGATGTAAGATTTGAAGGGCTTAAACACCATTTACTTGCCATGAGGGGAAGCTCCGTCATCCAAGAGATACAGACCACCATGTGCTCTACTACTGCCAATTGTTTTCCTCAATTTCAGTTTCTGAAAGATACAATGACTAGGAAAAAAAGTCACTGAATAATTCAATGATTTAGTAATACTACTAACAGATAATAAGTAAGTGGAGAAAATGGAAATATGTTGAACAGAGGAGAGGGATAGGGTGGGTGAGCAATGAATTGAACCTTTCCCAGAAATTGGGGATAAGGATCCATCTGTCACCTTGATTTCATCCCTACTTGAACATGTAGAGTAAAGTATGAGGAGAAAAGACTAGAAGAACCTGTCATGTGGTTAGTGATTCTAGAATCTATTATCCAAAAAACATATGAGGATGATGTAGTAAAAACACTAGATATACATGTGAGTAAAGTTGGAGGAAGAGGCATGATTAAGAGCTGTGATAGAGGAAGTATCAATTTGAGCTATCAGGCGCCTAAAAGTCTACATCTCATCTTGAGAAAAAGGTAGAGGGGGTGGTTCCACCAGACTGAGATGGAGTCTCTGAACATTATTCATATGTGCTTGAGATCACGCATTATCACCTCGACCTCCACCTCGGCCACCACAAGGACGTCCAGTTAACTTCTAAGAAAACTCCCTTGTATGTCTTGTCTTTCCACAATAATTACAGTTTAAGGTATCCTTGGTACTAGTGCTAGTCGACTCAGTAGATTTGGACTTGGCTAAACTCAAGTCTCGTTGAGGAATAACAGCTAATGCAAGCTGCTCCGGAATTGGTGCATGAACTATAGCAATCCTCCTACTTTCCTGGTACTGAACATGAGCAAAAGCCTCCTATAGGGTAGGAAATGGACTACGACCTTAAATTTGTACTCGAATCTAATCATACTCAATGTGAAGGCCAGCGAGAAAGTCATACACAAATAAGTTTTTCACTCTTATTGTTTACTTATTTGACTAATGAGACTTAGATGGGTATTTATTGACATGAATGTTGTTTCCAAAAAAAATGTAAAGGGACCCTCCTCACCACTCCCCTTTCCCTTATCATGGAAGCAACCAAAAGTCTCACCATGACAAGGGCCACTGCGAAAGAAATGTTCCTTCTTTTAGTATAACACTGACTTTCAAGCCCAAGCCAGGCCCCATCAGCCTTTTGGTTTGAATACGTTCCTTCTCATCCATTTGGTGAAATTTTGTCGCACTATTAACATCATCTACCTGGAAACTCTAATAGTAGTTAAGCTCTTGCCACAAGGCAGTCAACGCTGCGTAGTAAACTGTAAGGGTCTTATCCTTCTGATTAGTCTCTCAAACTTTCTTTCAAAGATCATATGCCTTAGCATCATTACCCCTCTAACAATATGTATATGCCATAGTTGTCCAAATTTTATGAGGTGTATCAAGCGACAAAAAATCATGACTGACAGAGGGTTGCATTGAATTAAGCAACCACGACATTATCAAGGCATTTTTAGATGTCCATTGCTTCAGTGGAGAACCAGACTCAGTGGGTTTCTTAGTTTCCCCGATCAAGTATCCATCCAAGGAGATAGCTTGGACCGATAACAAACAGCCTCGTGACTATGCTAAATAATTGTGTGCATTCAATTTGTTTGGACTAATTTGGAGAGGGGTTATTGGCGAAAAGTACCTAAATGACTTAACTCATGTCCTCCTGTACTCCTTTTAGTATTGGCAACAACCCTAGAAGTCATAGTAGCGTCCGACATGTCCACAAAATATGAGGAAAAAATAAATCCACGAAATTAAGACCCAAAAATTGCACAATGGTCACCAAAAAGTAGCTAGCAGTAGCCAAACAACTCTAACAGGAGCCAAATAGTAGTCGAAGTTGAGCGGAGGCAAAAAAACATTGTAGTTGGGTCTCAAAATTGGGCAAAAAAATCCCTAATCTAATCCAACTCCAACAAAACTTCACGAGCATGCAGATTTGACCCATTCGCACCCCACCTAGGCGGATCGAATCCAAAAGCAACTACCACCACCATCACCATCACAATCACCACTAGTACAATTACCAACATATCCTCCACCACCCACTATCGCCACCCTTACAACCATCACCCACCGCTAGTGTTGACACCAATATTACCACCCTACCACCACCTCCCACATTCGCCCTCATCATAACGGCATCACAACCGCCTTACCTCACAACCGCCTTACCTCACCAGTTACCCACCTCTACTTTTGCCTTCAGCATGCCTACATACCACTTCACCACCCTCATCGTTATTAGAGTATTAATATTAATGGTAGTTTGAGCATTTACTTTATTCTTTGTTGCCCTACTATATAAAGCCCTACATTGTGTATTTTAGGTTAAGTTGTATTACTGACTTGTTTAGACAAATAGTATGTTCTTGAATTAGGGTTGACATCATCTATGGCGATTTCTTGCTATGTTCTTTGATTTTTTTACTTCAAACCAAGCCCAAGTGGTGCAACTAGAGGTTCTTGGTGCTTGATTGTGTGATTTGAGGGCTAGTGGTTAATGGTTTGCTAATTTTTGTGGTTGTAAGTGTTGTGAACAGTATTGAAATTCAATATTTAGTGCCATTTTGCTATATTTTTTTTTTGTGTAAGAAACTTAAATTGGTTGCGGGTATTTGATTTGCAAAGTTGTTGAGTTGATTTGTGACGAAATTTTGGTTTTTTAGCTTCAAATAATTTGATTGTTGTATGCTCTGTTGGTCTCGAACTTTGCCGCTGCTTTGCTGTATTTTTGTTGTTGGTTTGCTCTGTTTCTTCGTTATAAAGTTTTTGGTTTGTCAATTTGATGGTACTGTTTTGGCCTTAAATTTGGCATTGTGCTTAATTGTTGGTGTGGTTGCTAGTTGCCTTGGCTGCTGGTCTGGACTGGTCTTTGCTTGTGGACTTTGATCTTTTTGGATTTTGGTGGTCCTTACATTGGGTTTTGGAGCTTTGGGTTAATTGAAATTATGGCTAGTTGGAAACACTGACTTTCTTTAGACTATGATTGTTGATTAGTTGTAGAAACTTTTCTAGCAGACTAATACTTTCTTCGTCTCTCCTTTCATAAGTTTGTTCACTTTGGGTCCTTCAGATATATCTCGTACCCCTTGGGTCTTTGACTTAGGCACTACACATCACATGACAAGTGATTCTTCCTTATTTTCATCTACTTTCTCTCCCTCATCTATATCTGTGCTTACAGCTAATTGTACTCAAATGACCTTGACTGGTGTTGGGTCTATTGTTTCCTCACAACTAACACTACCTGATGTTTATTATATTTCACAACTAACACTACCTGATCTTTTGTATATTCACTGCATTTCATGCTATGATACGTATTCATAGTATCAAATGTTTTCAATGTTACCAAATATTTTTGATGTTACCAAAGAGGATAATATTCTTTTAATTCTTTTCGTGATTTATTAAAATCTGATGGTATTGTTTGTCAATCTTCTTGTACTGACACTCCTGAATAGAACGGTGTAGCAGAGCCTAAACACTGACATATTATGGAGATAGCACGCTCTCTCTTGCTGTCACCAAATGTCCCAAGTTCTTTTTGGGGGGAAGCAGTTCTTATTGCAGTTTATTTTGATTAATTGCATTCCCAATATTCTTACTTATGGTGTTTCTCCATTTGAAAAGTTGTATGGTAAGCCCCCTGATTACTTCTCCTTATGTGTCTTTGGTTGTAGTTGATTTGTCTTGCTCCCCAGTATTCTATGTACCAAGCTTTCTGCTTGATCAACCTTACGTGTATTTTTTGGTTATGGTGAGGGTAAAAAAGGGTATCGTTGCTATGATCCTGTTAGCCACAAACTGTCTCTCACCATGTTGTCTTTGTGGAACATATTTCTTTCTTTTCGATTTCCTCTTGTTCTTCATTTGTGCATAAATCTGATCTCATTGGTATTTCGTATGTATTATAACTCAATACAATTTAATCGAGTCGTTTTAGCCCCATTTACAATTCTTCCTTTAGCTTAAACATTTCGTCGAACACTTAACATGCGTTAAGCATTATACAAACTCATCGCATATTCTCACTAAATTAATAAAAAATCAAGTTAATTATGAAGTAGGATTCCTAAGCTTTTCAATAATAGATCATGAGCTTAAATCAGAGTTCTATGTCAAGATTTATGTTCATATGTTAATAAAGGTGCTAAGCTTTTTTTTTTTTCATCGGTCGCATCATTTTAGTCAACTCAAAACTGATGCCAGTTTTCACACAAATCGAATTAAGTTATGTACCATATATAGTTAGAAAGATCTATGAGTCTGTGTTCTAACAAAAAAAAATGGTGCATCGATCAGAGTTCCCTAGAGATAGTTATGCTTTTTTTCGTACAGGGTATCAAAGCTGTCTACACAACCGAATGTCCCTTTAGTTTCGTTTTGTAAATCCCAAATCATGTTATAGTCACTTGATTTCCTTTAAAACTACCCTTACGCCATTCTAATATCTAGCAACACTTACATAGAAAATGTGCCCATCAAAATAAATAATAACAACCTCATCAAACTCTGATGTTAAATTATTATCACGGTGTCAATTCGAAACTTGAGAGAATAATTAAAACATACGCATCAAATTATTAAGTATTTATTTCACATACCTATTCCCGAATTGGAACCGGTAGGTCTATGATTCATGACAACATGAGCAATATACTAAATTTTCATAGAAATCAGAGTAAATTTAATTGTTGGATTTATGCCCGAAACATCAGTTTCCTCCTCTCCTTCCGTCCTCCTTTCTCTGTCTTCCTCTCTCCTTTCCTTCTTTTCTTTTATCATTTGTCTTATCTTCACATAACAAAGATAGAAAATCATAGCTTGCTTTGCTTGCACACACACACACACACACACACACATGTGATGCTGTAAAGAAGCCATGCACCAAATGATGTGCATGTGTCTTCTAGCTAGGCCACCTAAAAACAAATGTCCCTCCATGTATGTTTTGTCCATACTTATGACATTCCGCTATATATCCTTACACACCAATGATAAAAACTAAATAATGGCCCACCAAAAATAAAAAAAAATACTTCACCAACCACCACTCCACCCAATTTTGGAGCAAAATTCAAACATTAATTCATTATATTTTGTTGCCTTTTCTACTCACCCATCACATATAATATATACTAAATATATACATAAGCAACTATGAATATTTATCTATGTCCAAATTACATCACTCTAAAATATTCAAATATGCTCCTTGAAACAAGTATTTACCTCACTTACTCTTGCTATCATTTAAAATTTTAATGTAACCCTTAATGTATTTCTTCTTCTTCTTTTTTTTTTTCCTGCACTCATACATATATATATTTTAACCCCAACAAATTTTGTTTTCTATTTAATTAAAACTTATGTATATTACACAAACTTATACCCCATCCCATTTATAACTCGCATTACAATATTAGGTAATTACACTTATCACCTCAAAACTTTTAAAATAACTTACTTTCACCATTACTCAAAATTAAACATAATGCAATGTATGTCTAGGTCTCACAGTATATCCCCACCCTCCATCACCCTCTGCAATTCCCCAGGCCAACCGACGATTGCCACCACCATTATTACCCCTCCACTATCCAAAATCCATTCTAGACAACCTCCACTGCAAAGCCAACTCAATTATCTAGTAATAACACAGTCACTCCTCAAGTAAAGCCAACTTCTAAGCCCACCACCACCATCATAACACACCCAAACGCCACTATTGTTACCTCCACCATAAAAAAACAAATATGAAATCTTGATGACCCACATAATTTATGTGAACGAAGCAGAGATTAGAGAGAGAGAAGAGAAAGGGATTCACAATCACAATCTAATGCCTAATTCAAACTTAATTTTTCATCGGTCCAAAATTTGGGGTTTGATACTCAGATGATTAATGAGCAATTTGAGGGTGTGTCCATTATTTAGAGCTCGAGTGCCTATGGAGGTCTCCCAAAATCATATTGTGCATTTGTGCGTGTTTGCATGTGGGGGTTTGTGTTTTGTGTATGCTTTTGTGGTTTTGTGCCGCGTGTGTGCTGGGGTTTGAGAGAGGGAAGTTGTGTTGGGTTTGAGGGCGACAGACACAAGAACATTGAGAGAAGGATTTGTAGGCTTGAGGGGGAAAGGCGAGTAAAGGCAGACTAGAGAGAGAGAGAACCTATGCGAGAACTGAGAGGGAGATTTGGTCGTCCATACTTATGTTCATAGGACTCCTATTGTTTCTTCTGTGAATGCGGTGCCTCCTTCTTCTACTTCTGTCACTCAAGCAGGTTCTAACATTGTGGATCATGCTTCGCGCTATCCTTAGCAATCTCGAAAATGTCCAGATAGGTTTAGTTTCTCCAACTCTTGTTATTCTTATGATTTTTGTACCTTTCTCACTTTTATTCACTCTTTGTCTGCGCCCACCTCCTATAAAGAGGTTATACTTAATCGCGTTTGGCAACAGGTTATGGATGAGGAGCAATTTGCCTTACATAAGATCCAAGCTTGAGAGTTGGTTCTTTTATTTTCTGGCAAACACACTATTGGCTATAAGTGGGTTTATAAGATCAAAACTAAATAAGATGGTACTGTGGAAAGATACAAGGCTCGGTTAGTAGCCAAAGGTTTTGCTTAGGAGTATGAGTTAGACTATGATAAAACTTTTGTCCTTGTTGCCAAGATGACCATTGTTCATATTGTGATTGCTGTAGCTACCATTCGTCAATGACACTTGTGTCAGCTTGATGTGAACAATACTTTTCTTCATGGAGACTTATTAGAGGAGGTTTTTATGACTCCTCTATCTGGATTGTTTCATAGTCCTTGTCAAGTATGCAGACTTCACAAGGAATTATATGGACTTAAACAAGCTTCTAGGGAATGGTTTGCCAAGTTCTCCTCTATTATTTGTGACTTGGATTTCCATGCTAGTGATCACGTCTCTGCTTTTTTTTACAGTCTACTGGTTTTATTTTTCTCTTACTTTATGTTGATGATATGATTTTTATTGGTGATGAAACTACTGACATTAGCCTATTGAAAACTTAGTTGTAGGACCACTCTGAAATGAAAGATTTGGATCAACTTCGATATTTCTTGGGTATTGAGGTTGCTTCGTCTCACAAATATTATTTTCTTTCTCAATCTAAGTATGCATCAGATGTTATTTAGCGAGCTCGTTTATCAGATAATCGGACAGTTGAGACACCCTTAGAGCTCAATGTTCGGTATTCTTCCTTTGATGGTATTCTTCTGCCAGATCCTACCCTCTACAGCACTATTGTTGGGAGTCTAGTATATCTTATGGTTACTCGCCCATATATCTCTTTTGTAGTTTATATTATGAGTTAGTTTCTTGCTTCACCTATCACTATTCAATGGGCTACTATTCTCCACATTCTTCAGTATCTTCGTGGTAATCTACATTAGAGTTTACTATTTTCTCATTCTTTTATGAAACTAAGGGCTTACTCAGATGCTAATTGGGCTGATGACTCTATGAATCGCAAGTCCACCATTGGTTTTTGCATTTTTTTTTGGGAGATTTTCTTATTTCTTGGAAAAGCAAGAAACAAACTGTTGTTGCTTGTTCTTTTATTGAAGTTGAGTACCTTGTTATGACATCTACCACAGCTGAAATAGTTTGGTTATGATGGTTACTTGTTGATCTTGGTATTTTCTTATCTTCTCCTAGTCCTATGTATTGTGACAACACAAGTGCTATAAAGATTGTTCACAACTTGGTCTTCCATGAGTGCACAAAGCACCTGGAGATTGATTGCCACTTTGTGCGCCACCAGCTTCAGTTGGGCACTATTACTCTCCCCTTTCTTCCCTCCACCATGTAGATAACGAATTTTTTTACAAAATCTCACACCATAGCATGCTTTCGATTTCTTCTTAGCAAACTCTTGATGTTTTCTACCACGTCATGAGTTTGAGGGGGGTGTTAGAGTATTAATATTAAGGGTAATTTGGGCATTTACTTTATTCTTTGTTGCCCTACTATATAAGGGCCTACACTTTGTATTTTAGGTTAAGTTGTATTACAGACTTGTTTAGAAATAATAATATTTTCTCTTTCTCCTTTCACTCTTCTTTCTCGCAACCACCAACCAACCGACCACCACAATTATTGCCACTGTCATGAGTAATGAAGGTGGTGGTAATGAGTGGTGGGTGCTTGTTGTGAGAGCGATGGTGGGATGATGATGGCGGTGGCAGAGTATGTGACAACAGGTGATTGGGGCAGAGGTGTTAGATGAGGTAGCGACAACAACGAGGGGTTTGTGGTGGTGGTGGGATGGTGGAGAAGGTGATGGTGGAGTGGTGACATTGACAACAATGGTGTGTATGGGGCAGTGTTGGTAATTGTGAAATGGTAGTGATGGTGGTGGTAAGAATAAGGTAGTTGTAATGAGATGGTAAAAAAGATGGACAAAATTAGAAGAATAATAATTTTCAGATTTTAACTCACTGTAGTGGTCAAAAAGTTTAATTCGATTCAGTACTTAAATTTCAGTGGATAACAAATAGCTTGTGAATCTAAAAATTCAGTATTCAATACTTAAAGTTCAACATTCAATTTTCAACTCTTATTTTTCAGTTTTATCAAACACCACCTTAACTTAGGGGCTTGCTTTTTGTTATGTTAAGTTACTATTCTTTAAGTGATTACACAAAATCTTTAAGCTCTTCACATTCAAAGGGGTATTTAACTATACAAATATGGTTTTTTGGTTAGTGTGTGTTGGTGTTGTTGTTATGTATGTATCCAGTACTTTTCACCTTTGCGTGGCCTTGACTTCTACAGATATCAGGTGGTTGGAGGCACACCATGGCGCTGACATCTGATGGAAAACTTTATGGTTGGGGCTGGAATAAGGTGCAAGACGTTTATCTCCTTTGTTTTTCAAGTGTTGTTTTTTATTGATATGGTTTTTACTGCCAGTAAGTGGAGTATGTTATTAAATCATTGCACGATTGTCTGCAAATTCAGCACATATCTTGAAAACAATTCCCCATATCAGCTTATCAATTTGTGTTAGTCATCTATAAATAGGATACATGGATGCGAGGTCTTTTGCATATTAGCGTGCTAATTACTTAAAATAAATATTTAATGCTGTTAAGAGTTGTTATTTATTGTTAGTCGTGTTGGGTAATATTGTAATTTACTCGCAAGTTATAAATGATAAGGTGTAAAGCAACATTAGCTTACACATTATTTTCTCAATTCCTTTCTCTCTCTTCTCTTTTTTCTTCTTTCTCCGAAACTTAAAAGCCTGTTACTTAATTCTTGGAGTTTCAACTAATGCGTATTGTTAAGAATATTAGCATTATTGTTTATTTTATATTGTAATAAGTGTACCCGTGTGTGGGGTATAAATGCCTTTTCATTGCGTACCTATAAATATGAGTTGATAGTGGGAAGTAGGGTTACGATTCTATGACTACTTCTCTCATATTTCTCCGCAAAATACTTCTCTCTCTCTACCCCAAAATTCCAATCTTCACATGGTATCAGAGCCAGCTTCTAAGGCTTGCATCTCGTAGATCTTTTTCTGCCTTTTCTTTGTTTTTCCCTTCTGACGGGCTTCCTATTCTTCTCTCAAGTGTGGTGACTGCAATTGAGTTGATTGAGTCTTCAATTGTGGGTCTTGTTGTTTGATTTCAGAATGTGGTGTTGAAGATGTGTGTGAAGTTGAAGTTTGTGTGCGATGGACAGTGTTTGGGTGCTGAAGATGGTGGTCTTGTCGTGACTGGTTGTTGATGATGTCGTTAGTCTGTAGTGGTTGATTGTTGTTGTAATATTGTTCGTATTGCTGCTGTTGAACAGAGGAGACGTCATTGTGAGCTTTGACGCGTCCAGCCTTTGTCGTCAATATTGACTGTTCATTGCCGTGATATCAAAGGGGTGGGGTTACTCCTAGCTTGTCTATAATGACTGAGTTCTCTGCCTTCATTAACTCCATGGGTTTGCAGGACTGTGGATTTAAGGGCATAACTTTCACTTGGTGTAACAAACATCATGGTAGAACTAGAATGTGGCAACGTTTGGACAGGGCCCTTGTCAATGTTGAGTGGGGACAAAGATTTGCCAGTACTCAAGTGCAGCATGCTGCTAAAGGCTCATCTGATCATTGCCCATTGATTCTAAAATTTTCAGAAGTGGCTAATCCAAGAAGACTATCCTACTTTAAATTCCAAGATATGTGGACTGATCATGCTGGTTTCCTGCAGCTAGTGGAATCTCATTGGCCTGGCTCTTACTCAGATAATCCAATTGAAAATGTGTTCTTGCAGCTGAAATTTATGAAATGGCATTTGAAAAGGTGGAATAGAGATACCTTTGGTAATCTCTTTGAGACTATTTAAGTAAAGGAAAATAATCTATTGCAAGCTGAGATAGAGCTAGAGAGAAACAATTCTGTAGCTAACCACTCAGCTTTGAACTTGGCAAAAAAGGTGCTGGAGGAGGTGTTAAGGATGGAAGAAACCTACTGGAGGTAGAAAGCAAACATGAAATGGTCAATGGAGGGGGAGAGGAACACCAACCTATAGCATGCAGTGGCCAAGGGCAAGACTACCAAAAATCGAATTTTGAGAATTAAGAATGCAGAAGGTGATTGGATTGAAGATGAGAAAGACATAGCTGACTGTGCAGTTAACTTTTTCTCACTGCTTTATAAATCAGAGACTCACTCATTGGGAACAGGAGCTCTTTTCAGTTATACCTACTTTTGTCACTGTGGAGGACAATGTATGCTTAACTGCTCCTGCCAGCTTGGAGGAACTGAAAGATATTATTTTTTCAATGTCTGTTCAAAGTGCACCAGGACCTGATGGCTTTTCTGGTAAATTCTTTCAGTCTGCTTGGCACATTATTAAGCTTGATCTTTTAGCTGCTGTGAACTATTTTCTACAAGGTGGTGTAGTTCCTAGATCAGTGAATGCCACCTTGTTGTCCCTAATCCCTAAGAAAGAAAGCCCTACTTCTTTCTCAGATTTCAGACCTATTAGCTTGTGCAACTTTTTGTACAAAATCTTTACTAAACTGCGAGCCAAGAGACTAAGTGTTTTGCTTCCCAAACTAATCTCAGTGGAGCAACATGGCTTTGTTAAAGGCAAAAATATTGGGGACAACATTGCTCTTGCACAATTCATGGTTAATGAACTTGATAGGAAAGGTGAAGCTGGAAATGTGATTCTGAAATTAGACATGATGAAAACTTTTGATAGAATGGAGTGGGATTTTCTCAAGGAAGTTTTGTGCAGCTTTGGTTTTTCTGAAGACTTCATAGCTATCATTTCAAATTGCCTAAATAATCAGACCATCTCAGTGTCTGTCAATGGAGTTAGACATGGTCTTTTCCCCACTTCTAGAGGTTTAAAACAAGGAGACCCATTGTCTCCTAGTCTGTTTATATTAGCTGAGGAGGTATTAAGTACAGGGCTCACACATCGTTTACAACAAGGTTTCATTAAGGGCTTTCACACTGGGAGGGGTGCTGCCTTGCTTAGTCACCTGCTTTTTGCAGATGACACACTCATCTTTTTGAGAGGAAACAAGAGGTCTATGTGCAATCTATTGGAGTTTGTGAGAAGGTATGAAGACTCATCAGGTCAGAGAGTCAATAAGCAGAATCCTCATTATACTGTTCATCTAAGATTGCTCCTGCAAGAAGGAATTTGTTGTCCCATGTTGCTCGTATTCCAATCAAGCCCTGCCCATTTAATTACTTGGGCTGTCCTATAATCAAAGGTAGAGTTAAATTGATCTATTTTGAGGACTTGTTGAAAAAATTCCAAGCTAGAGTGGAAGGTTGGTATGCCAAATTGCTCTCCAATATGGGTAGAGTGTTCCTTATTCAATCAGTTCTGAACTCCATTCCAGTGCATCTGCTGGCAACCTTAAATCTGCCTAAGGGAATTATTGCTAAGCTCAATTCTATTATGGCTTTTTTCCTATGGTGCAGTTCAAGCAATGGTCGCAAGAGGCATTGGTGTTCCTGGGATGACATTACTATGCCAAAGGAGGAAGGTGGCCTAGGAATTAGGAAGTTCTCTGATGTTCAGAAAGCCTTCAGAATGAAACAAGTATGGGGTTTGCTGCAAGGTTCTTCATTGTGGTCATCTTTCTTCTCTTCCAAATTTTTCAAAAATCAACATCCATTTAGACATTCTATCAACAGTCACTCCAAAATTTACAAAGTATTGGCTCCATGGTTGGAGGTGGTGTTAGACAACTCCAAAATGCTAGTGGGAGCAGGACAATCTGTAAGCTTCTGGTGTGACAACTGGCTTGGGACAGGTCTTTTAATACTAAGGAATTCATTGCAGCCTAATTTCTTTCCGATGCTTTCAGATTTGTTGGTGAATGGCCATTGGAATTTGCAAGAGATTATTGATCATTTAGATGACCATCTTCTTGAAGAAATTTCTTCCACATCCATACTGCTCTCAGCTAAGGAGGATAAATTGGTCTAGCAGCACACGCCAATCGGTGATTTTTCTCTTAAGACTGCTTGGAAGATTGTTCGTATAGCAGGTCAAGTTCAAATGCCTTTCTCGTCTTTATGGAAGCATCTCCTCCTAGTGCCATTTTGCATGGGTGGAAGTTACCGAAGAATATTCTTCCTATGGATTCTATTTTTCAGAGGAGAGGTGTGGCATTAGCTAGCAGGTGTCATTTGTGTTATAAAGAAGTTAAGACATTGGAGCATGTTTTTATTAACTGCCCTTATGCTAGAGCAGTTTGGGGTCAAATCTCAATTTTTTTTGGCTTTCAGCTGATTGCAAATGAAGGTCCTATTGTCAGATTTCTTAGACTCTTGAAAATCTTTAAGAAGCCTTCTCTGAGTCATGCTTTAATTAGGGGGATCTCACTGCTAGTATTCTGGCAGTTATGGAAGGAAAGATGTAGAAGACTCTTTGAGAATCATAAGCTCCACTCCACTGCCCTATTCAAAGCTATTCTTAAATTCTGCCAGATGCAAGCATATAATGTTAGGCCGAAAGCCATAGACTCTGCTTCAGGAAAGGTACTTCTCTAGTCTCTTAATATCACAAAAATCTTTTATGCTAGAATGAGGGTGAAATGGATTTCTTGGGCACATCCGGTGGAAGGCAGGATGAAATTAAACATCGATGGTGCTTCTAAGGGTAACCCAGGTTTGTTTGGGGGTGGAGTGATCCTACACAATCATTGGGGACAGTTTATACTTGCAGGCTCTTACTCCTATGGCAGATGTACAAATATGGAGGCTGAGATTAAAGCTTTACTTGATGGTCTCTTTCTCGTTCATGATTTCTCGTTAATGGATTGGAGACATATCCATTGGAAATTAAAATTGATTCACAAGTCTTGGTAGTGTTAGAGAATTAATACTAAGGGTAGTTTAGGCATTTTCTTTATGTTGTGTTGCCCTACTATATAAGACTTACTTTGTGAATTTTTAGGTTTAAGATGTGTATTACAGACTTGCTTTTAGCCTAATATATTCTCTCTTTCTCTTCTCTATTCTCATTGATCAATTTTATCATCTTCACTACCTTTCGTAACATGGTACGCACTTCTTTTCATGATTTGTTGAAATTTGATGGTACACTTTATCAATCCTCTTGCACTGACACACTTGAGCAGAATGGTGTTACCGAACGAAAACACCGTCATATTCTAGAGACAACACGTTCCCTTCTATTATCAGCATATATTCCCAGCTCATTTTGGAGGGAAGCAGTTTTGACAACAGTTCATTTGATGAACACCATTCCTACTATTCTCACCTCTGGAGTCTCTCCATTTGAAAAGTTATGTGGTAAGCTGCCTAACTATTTTTCTTTAGATATGTTTGGTTGTACCTTCTTTGTTTTGCTTCCTAGTATTCTTCGTACCAAACTTTCTGCCTGTTTAGCTTTATGTGCATTTCTTGGTTATGGTGAGGGTCAAAAAGGGTATCGTTGATATGATCCCATCACCCACAAACTTTATGTCTCTCGTCATGTCTTTATGGAGCATATTCCCTTCTTTTCAATTCCATCTAGTTCTTCCTCAATGAATAAGTCTGATCTTCTATACATTGATCCCTTTCCTACTAATATTCCTCATGACACATATGTTGGTGATATACCTGTGTCAGATCCTTCCTCTTTTGAGTCGACTATTCCTCGTCCCCCTATTGTGCATACATATGTTTGCAGGACTCCAGTTATCTCCTCTGCGGATGTAGTGCCTCCCTTTTCTCTTCCGGCCGCCCAATCAGGTTCAGACACTGTGGATCATACCTCACGCTATCCTCAGTGCTCTCGCAAATGTCCAGACAGGTTTGGTTGGAGTAATACTTGTTATTCTTCTGACTTTTGTTCTTTCTTTAATTCTATTCATTCTCTATCTGAACCCACCTCCTATAAGGAGATTTTACTTGATCCACTTTGGAAACAGGCTATGGATGAGGAGTTGTCAGCCTTACATAAGACCAGAGCTTGGGAGCTAGTGTCTTTACTGCCCGGTAAACGCACCATTGGTTGTAAGTGAGTTTATAAGATAAAAACCAAGTCGTATGGTTCTGTGGAACAATATAAAGCTCGATTAGTAGCCAAGGGGTTTGCTCAGGAATATGGTTTAGACTATGATGAGACTTTTGCCCCTGTTGCCAAGATGACTACTGTTCGCATCGTGATTGCAGTTGCTGCCATTCGACAATGGAGTTTGTCTCAAATGGATGTGAAAAATGCATTTCTTCATGGAGATTTAACTGAAGAGGTGTTTATGACACCTCCCCCTGGATTGCCTTGTAGTTTTGGTCAAGTATGTCGACTTCATCGTGCTTTATATGGTCTTAAATAGGCTCCCAGGGCATGGTTTGTCAAATTTTCTTCGGTTATCTGTGACTTGGGTTTTTGTGCCAGTGACCATGATTTTGTCCTCTTTTTACAGTCTCCTTCCTCCGACTCTATTATTCTTTTACTATATGTTGATGATATGATTATTACGGGTGATAACACTGTTGGTATATGCTTATTGAAAACTCAATTACAAGATCATTTTGAGATAAAAGATTTGAGGTAGTTTAGGTATTTCTTGGGCATTGAGATTGCCTCATCTTCTAAAGGCTATTTTCTCTCTCAATCCAAGTATGCATTTGACATTATTCATCGAGCTCACTTATCTGATAATCAGACAGTTGAAACACCTTTAGAGCTCAATGTTCGCTACTCTTCGTCTGATGGTACTCCCTTGTCTAATCCAACCCTCTATCGCACTATTATTGGGAGTTTAGTATAACTTACAGTCACTCGTCCGGATATCTCTTATGCTGTTCACATTGTGAGTCAGTTTGTTGCCTCACCCACCACCGTTCACTGGGCTGCTGTTCTTCGGTATCTCCGTGGTACTCTACATCAGAGTTTACTATTTTCTCACTCTTCATCTATGAAACTTAGGGCTTACTCTGATGCTAACTGGGCTGGTGACTCTATGGATTGGAAGTTTACTGGTTTCTATCTTTTTCTTGAGAATTCTCTTATTTCCTGAAAAAGTAAGAAACAAATTGTTGTTGCTCGTTCTTCTGCTGAAGCTGAGTATCATGCTATGGCATCTTCTATAGCGGAGATAGTCTGGTTACGATGGCTCCTTGCTCATCTTGGCATTTTGATATCTTTTCCTATTCCTATGTTCTGCGACAACACCAGTGCTATTTAGATTGCTCATAATTCGATCTTCCATGAACGCACAAAGTACATTGAGATTGGTTGTCACTTTGTGCGCCATCATCTGCAGCAAGGCACCATCACTCTTCCTTTTCTTCCTTCCACAATGCAGATAACATATTTTTTTACGAAGTCTCACACCATAGCCCGTTTTCGATTTCTTCTTGGCAAACTCCTGATGTTTTCCACCACTTTATGAGGTTGAGAGGGGGTGTTAGAGTATTAATACTAAGGGTAGTTTAGACATTTTCTTTATGTTGTGTTGCCCTACTATATAAGACTTACTTTGTATATTTCTAGGTTTAAGATATGTATTATAGACTTGCTTTTAGTCTAATATATTCTCTCTTTCTCTCCTCTATTCTCATTGATCAATTTTATCCGGTGGATGTGATTACTAAAAAGTCTATTCCATCCTGGCACTTTTGGACTTTAGCAAATCAAATATTCCCTTTTCTTCACTCTATGGATTATCAAAGACAACATACGTATAGAGAGGGGAACGCTGTTGCAGATTCTTTGGCCAATCAAGGGGTTGCAGACCTAGCTTCTCGTGCATATTCTTCTCAAGCTCACCTACCTCTCCCAATCAAACTCTTGTTACAACAAGATCAATGTGGAATCAAAGTCATGCGCAAGAAGATTTCCACCTTACCTTAGTATCTTTGCCTTACAGCTATTGATCTTCTCAACTGCTGCTCTCTCAGTTGGATTCTCTTTTTGGCGCTCCTTAGCTGGATCTTCTTCTCAGCTTGTCCCTTTGAGGATTTTAAGACATCATGCTCAGGCCTTTTCCTTCTTTATTCTTATGTACTCGGCATGCATATTTGTCTTACTTTTTTTTAAAATTTTTTTCCGTGTAATTAGATTGCATCGAGGGGTAAGGTACATAAGTCGCCCCTAGCTAGGTGTAATTCACTTTAAAAATCAATAAAATTCCCTCGTACCATTGAAGTTCTAAAAAAAAAAGACATAATTTATGTTTGTTGGGATTTTGGTTACTACTTTTGTGTGTTAAGTATTATTAGGTCCATCTAAGGGAGTATTTGTTATTGAAATCTACTACAGTTGTTTTCCATTTTTTTGTTTAATAATTTGGTTCTATGGTTCTAAGGCGTGTGCTTTTTTTCTTGTCCATTAGAATAAATAGACATACTCCCTCTTGGCTAACTATTAGAGTATATAGCGGGAATGTTACATTCTATTAATTTATGGACCTATTAATTGGCGTTGGACTATATGAGGAACTCAAATTGTGCCTTGCAATGTCAATCTGGAATTAGACCAACTCAGCGAACTCGTATCTTTTTTATTTTTTTGGGGGGTGATATAAATCTAGTTTTTTTTTCCACAAAAGTGGTGTCATTAGCTTGCTGAGTTGAATTTTAACTTGGAAAAAGTTAAAGGATGATAAATTAATTTGTAATGCAACAAAACGAATGTTAAAACAAGAAGGGGAAGATTTATTTTCAATTTCACGTTCTGTAGCCGTATGGGTGGGGCTACTTTTAAATAATTATAAACAAGGGTAATTCAAACAATTAAACAAAATTTCTTGTTACTTTCTAGCTTTTCAAACGATAGAATGAAATTTTCTTAAAACTTTCTTGCAAAATTTTCATCCTAATCAAACACATGCAAGAAAATATTTTTTTTTTCACTTTCCTTTCTTTCCTTTCACATTCTATTACTACTTTCTACCATTTTCATTTTCTATCATCTTTTCTTTCTAACAAAATGGACTCTAAGTAATTGCAGATAAATAACAATATAATTAATAGTTAAATTATTTTAGTAATTATTGTTGTGTTGACAAAGTAAAATTGAATTTGTGGACAAATTTAAAATGATTGATGGGATTAATTAGAGCTAATTGAAATTAGAAATTAATTTGGTTTAATTAATGGTATTGATTTGATTTGATATGAATTTAAGAGAAACTTGATCAAGGGATAGAATCATAGCCATTTAAAGAAATTTTGGATAATATTATCTCTCACATAGTTATCTTACTTCAGAAGGATATTTTGGGAAATATAAATTTTTTTGGGTCACGTCTTTGCTTTTCGTTGGGGTTCCCAATGTCCGTTAGCCAGGGGGTTTGTTTGTTACAGTACCTAAATGTTATAGGTTGTCTGTGATATTTGTGAAATGTCGGGGGTTGCCGTAAAATTTCACTTGAGGTTAGGGATGGTCCGTGTGGTTTTTGCCCTTTGTCTAAAAGAAATACTCTACAATAGAACCAAACCAATCGGAGAATGTTGTAGGAACATCCCTTCCTTCGAAATCTAGGACCTCTATGATAAGATGTCCATATTGCACTCCAAAAGATAGAAATTTTTTCGTGCTATACTAAAAGTGGTGTAGGACAGCAATGAACACCCAAGATCGTCATTGTTAATAGACTTTGAATTGTACCCATGAACATTAAACTTATCTTTTAGGGTTTAAAAAAGAGTAGTGTTCAAGTTTTGTTGAAGAAAAGGATTTTAGAGTTTCGTGGGATGAAAACGGAGCTTAAATAGATTCGGTTGGGATATTTAAATGCATAAAGTTAAGAAGAAAAGAATACAACTAAAAATCACTCATAGCGTTTGGTAGGTAGCCTCTCACTTTTCCAAAGATGCAATGGCTGAAAAGTCTCTACTGAAGATCCTTTCTTGTTCGAATTGAAACCCTACTGTACTATATATAAGTTTCCAGGCATCTTAATCTTCAAAATTGAATTTGTGGACAAATTTAAAATGATTGATGGGATTAATTAGAACTAATTGAAATTAGAAATTAATTTGGTTTAATTAATGGTATTGATTTAATTTGATATGAATTTAAGAGAAACTTGATCAAGGGATAGAATCATAGCCATTTAAAGAAATTTTGGATAATATTATCTCTCACATAGTTATCTTTCTTAAGAAGGATATTTCGGGAAATATAAATCTTTTTGGCTCACGTCTTTGTTTTTCGTTGGGGTTTCCAATGTCCGTTAGCCAAGGGGTTTGTTTGTTACAGTACGTAAATGTTATAAGTTGTCTGTGATATTTGCGAAATTTTGGGGGTTGCCGTAAAATTTCACCAAAGGTTAGGGATGGTCCATGTGGTTTTTGCCCTTTGTCTAAAATAAATACTCTACAATAGAACCAAACCAATCGGAGAATGTTGTAGGAACATCCCTTCCTTCGAAATCTAGGACCTCTATGATAAGATGTCCATATTGCACTCCAGAAGATAGAAATCTTTTCGTGCTATACTAAAAGTGGTGTAGGACAGCAATGAACACCCAAGATCGTCATTGTTAATAGACTTTGAATTGTACCCATGAACATTAAACTTATCTTTTAGGGTTTAAAAAAGAGTAGTGTTCAAGTTTTGTTGAAGAAAAGGATTTTAGAGTTTCGTGGGATGAAAACGGAGCTTAAATAGATTCAGTTGGGATATTTAAATGCATAAAGTTAAGAAGAAAAGAAGACAACTAAAAATCACTTATAGCGTTTGATAGGTAGCCTCTCACTTTTCCAAAGATGCAATGGCTGAAAAGTCTCTACTGAAGATCCTTTCTTGTTTGAATTGAAACCCTATAGGACTATATATAAGTTTCCAAGCATCTCAATCTTCAAATACTTTGGACATAAAGCAATTAAAATAGTAATGATAGTAGTATCAGGGTTTGGAAAAGAAAAGGAGAGAATGAGAGAAAGAATAGTCTTTGTAGAGTTTGTTGTCTTACACACTTTTATATATTCGACAGATATTGAGGGTACTAACAACAAAGAAGAATTCTAACATTCCCCAACTAATAAAATAAAAGAACTCTAAACACTCCTCTCAAGTTGGAATATAAAGATAAAAAATGCCTAACTTAAAGCAAAGGTTATTGAAAACAGACCAAGCCAACAGTTAGGGAGGAATATCACTCATTTGATCACCAGACTTGATGTGTAGAGTGATAATCTCCTTTGGCATCTAAAGATTTCGAATAAAATGACAATCTACTTTGATGTGTCTAGTACACTCATGAAGTACTAGATTACTAGTAATGAAATAACTTTTTGGTTTACACAACACATTTGTATTGGAGAAGCCACACCAATATCCGTCTCATGAAGTAGAAGACGAACATGCAACATCTCACATGCAATGTAAGCCATGACGTGATATTTATCCTCCTCACTCAAAATGTGCAACTACATTTTGTTTGTTGTTATGCCAAGTAACAAGATTATTACCAACAAAAGTGTAGTAATCGAAAGTAGATTTCAAAAAGCCAGTAATAGTCTTTTGCCTCGTGTAGTCATGGATGATGATGAGCGATATAATAGTCTTTTGCCTCGTTTTTCTTCTAACATTGAAGAATGTGGTAGAGAACCTCCTATTGAGGCTTACAAGGAGCTTGCAAGAACTGACTAACCATGTAATATCAGGCTCGTAATTGTGAGATAAAGCAGCTTACCAACTAATCTCCGATAGCCCTAAATGTCATCAACAACGTCTTCACCATTGATGTCCAAGTTAGATGTAGAGTCCATGGGATTATTAATTGGACATGCTTAAGTACTTATTTCAGACAAGTTCAATATGTCCTTTTGTTGCCATAAACTGATACCTTCCATTGACAGAGGCATCTTAATCCGAGGAAGTACCAAATAAGACTTAAATCTTTAGTATGAAATTACTTCCTCAACTGGATCGTAAAGTGGACAACACCATTTGAGTGATTATTACTGATGATATTGTCATCAACGTATAATAATTCCTAGAGAAGAATGACAAATAAAAACTAAATGATTTGAGGTAGATCCTCGAGGCCTATATTGAAGTGCAACAGTAGCACGTGGTGATTATTTCTTGCCATACAGTACTTTTTTTAAATGACACAATAATTGTTCCTTCCCAGAAGCAACAAAACATGGAGGTTAAACCATATATACTTCTTGTTCATGTTCAGCTGATGCAAAGGCCACTCAAAACTGGCTACAATAGAAAGAAGAAGTCTAACAGAGTTAACGAACAACATGAGAAAAACTCTCATAATAATCCACACAATTTGTCTGAGTATAGCCTTTAGCAATCAACTGTGCTTTCATATGCTCAACAAAACTGTGTTGGTGAAATTTCACAATGTAGACCTACTGAAAACTAGCAAGATGTTTACCAGAAGTAATAAAAGTGAGGTCTATATCTGATTGTCATGAAGAGCTTTCATTTCCTCATCGATAAAGATGCAAATGTATGTTGCAAGGAAGTAGGAGCAAACACAGGAGACAACAATGATGGAAGACAATGAATAGATGATGAAGGTTAATGAAAAGAAACAAAGTTAGAATTGGAAGGCTTGGTTTAGTTGTGAGTACCTTTCATTAATGCAATAGGTAAATCAAAAAAAGGATGAATAGCGGATTGGTTCAAGAGGCAGATCTCAATAGAGTTTAGTATTACTTGTGGACTTGGAGCATATGGAACAACTTGGCTGTCATTGGCATACTACTAAACCTACAACCGGGGGGGGGGGGGGGGTGGGAAGAAATTGGAAAATGATAAGATATGCAGTCCGGTAGAACATGTAACAAGAGCTCCCCCTAAATAGGTGAGAGTTTGATATTGAGAAAAAAAAAGATAACATAAAAAAGGTAACATGAGCATTGACACAATATTTTCAAGAAACAAATTTATAACATTGATAGCCTTTTTGAATAGAAGAATATCCCATAAAGACATACCTACATCAAGCGGGATGACCCGACCTGGAACAAGAAGATGGATAAATGCAATACAACCAAAGACACATGGAATCAGACCAAGCAGCATTCTATCAAGATAAAGCGACAAGAAAAGAGATTTGTTACTCAAGATAGAGAAGGACATCTGGTTAATAAGATAAACAGAAGTAAGAACATCACTAGCTAAATAGTGCTTTGGGACATAGGTGTTATACATTAAAGTATGAGCAACATTCAATAAATGACAATGTTTACGTTCGGCAATTTCATTGTGCTGGGATCTATGTGGACAAATAGTCTCATTGGCAATACCATGGTCAACACAAAAGTTATGAATAAACGATTGAACATACGCAAGACATTGTGAAACTGAAATATTTTAATATGTTTATCAACCATATTAGAATTTCATTATAAAGTCGAACCAAAATCTTAGGTAATACAGAATGATCTTTTATAAGTGTTGAAGTATAAATACTTAAGTTACATCCTTTCCAACTACTTAAACTTTTGGAGTAGATGATTGTTTAACATGGTATTAGAGTAGGAGGTCATGTGTTCAAATCTCACCGTCATTCTAATTATTAAAAGATTTTCACGTGGTAGACCCAAAATTTAACCTACATGTGAGGGGCATGTTGAAATATAAAAACTTAAGTTAAACCCTCTCTAACAGTTTAAGCCTTTGGAGTAGATGACTATTTAACAATAAGAAATAACCAAGTCATATGAGAGAAATCATCAACAAATGTCGCCAAATACTGAAAATCAGAAATGTTTTTAATGCTTGCAATACCCCCAAATGTCTTGGTGAACAATATCAAAAGGACTAGACTGATGACTTCGAAGACTACTGGAAAAAGAACTATGGTTTTGCTTGCCTAATTGGCAAGAATTACATACAATCACATACAAGCATAATAAAATTAAGAAAAACGTGGCGAAGTTTTTGTACTGAAGGATATTACCCAATCAAAAATTCCACTAGAAAGGACACGGTAGCACTCAAGGAAGGAACCAAATCTCTGGAATCCAAATAGAAAGACCATTCTGCTAATCCCCCAAACTAATCACTTTTGTTTGGAGGTCTTGAAAGACACAAGAAGATGAAAAAATTGATACTGAATACTATAAAGACATAGTAACTGCCTTACAAATAACAAGTTAAAATAAAATAAGGAACAAATAAACCAAATGTTAATGGCGTGGATTTTGTAGGATGAAGATCACCAATCTCGCTCACCGGTTGAAAAGAACCATCAGTTAACACAATACTTGAGTTAGAAAGAATGAAAATTAAAAAATATGGAGCATTTACTAGACATGAGAGCACTAGCTCCCGAAACAATACTCCAAGATTGTGAAACTGATTGGGTTCCTATGTGCAGAATTATTTGCATTAGCCAAACCAACAGCAGAAGTAAATGATTGGGTTGGATGAGTTGATTAAGTGATAAGTAAGGTCGTCATGAGAACTAGAGACATAGATGTAGCAGGATCATTTGTAGATAGTTGAGATACAGGTGGAGTCATATCATCAGAGACTTATTAGTATATGTTGATTTTTATTTGAACTGTAATCCTCAGTATGTCAAGTGGGCCCACAATAAGAACATTTTCACTCAGAACTATCACCACAACTAGTACGATCATCACGTCCTCCAGGACCAATGCCTCTACAACCAAAACTACCACATTGGGTTAGATGATGGCCATCACCACGAAGAACGCAAGCATTATCGTCACTAGATATTAAAGCAAAGGACTCTTGTGATGTTGAAGGGGTACCACAAGTTAGAGTAGCGCTCTGGAGATGAGAGTAAGCATTTACAGGAGCCTAATGTCTCGCTAGCCGAAACCCGATCTTTAAATATAATATACTCAGAGTTAAGGCTTGATAAGAGTAAAGCAACTCGAAACTCCTCATGTTGTCTTTGATGGATCTCTAGAATAGTACGCGGTGGTTGATTTGCCTAAGATTTTTTGAGAACCCTTTCAAAATGCCAAAGTGTTGGCAAAAGATTTGTTAGATTGCTTGGTATTAAACATATGCTCAAAAAGCTCAAAAACCCGACACACATTATGTTCATGTGAGTACATATCCTCATGAGACTCTTATATCTTGTTCATCATATCAAGAAATTGGATGCTAGAAACTACAGAAGGTTCCATACTAAGTTACAATCAAATCAAGATATTCTCACCAAATAGTGATCAGCACCTTCAAGAAGATTGGTGATTCTTTTACATTTATGGAAATAAAAGAATAAGCAGTAAACCACAATCGATAGTTTTCTTGATCCCTAGAATCCCATCTCTCATCTCAAACTCTAGTTTTTTGTATCAGTTTGCTAAATTTAAATTTTGTTTCATTTTCATTACCCCTATGTATTTTTGTTTGGCAATTTTTTTTGTTGGTTTGTTAAGAACTCTTTCTTTCTTCTACAGTTTGGACAGGTTGGTGTTGGTGACAATGTTGATCATTGCTCTCCTTCGCAAGTCAAATTTCCACATGAGCAGGCACATTCTTGTACCCACATCTTTCAATCATAGTTAAAACACTCCTTTGACATTAATATTCAGCTTCAGAGAAAATTAGTGCTTTTCACGTTTTGTTTGGTAGTCTTCTCTCCTAGTTATGACTTTCTTTTCCTGGATTAATTTTTTACTTTTACTTGCATTTTTCCCAATAATTGCAGAAAGTAGTTCAGATCTCGTGTGGTTGGAGGCATACCCTTGCTGTTACTGAGACACACAATGTATTTTCTTGGGGAAGAGGCACAAATGGGCAGCTTGGGCATGGGGAACCTGTTGACCGGTAATATCATTCACCAGTGGTTCAATATTTTAATTATGTTAGGCTTGTATGTGGCCTTGGATGTAAAATGACTATGGCATGATAAGAAAGCATTACAATACTTTATGTTTTCAAACGGATAGACATACTAAACCACACTATTTGGATTAACAATTTTTGAATGGGTGACTAAATATGTTTTTTGGTATCAGAAGTAAAAAGAATAGGTCGTGCTGGATTGTGATCTACAATGATTATTATAGTGAATAGGAAATTATAGTGTAACTATATCAACCTTGATTTATGGTACATTATTCTAGGTTGTAAAGAAATGGCAGAGCAAAGAAACACGATTAGCGAATTTTTTTTGGATGTAGTGGTGGTCGTGGATGAGCGATAACTGATGATGCAAGAATAGTAGATTAGAGGTGTATTTCTTAGCATTTTGCACTTCGTTTTTTTAGAACCTTCTCCTCTGCAGGTTATCTTTGTTTTGGGTATCTAGATTCAATCAGCAGTCAAGAAATTGCCTATAAAAGACACTTTTCTTCGTTTATTTTCTAACTTCTAAAGCAAATCATTTATTGAAAATGCAAATTCAAATTGGATTTCTCATGTGAAAATGACATGATATTGTGTGTGACTACTGCATTCTTTCATGATAGATTCATTTCATATCCCTATAGTTTTGTGGCACCTGTTTAATAAAGATTGCTGGTGTTCATGAGTAGGCTGAGTAGCCCTTGGTTGGTTTGAGAAGAATTGAGGCTTTTAGACCTCAAGAGTGTAAACTTTGATTAAGAGAGGAAAGAAAAATAAACGAGGCAAAATATTATTACGTCACCATTAGTCTATGCAACTATATTTTGAGATCCACAATAAAGGCCTTTATATAGTAGGATAAAATAAAATAGAGTAAACTACTGCACTGCCCTTAATATTAATATGCTAGAATACTCTTAACACTCTCTCTCTAACTCATGATGGGGTAGCAGAGAACATCAAGAGTTTGCCAAAAAAAAAACGAAAGCATGCTATAGTGTGAGATTTCATAAATAAATTGCATAGTAGAAGGAAGAAAGTGAAGAGATGGTGCTTAGATAAAAATAATGACACACAAATTGGCCGTCAATCTCAATGTGCTTTGTACGTTTGTGGAACACCGAGGTGTGAGCAATCTGAATAGTATTGTTGTTGTCACAATACATAGGGGTAGAAGCAAATAAAGAGATGCCAAGATCAACAAGAAGCCATCGTAATCAAACTATATCAGTTGTGGTAGATGCCATAGCACGATACTAAGCTTCAACTAAGGAATTAGCAGTAACAATTTGTTTCTTGCTTTTCCACGAAATAAGAGAATCACCAAGAAAAAAACAAAAATCAGTGGTGGACTTGCGATCCATAGAGTCATTAGCCCAGTCAGCATACGAGTGTCCTGAGTTCCATAGGAGAGGAGGAAGGAAATAGTAGACTCTAATGTTGAGTACCTCAAAGATATCGAAGAATACGAAAAACAACAACTTAGTGATTATTGATAGGCAAGGCAATAAACTGACTAACATCATGAACATCATAGCAGATATCTTTGCAAGATTTAAGCGTGGAAAGCTTATACGTGCGCAGATCAGTATCAGATCTGCAATGACCTGATATATTGTCTGTATCCTCTCAATTTGCTCTCAAGGGCCAGTGGCTCGAGCATGTAACTTTTTGAAGGAATTTTTAGGGTAACGTTCAGAATGCACACGAACCATGACATAATCTCCCATAGTAAATTCTTTATTCCTGCGTTGAACATCAGCAGTCAATTTATAATTATCATTACTTAATGTAATTTTTTGTTTTATGTCGGCATATAAGTCACGAATATGCTGCGAAAAAGCTTCGGCGAAGTTTGAAGGGCAGGAATCTTGAGGTAAAGGTAATAAGTGAATAGGTTGTCTAGGGGAATGCCCATAAACAATCTCAAAAGCGGATTTACCGGTCTACCTATTGACGGAGTTGTTATTGGCAAATTCAGTAGTGGGCAACAACAAATCCCAATTTTTCATCTTCCCACCCATTAGACACCTAAGCAAATCTCCCAAACTACGATTAACATCAGTTTGGGGATGAAGGGTAGAGGAAAACTAAAAACTTGTCCCAAAGAGCTTCCAAAATGTCTTCCCAAAATAACTCACAAACTTGACATCCCTATCAGACACAATGAAAATAGGCAACCCATGTAGTTGGACAACGTCTCTAAAGAATAACTTTGCTACATGTGAGGCATCAGTAAATTTAGTGTAAGGAATGAAATGGGCCATTTTAGAAAATCGATCCACGACAAATAGAATAAAATCATGACTACGGGTTGTTTTAGGGAATCCTAAGACAAAACCCATACTAAGGTCTCTCCATGGTGTGTGTGGAACTGGTAATGGTGTAAACAACCAAGTGTTTTTTTTCCTAACCTTTGCTAACTGACAAGTGCGACATTGTGACACTATCCTAATAATGTCATATCTTAAAGTGGGTCAATAAAACCTATCATCAACAAGTGCAAATGTCTTATCCCTACCAAAGTGTCCTACCAAACCTTCCGCATGTAATTCTCACATCAAGAAATCCTCAAGTGAAGTACGAGAAAAACTTAGTTGTGATCCTCAAAACAAGTAACCATATCTAAGGAGAAAGTCAATGTACTCATGACGGTTCCCAACTTGAACTGTGACACCCTTAAAATCGGAGGTCTTTTGTCAACCTGTTGATCACCCATCAACCGTGGAAATACACGTGAATGCCGCTTAACCCGACACCACGGCATGACATCCCTTTTACCGGGATCACAAACAACACGACGTTTGGACGGAGTCTCCCTTGTACCGGACACTCCCCAAACGCATAACCTGTGTACCATTCAATCACGTGACCCTTCCAATGTCTAATATACCACAATTTATACTTAGTATAACACAATTTTTCCCCTTGAAGTAAAAGGATTTAAGGCCCGGAAGCATAGCAAAAATATTTAAATTTTTGAGATTTAAAAAAAATCTACCGATAGAAGATGTACAAGTTCTACTGGTAGAAAAAACCTTCTGGAAATATTCTACCAATAGGTTTATCAGTGTTCTACTGGTAGGAAAATTCACTGGAAATATTCTGCCGGTAAAACTCGACGTTCTACCGATAGAAGAAGTCTACCGGAAATGTTCTACCGGTAGAAGAGCTCATCGTTCTACCTGTAGGCCTTCCCAGTTTTCCCCCGATTCCATCCTTTTTTAATTCCAATCCACTCCAACCTTATACCACATCAACCCAAATTCATATAACATCAATTTTACATTAAACATAGTCCATACGAGTTTGATTACAATCCCTTACATACAATTACATGTCTAAAAACTAAATAACATAATAGCTTTTATAAAACATGTTTTAAAAGCCACATCTCGACTTTTCTTCATTAATGAGGGCCCTTGTGAGAACTGTCCACCGGCGCATGTCCCGCACCTGAAATGTTGTCCCTATAAAAGGTGAGTCACGCTGAATAGGGTATCTCCTAAAGAAGCTACTCTTCAACCTAGATGCATATGAAATGTTTACATGTAATTCACAATCAACAATTACTCCATTCAAGATTATACAATTCAACAATAGAATCCTCTATGCCATGATATGAGATGAAACTCACACATGCAACTCAACCCGAGCCTTTGCCGGCTCTCTCAACACATGCAATGCCAATGTGTATGAATTCGGGCATTTTAAGCCTCCGTCATTGATATTACACATCCAATGACTATTAAAATTCCTGAGTCTTTCTTTGGGTGGTTATTTATGGACTCACACCAACGGGCACCCAACCGACACGACATTAATGGACTTTCATCAACGGTTTCGCGTACGACGACACACTTTATGTACTCTGCACCAACAGAGTGCGTATCCAATCATCGGGCCTTGCACCCGAGGGACATTCTAGCCCTTCTTGTTAAACCCGACCATATTTTCAATGCAACCTGTGCGACTAAGTCGAACCTCGGTCCAACTATCCCGAGCCCACGTATCATCCACCAAGAATGGTGTTTGATCAAACCATGCACACACACTCACACTCACACTCATGTCAATTTCTCACGAAAGTGATGTTACCCGTATATATGTAATGTAAATGTACAATTGTAATTCCTCAACCATGTTCAATATGTCATGAGCACAATATAAACATTTCAATATCCAATCAACATGTCTCATGGTAAATTACATCGTAAGCATATAACCACCATTAATAACCTCAATGACAATATATCATATGCATATACCAACATTTTTCAACATCAAGTTTCAAGCATGTTATAACATAATCAATGTAAATAACACACTTAATCCACCTAGGCATTTAATCAAACACCTTCAAGGCAAGAAAATCATGTAACACATAATATCTCCAAATTCTCATTTTTCAAGAAATCACAATAAGTAATTTCTACATACCCAATTAATGCTAGAATTGATTTTAACCATTTTTAATACCTATTTTTCACATTTCAAATATCATAGGTAAGTGTTATACATGAGATTACATTTCTAACACTCTACCCATTCTATATATCAACCCTAGTTTGGAAATAAACATAATTAGGAAAAAAATCCTATCTCTTGAAGCGTAAAACAAGTGGTAGAAGCTTTCAAGAACCCAAATCAAGCCTTAATCCTTGATTTCACCAAATCTCGTCTTTTTGAACTTCGTCAAACTCCGTGTTTTTTGGTACGTAGGCGTAGTTCTGATCGCGCAGATGAACTTTGATTCTTAGCCTGATGAATTCCGACCAATGGAGAGTCGTAGATTGTAGAGAGAAGTTGGAGAACTCTATCTTCTTCCCTCTCATCCTTCCAACTTAAAACCCAACTGAGAAATGGGGAGATATTCTGATTTTCTCCCCTAATTATACTCTCTAAACACTTGGCCCTCATTGCGCCACACGTCTTCCATTCCTAGGTCCAATTTTGTCCCCGTTCAAGTTCAAAATATTTTTATTTCAACTGGCTTTAAATTATTTTTTACTTTTTGTAATTTAATTTTCGGGCTCGTTTATTTAGGTCATGTAACACTCGATCGTCTCGTAAAACGCGAAAAAAATTTGACTCTCAGAATTTAACAAAAAATTGAGTGGGTAACTATATTTCGCTAGACGAATGTAACGGTGAGGTTCGCTTCATCATCCATGTTCTAGAAAAATTTGGGTTTTGAACCCCTACCGAAGTGACAAATTACCATTTTACCCTTTTTCTTAAAAATTTAAATTTACCCGGGTTTTACATTCTTTTCCCTTAAAACAAATTTCGTCCTCAAAATATACACTCGCAAATTCAACCACATGCATATGCAACATTCACATAGTACTTATGACTACAAGAATGTACCTCCATCCTCAAACAAGAATAGATGAGTGGTACGTGTCGTGTCCTCACGCTGCCATGTCGCCTCCTTCACACGAAGGTGTTGCCACACCACCTTTACCGGCGTCACAGTCTTACCTCGCAAAACCTGCTCTTGGCTATCCATGATTCGCACTGGTCCCTACTCGAAGGTCCTATCCGCATCAACAACTAGCTCGCTCTAATCCACCACATGTGTCTAATCTAGAGTGTACTTCTGGGGCTTGGAGATATGGAATATTGCGTGAACACTCGATAAATTTAGCGGTAACGCCAACTGGTAAAAAACTGTACCGACATTCCCCAGCACCTCGAAGGGCCCGATATACCTCGGCGACAGTTTTCTCCGCTTCCCATACCTGACCACTCCCTTCTTAGGCATTACCTTCAAAAAGACGTGATCTCCAACCCCAAATTCTAGAGGTTGCCGCAGTCTGTCGGTGTAGCTCTTCTGTCGGCTTTGTGCCGTAAGAAGACATTTCCGTATCAAGTCCACCTTCTCTGAGGTGTCCCTAACCAAGTCCGTACCCGTAGAAAGTTTCTCTCCAACCTCTGTCCAACCAACTAGAGAACAACACAGCCTTCCATAAAGTGCCTCATAGGGTGTCATCTGTATGTTCGCCTGATAACTATTGTTGTAGGCGAACTCCACTAAGGGTAAATGCTCTTCCCAGCTACCCTTGAGATCATGGACATATGCTCGTAGCATGTCCTCTAAAGTCTGGATGGTCCTCTCTGATTGACCGTCCATCTGGGGATGAAAAGTTGTGCTCATCATCAATTGTGTCCCCATGGTCCGTTGGAAACTCTCCCAAAAATGGGCCATGAACCTGAGATCCCGATCAGATACTATAGATTCAGGCACCCTATGCAACCAGACTATCTCCCGTATGTATAGTCTACAGAATTCTTCCAGTGTGAAGGTCATCCGTACTGTCAAAAAGTGTGCCGACTTCGTAAGCCGGTCCACTATCACCCACACCGCGTCATGACCCCGCGATGTTCGTCACAAATGGGTCATAAAATTCATCGTGACGTGTTCCCACTTCCACTCAGCCATCTCCAAAGGCTGGAGCAATCCTGCTGGTCTCTGGTGTTCAGTCTTGACCAGCTGACACGTGAGATATCGACCAACGAAATCTCCGACGTGTCTCGTCATCCCACTCTAGTAGTACTGACGACGAAGATCATGGTACATCTTCGTGTCATCTGGATGCACAACAAAACTCACTCAGATTCGAAGACTGGTGAACCACAACCCTTCCCCTGAATCGAAGACTACTATTTGTATGAATGGCCCAACCTTCGTCACCAGTACCCGACTGTACCCAGTCTCTGCTGGACAATATTTCCGTGTCCTATCTCTGGGACTCAATCACTCTACTTAGTAAGTAGGGAAGGCATAGCCACCAAACTCCCTATAGTACACTGAGCCTGTCCCTTGTAGTGCAACCCGAATTGTCCTACAGTCTCGAACTTCTGTCACTCTTAGGAAGCTACACTGCCCAAGACTCCCCGTGACTTCCGGCTGAGTGCATCAACCACTGCGTTTGTCTTATCGGGATGGTAATGTAAGGTGTGGTCATAATCCTCCAAGTACTTCATCCACCTGCGTTGCCTCATATTGAGGTCCCATTGAGTGAAGATGTACTTCAGACTCTTGTGGTCCAAAAACTCCTCAAACTGCTTACCATAAAAATAGTGGCGCCAAGCCTTCAAGACAAAGACAATGACCACCAACTCAATGTTGTGCTTGGGGTAGTTTTGTTCGTGGTTCTTTAACTATGGAGAACCATAAGCCACCACCCTCCCAGACTGCATCAATACACAACCAAGTCCGTTCTTGGAGGCATCACAATACACCGTATACTTCTGTCCCCTCTCTGGAACTATCAAAATAGGAGCTGAAGTAAGCCTCTCCTTCAACTCTTGGAATGCCCTCTCGCAAGGGTCATCCCACTGAAACTTGACCTCCTTTCGGGTCAATCTCGTTATAAGTGCAGCTTGTCGGGAGAAGTCCTCAATGAATCTTTTGTAATACCATGCCAATCCCAAGAAACTGCGTATCTTGACGACTGACTTTGGCCTCTCCCATCTCATGACTGCTTCAACCTTCTTTGGGTCCACCGAAACACTCGAAGCTGACTCCTCGTGTCCCAAAAATTTTACTTATGTCAGCCAAAATTCACATTACTGAACTTGGCGTACAATTGATGGTCCCTCAAGGTTTGAAGAACAACCCTCAACTGATCCTCATGTTCCTCCTTAGACTTGGTGTAAATCAAAATGTTGTCAACAAAGACCACGACAAACTAATCTAGGTAGGGTTGGAACACCCTATGCATGAGATCCATGAATACAGCCCGGGCATTTGTCAGTCCAAAAGGCATCACAGTGAACGTGAAATGCCCATATCGCGTCCAAAACGCTGTCTTAGGGATATTCGCCTCCCTAATCCTCAACTGATGGTAACCCGTGCGTAGATCTATCTTGGAGTAGATTCGTGCCTCTCTCAGTTAATCAAACAAGTCATCAATCCGCGGCAAAAGGGTATCTATTATTGATAGTAATCCGATTCAATTGCCAGTAATCTATGTATAGCCGAAGGGTCTTATCATTCTTCTTGACAAACAACACCGGAGCGCCCCAAGGTGAGGTACTCGGTCTAATGAAGCCCTTGTCCATCGATTCTTACAATTGGACTTTGAGTTCCTATAACTCTGCAGGTGCCATTCTTTGTAGAGTTATAGAAATGGCCGAGGTATTGGGGTGTAAGTCAATGGTGAAGTCTACATCCCTATGTGGAGGTAATTCTGGTAGTTCGTCCGGAAAAACGTCCTCATACTTACAAACCACCCGAGGTAGACCAAACTCTTGTCTCGCCTCGTCCTCCAGGGTAAGGCTCGCAAGTCAGCTCATCAATTGCCCATGCCAACGAGAATCATACACTACTTGGGATAGGACATCATGTTTCTCCCCCTGAAACTTGAAACAAACACCTTCCGGTGTGTAGACGGTGACCCGTTTTCGATCACAATCAATGACGACTCGCTGTGCCGTTAACCAATCCATCCCAAGGATGACATCAAACTCTGACATGTCCATAAACCTAAGGTCCATGGTGAGTAGAATTCCCGAGATCTCTAGCTCACAACCTCGACATATTTGATTAATGCATACTCTAGCTTCTAGGGGAGAACTCACATGCAATGACTCTTCCAAGGTCTCAACGTCTAAGCCCAAATCCCTCACATATGATGCAAAAATAAATGATGAATGCGATGCACCATAGTCAAATAATACCCTTGCCAATAAGCGAGAGAGTAGAAATGTACCCTGAATAACTGAGTGATTCACTGGCTCAGTTTGAGGTGTGATGGTGTAGACTTGCCCTTGGGTCCCCGAAGTCTCGGCTTGTAAGCCCTGTCCTCGGCCTTGACCCATGCCCTGGCCCATCTGGCCTGATTGCGGAGTCCCCATTCGTGAAGTAGTAGGGGCTTGTGCAGCACCCTGAAACTGATACTGGCTTTCCTGGCCCATGGTAGGGTAGGGAGTAACGAAATAAGTCTATTTATGCCCTACCGATGACTGGGACTAAGATGCCTCATTGCTCTGGGATCCCTGTCTCTGAGGACAATCTCGCTTCATGTGACCCGGCTAGTGGCATATGAAACAAGTCCTCTGGCCTGCCTAGTAGGTAGTGCTAAAGTTTGTCCCGACTTGGGAAGATTGATCTTGGCCTTGGCTTTGATAGCCGCGACTCTGTCCTTGAAATCCTTGTGGGGTAGAAGTCTTTTGCTTCTTCCCCGAACTAGAAGAAGAGAATTGACCATCCTTCTTCTTGTTCTTGGCACCCGTCTCCCGGATGTTCCTTGCGTCATCGACCTCTCTCTCAATGGCTATAGCTGTCTCGACCATCGAGTCCAAATCTTGTAGGCGGTGGCCCACAATCTTTCCCCGGATGGACAATTTCAAACCATTCTCGAACCTCCTCACTTTGGCCATGTCTGTGGTCACGTAATCATCGGCGAAACGGGCTAGCTCAGTGAACTTAGTCATGTATTCTATCACCGTCATAGTCCCCTGCTTCAAATCCAAGAATTCTCCAGCTTTCGCGTGTCAAACAACCGATGGGAAGTACTTGCCCATGAAGAGCTCTCGGAACTCTCCCCATGTCATCGATTCTAAGTTCTTCGAGGCCTTTGCCCAATCCCAACACAGATGGACCTCTCTTTCTAGTTAGAATGCTGCTAGCCTTATCTTAGTGGCATGGAAGGTGATCTCCATAACCTCTAGGATCTTGTCAACTTGTTGGAACCATTGGTCGGCCACCATCGGATCCGCCCCTCCCATAAAAGTTGGTGGCTTGTGTGCCTTCAGCTTTTGGAGGTTACTTGAGCCTCTTTGGCCCACATTGGCGCTAGTTTGTGCAAAGGTAGCCGCCATGGTGCCAATAGCCACCATAAAGGCTTGTTAGTCAATGGCCGGTGGTGGTTGGTTGTTGTTTCGCCCACCTCCTCGGCTAATCCGGTGTCCTCTCCCTCTATTAGCCATCTACACACATGTCAAATAGCAATAGAGCACTAACTTACTATCCTAAGATAGAGATCAAGTGGAAACTTTGAGATTTCTCTCGTTGTCTCACTAGTAGGGTATGTGCCACCCACTAGTAGACATTATACCATGAACCATCCCGTTCCTTCTTTTTCCGACCCCCAAGGTTATGTTCTCTAATCCTTGTGTCTCTTTTCCATATACATTTAATCATGCATATTGTTCAAATAACACATAACACATAATACATAACATGTAGCATTTAAAATACATAACATGTAATGCACAATTGACGCAATGGCATAGACCTATGCCCCGCAAGCTCTAGGTAAATCGAAAACCTTGGCTTTGATACTAAGCTGTGACGTCCCTAAAATCAGGGGTCATTTGTCAACCCGTTGATCACCCATCAACCTGCGAAAATACACGTGAATGCCACATAACCCGACACCACGGCACAATATCCCCTTTACCGGGATCACAAACAACACGACGTTTGGACGGAGTCTCCCTTGTACCGGGCACTCTCCAAACGCAGAACCTGTGTACCTTTCAATCACGTGACCATTCCAAGGTCCAATATACCTCAATTTATACTTAATATAACACCATTTACCCCCTTGAAGTAAAAGGATTTAAGGCCCAGAAGCATAGCAAAAACATTTAAATTTTTGAGATTTAAAGAAAACCTACCGGTAGAAGATGTACAAGTTCTACTGGTAGAAAAAACCTTCTGGAAATGTTCTATTGGTAGGTTTATTAGTGTTCTACTTTTGGAAATGGTTTAGAAAATCTTTTTAATTTCAAAACACCTATGAGCCATACACGGATTGCTTTCAATTCCATTTAATCTTAATCATCCTAACTTAAAATAAATAAGGGTTCATCTTAGGTGTGTAGGTCATTACCTTTGTCCTAAGTTGCATACGGAGTTTGAATGATATTGTTTTGACGTTTAATTTCCTTCCTTTAATGACGCTTTCGGATCTTCAACTTAATAGCATTATAACCATAGAAAAGATTGAGATTTACAATAGACTCTACGATATTAGCCAATTACAAAATGTGATCAAACAAATAAATAATGTTCTGTAGTTGAAATTTAAACCTTCTAGAGTGGGAAAAAAATTGCATTTTTCAATTATAACCTTACAAGCACTCCACTAGTCAACCTGTCTGTTGAAGAATAAATACTTAAATTACACCATCTCCAACAGGTTAAGCTTTTGGAATAGATAGTTATTTAACATGGTATTAGAGTAAAATGTCTTATGCTCGAATGTCGCTGTCATCCTAATTATTAAATGATTTCCTAGTGCTAGACCCAAAATCTAGCCCGCATGTGAGAGGGCATGTTGAAGACTAAGTACTTAAATTACACCCTCTCTAACAGTTTAAACTTTTGGAGTATATGATTATTTAACACTGTCAAAAGAAGTGTCTCAGGTGTGCATCTGTCTCTGTAACTCGAAGAGAGAGAGAGAGAGAGAGAGAGAGAGAGAGAGAGAGAGAGAGGAGGAAACTTGAGGGAAAAATGTATTTGGGAATTAGTCGATCGGAGCTCCAAGCTCCATTGGAGTCAGCAAGTCGTGTAGCATTGCAAAAGTGTAGATCGAGCCTCGAGGAGTGGTCTAGTGCGCAATCGTCATGAAACAACAGAAGACAAATGTGAGTTTCACATAGTTTGATTCAGCTTCCATGTGGGCATCACCAATTCTTTCTCGTCTCTACTTTTTTTGGTTGTTTTGTTGTTGTTTTTTAAAAGGGGGACTGATATCTGTGATTCATTCACGAACTATCCTATTCGGCATTGAGTTGAGTTCGAGGTGCACCAATTTAACCGAGTTTTGTCTGATTCGAGTGAGACTAAGTGGATTTGATGGAATTTGTATTGTTATTGTTTTGGTAGGAGCCTAGTCGGATATGACTTGGCCGAGTCATATCAGACTCGGTCGATACGTTGAACGTTGTTTGAAATGTATGTTCCAATTCGCTCCACATTTCTCGTAGGATGTTATAACATGTTGCCAGACTCATTTTTTAGTTTGTTCTCATGGGTTTTGTGCTTCAAATCATAAGTCTAAGCGACATTATTCAACTGCGACTAAATCGGACCTACGACATCCAAATTCTTCTTTTTGTTCACAAGAACAGATATTGGTTACTGGTTCACTGCGTCCCATTTAGCAAAGGGTGTATCTGTATTTTTCGGTCCACATGAACTATAATGCTGGGCAAGACCAAGCCAGATAATCAGTGACATCAAGCTTAACCATTGTAACTTATCCGAGAGTTTTTATTTTTTGATGGAAATTGACACAATATACCACTGCTAGAGCTGTAAATCTTTTGCTAATCTTAGACATGGTCACAATAGATCCGAAACGAAAAATGGAACCTTAAACTACCTGAATACCATCAACCGAGACCAATCCACAACCCAAACATTGAGTAAAACAACACTAGAGCCGAACTACATATAGCCTCTTTTTAGTAAGAAATTGGCTTAAATTATCATGGAATGCAGAAAATAAGCTCCCTCAAATGTATTTGCATTTTTTTAGAAGATTTTAAGAAGCAACAAAAATTGTGAAAAATATAAGAAAATCAGCTATAGAAATTGCACCCTTTTCCCAAAATCATTAAAAATTAAGAAGAAAATCAAAATTGAATGATCTGAAATAACTCCTAACAAAATACCAAATGAATCCCGATAAAAAAACAAAGCGGCATGATGTCATGTTATATGGGCACCCTACTAGGATCCCTATTTGTCCTCAACGTCATCTACCCAGTTTTGAATAAGGCCCGACCTTGGATCTGTCTCTCAAGATCTTTGGAAGCTCTGTTACTAAGTAGAAATAGGATAGCTGCAGATTAGGGTTTGTGAAGGAGAAGGAGAGAAAGAGGATGAAAAAATCTTTAAAATGCTAGACGAATCTTCACAAGAAACCTGGGATTTTCTTTCTCTGAGATGACATCAGCACCCTACCAAGATACATTTCCTCAACTTAACTGTCTTTTCGATTAAGTCTAGACCTTGATCGATGCTTTGGTAGCAAGTTGAAACAGGATAGTCACAATTTTAGGGTTTTTGAAAGAGGAAACAAGGAGAAAAAAAAAAGAGAAAGAAAACTCTTCAGAAGGATAGTCCATCGAATTTATTGCAATCCTACGTCCTTCTCTATTTTTATTATTAGGTATCGCAGACAAATAACCAAAATGCCCATCATTCAGATTTTCCATGTATTCTAACAATAAATACCTTCTTATTTTTGTTTCTTTAAAAATATAAGTATCACCAATACAATTCTTTGCTTCTCGGCCGATTCAGATACAACATGGACTCGGACATTAAAGTCTCCTGTTAGTCTTATCAAGTAATGCACACTGAGTTTGCTCCACGGCTAGAGGCTTAAACTTGTGATGAGTTTGCAAACACAATTTCGCCCCACATGTTTGTGTTCCCAGTTATGGTTCACATTTCTCATGTTTTATTGAAATAAACACTAAGAATCTATGATAAAAATTACTCCTGAAATTACTGGCTTGTGATTTTTTTTTTTTTTTTCCAAAACATTTTTGGCAGAAATGTTCCTCAAATTATAGAGGCTTTGAGTGTGGATGGATCTAGTGATCAGCAGATACAATCCTCGAAAGTTGATACTTCAACAGGTCCTGCATATTTTCTGTATATTTGTTTTTTTAGTAGCTTCAAGGGGTCATTACAATAACCTGATCTTGTTTGGAATTACATGATTTTCTTGAGCAGGCAAAATTTTGGTCTCACCAACTGACAGATACGCAGTTGTTCCAGATGACAAGGTAGGTTTTTCTTCTATATTTCGATCGCTAAAGTTGGCAAGATTTGAAGCTTCATTTACTGTTGCTAAAGAAAGCATGGTATTAAATGCTGGGAACATGACTAAGTGCCACAACTATTCACACTTTCCATTGTACCCAAAAAAAAACACTATTCACGCTTTCTTATGCAATAAGCAAGACAAGTTTTGGGGTGGAGTCAGTCGTCACTCTTACTTCACTCTCAGCTCAAGTTATGGGTTATCTCTACACACGATACCTAAATGGCATGCATTGCAATGGCATAATCAAGAGACTTGGTAAAACTCTCATTTTCCTCTCATATGGATTAAAAGTAACCACAAAAACTGTGTTTTTGAACTAATCTACGACTTTTACATTTTTTGATAGAATAGACAACCGAGTGTGTTAAACGTGCTAAAACGGAAATTTTACATGAGAAAAGTTGTTTCCTTCCAAAATAAACTCGGCTAACTCGGTATAACTTGGTACCATCTTGTTCGACTCGCACGATTCGCATCTGAGTCAAACCAAGTCACAGGAATCGGACAACAAGGAAAATGCCAAAAAAAAAAAGGCAAAAGAGATAATAGAAGATGAACCCTAAATCAACCCCTTTTATCCATAATATAAATAGATCAAGCAATTGAAAATATTAGCAATGCAAACCAGTGAATCACGAAAGAATCGCTTCATCACATCCGAAGAATTGCCTTAATCACAACTTCCTTCTTCTTCTTCTACACCATTGCAGCCACCCTAGATGTTTGAGCAGAAAACATCCATCATGAAGCTTCAATCTCTGGTTTCCTCCAACACCCAACCGACTCCATTAACTGAGGCTGAGAGGAAGATAGAGGGAAGACAAAGCTAGCTGGTTGATTGTGCTCTCTCTCCCTTTGCACTCCAGTTCTCAGTCTTTCTCTGCTCTCCCGTTCTCAACCTCTCTCTGCTCTCCCGTTCTTAGTCTCCCTCTGTCCGTTCTAAACCTCTTCTCTGCTATCTACTATCTTATTCTGTCGTTCTTGGTCTCTAATGGCAATAGAACCTGCAACATTGATGGGAGGAAGAATGGAGCAGGTCATAAGGGGAAAGACTTGCAGGGTATTAGAGGAGTGTTGCGAGTTGATTGGAGCGACGAGTGCTGTGAGCTAGCGATTTTGATGCTGCTCTTGTTCGTCTTTATTCCCCAAAATCTAGTCTCTCTCTCACACCTCTCTTGTGGGAATCAATTCTGACTATATTTTTCATTTGGGATTTTGAATTATGTTTGAATTTGATTGATTGTGTAAAGAAAAATTCACATTTCACGCGTAGGATCTTTTCACTTGATTATGCACGATAAGTTGCATGCTAGACCTAGAGCGGGAGGGTTGAATAGTTTAATTTCAATTTGCTCCAATAAAACACCAATTTTAACCTAATTATACCACAATTATCAAATTCAAAGTTAATTTATCAATTAGCCCCGTAAACCCCTTTTAACACGAACAACTCAAACTCGTCATGTGAATTGATGTATAGATTTATCAATTTATTGATTAACACTCAAATTCACAAAGATGCAAATCTCATTCAAAGCCACAATCACCAAAACCACTATTTAATGAATGAATGCTCTACCAATCAAATCATCAAACATTTGGTGTGCGTATGTGCATCAATTGCAAGTGTATAAGCAAATAAAGCAATAAAGAGACACAAGCAATTGTTGATGCGCCAACCTTTCTCGGGAAAAGTCGTGGGGAGCCATTCGGGGTTTACCAAAACCCGAGGTCAATCTACGAATACTCTAGAAAGGTTTAGGCCTTTTCTAGCTTAAAGCGGCTTTACCCTAGTTGTAAACTATAGTCCCATATATATAGGCCATAACATAGGGTTTGTCTCGAGAACCAAAAAAACACAGACTCACAATGATCGCTTGAGTAGTGTGTGAGCGGTCAAGTGGGCAGTGGTTTCTGGAGTGAAAAATAAGTCAGTGTAGACCTTTAGGTTGGCCGACCGCTCGAGCCATCTATAGACTGCTCTAGCGGTTAGACAGCCTCCTGTTTTGTCTCCCTAAGTGTTCAAAGACAGCTCTAGCCGAAGGCAAGCGCGTCGAGGGCAGTACCTACTAGTTTTTAACGTAGAAACTAAGCAAAAATTAGACTTATTGAGCACTAAAGGGTGTTGATCAAATAGGATCCGATACATGACTTATTCTATGTTTTTAAAACACATTTAATGTTTAGAAAAACTTTTCTTGGAAAAGCCTAAAAGTCATTCACGGATCAAGTGAAAAATAAATAAAGAAAATAGGTGAGTTCATGTCAAGTTTGTGTATGCACTCCTTCTGAGTATTTGAATAAACTCCCCCTTACCTGATTCTCATGCAACTAATTCAAGTTAGGAAATGAATTTGTTTTCAAAATTACCCCAAAATTCTTCCTCTTTTTATCGTAAAATGCCAAACTAATGACATATCATAACATATAAGGCAAAACATGGTATAACAAGTAGATATCAGGACAATCCTACTAGCAAGAGTAGACATGTGGAATAAAGAAAATGACAAACATGACATTTAACTCAAAGTCTATATGATAAAACATCATAGCTATGGACTAAGAGTGTGTCCCAACAAAATAAAATAAACAAAAAGAAAAGTCAAGACAAGAAAACTAGAGTACTCAAGTACATGCCCATGAATAAATAAAGCACTCAAATCCTCTCATATTGTCCTATACTAAGTCTATTAAGCAGTTCCTGTAGCCACATCATCTCCACCATTACCGTAACAGTGAACCTCAAGTCATCATCCCTAGCCTTTGTCCTCTTTATCAAATATGCTAGTTTCTTCTTATTCTTCTTGTAAGATTTTGTGATGACTGGATTATAAAGAGGTTTGGCTCACATTAGAAGCAAGAGGCACCAAAAATGAAATTCTAGAGTCCTATCACCTGCCCTTCTAGGAGACCGCTCAAGCCATTTATAGGCCACACGAGTAGTCCCTAAAAGCTTGTTTGCTCAATTGACAAATCAACTATCAGCTCACCCATAGACCACTACAACTCTTCTAATCTTTCTATCAACTCAATAAGCCATCAAAAGGCTCGGGCCTTGGTAAGGGTGGAGTCGAGCTAGCCTAAATATAGTCTTTTAGTCCCTTTCTGATAAACAATACTACTCATAACGAAAAAGAGATAAATTTATTTATAGATAGATATCATTTAACGAATTGCCCAATTGTCGATTAACTGCGTCGACCTATCCCCAATCATGCACACGGATGAATTGTACAATCTAAATGTAACTAAATGCACATGCATGAATGAAATACAGATAAAAAATGTAATGCAATTTTCTATTTTGATAGTAAAAACATAATGTCATCAATCATGAAAACCGCGTATGTTGTCATCTGTTGAAAATATTACTATAATATAATTAGGATTTACACTTACTGTAATAATTTATACCACACAAAGGTTATACTTATCTTTTGCATCCTTATTCAGTGACTATAAATACAAGATTAATAGTGAGAGGTAGGGTATGTCAAAACCTCTATTTGCCTCTCTTATATTGTGTTAAGTATTTCTCTCCTCTAAACTTAACATGGTATTCGAGCAGTTAGGTCTAATTTCTTATTAATCACCTTTGTCCTTCTTCTTTTCTTTTTGTTACTATCTTTCTTTTTCCTTTTTTTTTTCTTCTCCGTTTTTACTGTGTGGGAGATCACTTATACTGGTTCTACCAGCATATTGGATGGGTTTGCACTCAATTTTGCATTCCCCAAGTTGTAGTTTCTGTTGGAAATCAATGGTGTAAGTAGTCGATGATTGTTTGACGGGTTGTACTGTGGTGGTGGTGATGGTGTTGTTTTGGGTTCGTGGTTGTCGATGTGGTCAGTGATCGTTTGACTGGTTGTACTGTTGTGGTGCTATTGTCGCCGGTGTGTGACGTTAAAGTATTTTTGTTGTGGTCATCGTTGGTTGCTACCAGAGTTGTGGTTGTCGTCGTAGGAAGCTGTGGTCGTCGGTGCTGTCGCTTGGTTGTGCCACTGTGGGAGGCACTGTTGGAGGCGAGGGTTTTGTTGGAACCCTAACTGTGAAGAAGATGACTAGTGTGCGGGTCAGATCGAATCGTTTCTGGTTGCGGGCTTAAATTAATTCTAAAGCTCAGCAACCCAAGTTCAACCTAGCCCTCTTAGTTTGTTGCCAGCCCAGCCCAGCATTGGTCCATCCTCTTCTAAACCGGTTCATCACGATCCAGACCAGTTCAGCATGGTTCGGGGCCGATTCAGGGCTGGTTCAGCACGGTTCAACGTTGGTCCAGCCAATCTTAGGCCGGTTTAGATCAGTTTTACCGGGTTCACGTTCTGTTCAGGCACGACTGAGCTTGATTCCTCATGGTTCAAGCGCGAGTACACCTGGTTCAGTCCTGTCCAGACTTGAGTTAGCCGGTTCACTTCCGGTTTAGCACTGTCCAGCCCTCGCTCAGTTGGTTCATCTCCGATTCAGCCTACCTTAGGCCGGTTCAGGTCTGTTCCACATAGTCTGGTTCCTATTGAGCATGTTTTAGATCTGTTTTACCTTGTTTTAGATCTGGTTCTGAGATTTGTTTGAGTTCAAATCACACTTAGGTGGCTAGTTCCGAGTTCTATGTCTCTTTTGAACTATATTCTTTCTGTCATATTACTATGGAACCCAAGAACGATGATCAATCTGCCATTACTTCTTCTTTGCCATCAAGTTTGTCTCCTACTGTTCTTCTTAACGGTCTCATGACCTCCGTTAAATTTAATGGGACCAATTATATTCTGTGGTTACGAGCAGTTCAAGTATTTTTTAAAGGTAAATGTTTTAAGAAATATTTAGTGGACCCTAAACTCAAGGAAGGCACTATTGGGTATGATCAGTGGGAACTGGCAGATGTTCATATTATTTTATTATTATTGAATAGTACTGAGGCTAGTATTAGTTCCACTTTACTTTAATTTTATTATTTTGTTGATGATTATTTTCGTGTGATTTGGTTATTTCTTATGAAAGCTCGATTTGAATTATTTTCTATATTTGAGACAAGTAAAAACCCAATATGATTGTCGTATTCGTGTTCTACATTCTGATAATGCTAGAGAATATGAATCTGATTCTTTTTCATCTTATCTTCATAAAATTGACATGTGTCTATACCTCTTAGCAGAATGGTGTTGCTGAGCATAAGAACCGACATTTGTTAGAAGTTACTCGTGCATTATTATTCCACATACATGTACCTCGTGTTTTTTTGAGTGATGTTGTCCTTACAGCGTGTCATCTCATTAACCGCACGACGTCTTTTGTGTTAAATGGGCAAGTCCATATTCTATTCTTGTACCCCAAACCCCGTTATTCTCCCTACCTCCTAAAGTTTTTGAGTGTGTTTATTTCGTTCATAACTTGGGGCCTGAGTTTGATAAACTTGACCCTCGTGCTACCAAGTGTGTCTTTCTTTTATACTCTCGCACACAAAAGGGGTATCGTGCTATAGTTCCACTCTTCGTCGATATTTCACTAGTGCTGATGTCACTTTTAATGAAGTTGTTCTGTATTTCTCGGCTCCTGAACAGCCTCTAGATCTTGACTTTGGGTTATCAACTCCACCACCACCATTTCCCTTACCGTCGCCTACTCCCCTGTCTATTGTGTTACCATCTCATTCTCCGCAGGTTAGTAATTTTGTTTCTTATGATGTCTTGTCTCATGCCTTTTCTTGCTTTACATCGCAACTGTATACTATCTCTATTCCAAAGACCCTATAGGGTGCGTTGTTTGATCCGGATTAGAGGAAAGCTATGGAAGTGGAGATGAATGTCTTACATCATAATGAGACTTGGGATCTTGTTCCCTTAACACCTAAAAAATGGACAGTTGGTTGTCGATGGGTGTATACTGTTAAATTTTATTCGGATTTTTCTGTTGAGCGCCTCAAAGCCTGACTTGTTGCTAAGAGTTTCACTCAAACTTATGGTGTTGATTATGCGGAGATATTCTCTCCTGTTGTCAAAATCTCCTCTGTTCGTGTTTTAATTTCTTTGTCTGCTAATCTTGATTGGCCATTGTTGCAGTTAGATGTCAAGAATGCCTTCTTACATAGTGACTTGGCTGAGAAGGTCTACATGGAGTAGCCACCTGGGTTTACTGCTTAGGGGGAATACTGTAAGAGTGTGTGTCGACTAAAGAAATCTATGCAGTATTCGATTTTGGTCTTCTTCGATGTCAGACAGACCATTGTGTCTTTCACAGACAGACAGATGCTGGGTACACTCTATTGGTTGTTTATGTTGATGATATTGTAATCATTGGTAATGATTTCGAGGGTATTACTCATTTAAAAGCATTTCTGCAAGATAAATTTCATACAAAGGATTTGGAAAAATGCTAGTATTTTTTGGGTATTGAAGTTGTTAGATCTAAGCACTGTATTTGTCTGTCCCAAAGAAAATATGTACTCAATATGTTGGAAAAGGCAGGTTTAGTGGGTGGTAGACCAATTGATGTCCCTATATATCTAAATTAGAAGTTGTTGGTGGACGATGGTGCACTGTTTGATAATCCAGGTCGGTACCGCAAGTTGGTTGAGAAGCTTAATTATCTCACTATTACCTAACCAGATATTGCATATGCAGTCAGTGTGGTAAGTCAGTTTATGGGATGCCCTAGAGTACCACACTGGGATGCAGTCATTCGTATTATTCGATATCTCAAATGTGTTCCTGGTCTTGGATTGCTATATCGAGCTAATGGACATCTTAGAGTGGAAGGGTTTTCGGATGCTGATTGAGCTGGTTCTCCCTCTGATCGGCGATCAACCACTGGTTATTGCACTTTCTTGGGAGGTAATGTTGTTTCATGGAAAAGTAAGAAGCAAATAGTGGTAGCATGATCCAACGCTGAGGCGGAGTATAGAGCGATGGCACATACAATTAGTGAGTTGACATGGTTACTACACTTTATTAGGAAAATTGGTTTCTCCGTTCAACTTTCTTTACAATTGTTTTGTGATAATTAGACAGCTCTTCATATTATTGCAAACTCAGTGTTTCATGAGAGAACCAAACATATTGAAGTTGACTGTCATTTTATTTGAGACAAGATACTGAGTGGTGATATTGCAACTCCATTTGTGAGATGTGAGGTTTAACTTGCTGACATGTTTACCAAAGCATTGAGTCGTAGTCGCCTTGTAGCTATTTGTTCCAAGCTTGAATTATATGATGTCTATAGTCCAGCTTGAGGGGAAGTGTTGAGAATATTACTATAATATAATTAGGGTTTACACTTATTGTAATAATATATACCACACAAAGGGTATACTTGTCTTTTGCATCCTTGTTCAGTGACTATGAATACAAGATTAATATTGAGAGGTAGGGTATGTCAAAACCTCTATTTGCCTCTCTTATATTGTGTTAAGTATTTCTCTCCTCTAAACTTAACATCATCAAAGCAATGCATCCTAATTTTTTAATCTCATACATTACTCTAATGTAGATTAATTAGCATAAAACTCAATTTTCATGCATCGTAGAGCAATATCCTCTTAATTCAATTTCACTCACACGTATTCAAATATTGTATTTTTTATCAATTCAAGTGTAACATGTATGAAACCAAACTCTGACACCTTTAATAGACCTCTATATGGATTCCTAATGCATTGTCTAAGTGAATGTATGCCCGGTTAGTGAATCTCTTATATGCATTTTTTTTTTTAGACACTCTCCCTTGTTTTTACATCTCTTCTTCTCATAATGGCTTCATTTAACACAAATCTGAATTTCGTACTTTTTCAATGTATGCTTCTGAACGTGAAGAAATTAGCTCTTTGAGCTTTACATATGAGCAATGGCGACCGCCGACCGACATAGAGTACTCTCAACAATTCAAGTGCAATTGATATTAGCCATTCTATTTTTTTATGCCTCATAGTTGGCCACATTGGGCTCTTTTCTTACAGTTGGCTCTTTGACATCTTTTAAAGAATTTGAGGCTTTACTAACCTTTAGTTATGTGTTCACTCATTACCAACACTTAGAGTCATGTAAGGTTATTAATTAATCAAGCTAGCTAGACTCTTAAGTATGAAGGTGATTGGTTGCCATGGACTTAGTTTTTTTTTTTAATTTTCACAAAGATCACATATCCAAGCATGCTAGGGTGAAAGAGAATTGGTTTAAGATCATCTAAACCAAAAAATGTATATATAATTAAATTATATTAAATTGTATAAAATCTAACTTATTCACTAATTTAAACAGAATGTATATAAATCAAAACTAGTGCACTTACATTGACACAGAACAGCACGAATAGTAAAATTCAGAAAACCAGAAATCCAATAATAAAAACAATAATCCGAGCCCTGTATAATCACAGTTTTCTTAAGACAAATTTGCTCCCTCTCGGTGCTTAAGGTTGATAAGCAACTGTCTCCCAAGATAGAATAAATTTCGTTCTTGAAAATACAACACTTCAATCTCCAAGACTCCAACAAACACAATTCCGTGTTTATACTTGAATCGAATTTGAAATAATAATGCAGCAATACGCAGAGAGAGAAGAAAGACTGAGTACTTAATTTAGTATTTTGGATAATTGAGAGAACTAGAATGAGAGAGCAATTCTTGACTTGTTCAATGATATGTTTTGGGAGTGCAAGGAATCACTTATTTATAGACTCCCTAGTAGCTTTTCATAAAGGGTATAACCATATGTACTGGTACCTTTAATCCAAAGGATATCAATGTTGACTTTATGAAAAGGTACAACCATTTGAAATTGTGTCTTTTTGTCCAAGAGATATCAATGGCGACTTTATGAAAAATGGTGACTTTATGAAAAATTGTGACTATTTGTAATGGTGTCTTTTAACCAAAATGTGTTAATGGTGGCTTTATAAAAAGATGTAATTATTTGGATTAGTGTTTTTAACCAAAAGTCACCAATTTTGAAGTAATAGCATTTCATGTTATATTCACTTCACGCCTTTTCAATTGCTCCCAAAAGTCAAAGAGTTTAACAATTTCTCATTCAACACTTAAATGATTTTTTTTAAATAAATATACCATTATTTCCAACAATCCCCTACATGAATGAAAATTAAATGTATGATAATGCAGACACTGGTTCAAGTACAGGTGAAATGTTACTACATCTGGATAAGTAGCCAGTGGATTTGAAATTTTCATAGTGGCAAACTATCGGATTTACTTGGCTATCCAGTGGACATGATGTCTTTGAACTGTCAGTCGTTTATGTAAACTAAGACAATAGAATTCACACAGTAACCCTTCAGACACAGTTGGTTCTCACGTTTGTGTTCATTTTGGCCTTGAACACCACTTGGTTTCATGAGTAATTTTAGAGTAATCAGCCTACGATTCTCATAAAAGCGGCCCCTTCTTTGCTCACATAGGTGATTTCTAATTAAGAGTATCCTGCTATACCCCACTTGGACATTTCCAAGTTACAGAATATCATTAAAAGCGTAACTTACCCTAGTTCTCGCAACAGATGTGCACTGTCTCATTATAAGAATGGGAAGGAGTTTAGAAAATCTCTTCAGTGCTTACGGAGTTACACATAATTCGATTGTCCCTTTGAACTTAGATATTGGGATCTCCAGTCAACTAAGTTGGGTTGCCATTATGGTGACTCTTGGTTAAGTAATAGTCTTTAAGCCTATTCCCCTCGATGAACTTTCCACTTGCTCTCTAGTCAAACCTTTTGTAAGTGGATCCGCAATATTATCTTTTGACTTCACATAGTCAATAGATATAATACCATTAGAGAGCAATTGTCTAATGATATTGTGTCTACGACGTATGTGTCTAGACTTACCGTTATACATACAATTCTGTGCCCTTCCAATCATAGATTGGTTATCACAGTGAATACATATTGCAGGCACAGACTTTGGCCAATTTGGAATATCCTCTAAGAAGTTACGAAGCTATTCTGCTTCTTCTCCAGCTTTATCTAAGGCAATGAACTCAGATTCTATTGTAAATCTAGTAATGCAAGTTTGCTTTGAGGATTTTCAAGACACGGCTGCACTACCTAAGGTAAAGACATTTCCACTCGTAGATTTTGAATTTTTAGTATCAGATATCCAATTAGCATCGGTATATCCTTCGAGTACTACTGAGTACTTCGTGTAGTGCAAACCATAGTTTTGAATATGTTTTAAATATTTCAAAACTCTAATAATTGCTTTCCAGTGATTTTTTTTGGGATTACTTGTATATCGACTTAGCTAACTCACTGAGTATGCTATATCCGGACGAGTACAATTCATTATGTACATTAAACTACCAATTATACGTGCATATTCTAACTGTGATATGCTATTATCCTTATTTTTAGAAAGATGGATATTAACATCGACAGGTGTTCTCATAGGTTTTATCTCATACTTATTGAACTTATTTAAGTATTTTTTTAATATAATGAGATTGAGATAACATGAATCCATCTGACGTTCTAGAAATTTTAATTCCTAATATAATGTCAGCAACACCTAGGTCTTTCATTTTCAAACTTATTTGTCAACATCCACTTGGTAGCTTTAATGACATCGTTATTGCTGCCTATAATTAACATGTCGTCAACATAAAGACATATAATAACGTATCCACTATGAGTGCTCTTGACATATACACATTTGTCACTCATTTATTTTGAACCCATTTGACAACATTGCTTTGTTAAATTTTTCATGTCACTACTTTGGTGTTTGTTTTAAACCATACAAAGATTTAACAAGCTTGCATACTTTCTTTTCTTGTCCATTAGCAATAAATCCCTCAGGTTGTTCCATGTATATTTCATCTAATTCACCATTCAAGAATGTTGTATTTACATCCATTTGATGTATTTCAAGACCATTAAATGTAGCTCTATCAATTAACATCCGTGTGAAAGTAATTCTAGTAACTGGTGAATAAGTGTCAAAATAATCCAATCCTTCCTTTTGTTTATTTCCTTTGCTTACAAGTCTAGCTTTATACTTGTCAATGGATCCATCGGCTTTCATCTTCTTTTTAAAGATTCATTTACAACCTAAAGGTTTGTTACCTGATGGAAGATCCACTAACTCTCATGTATGATTTCTCATAATGGATTCAATTTCAAAATCGACAGCTTCCTTCTAATAAGGAGTTTCGGGGGAGGACATAGCTTCTTTGAACCTTTGAGGATCATTTTCTAATAGATAAGTTAGAAAATCAGGATCAAATGACTTCGAAGTCTTTGTTCTCTTGCTATGTCTAGGTTTATTTTCAATGAACTCCTCTTTTTGACTATTACTAGTCGTAGCCTCAATTGGTCTCTTTAATGAATTTGATTCATGTGACATATTGAATGGAAAATTATTTTCAAAAAATGACGTATTCCTTGATTCTATAATAGTATTAATATACACATCAGGAATCTCAGATTTGTGAACAAGAGATCGATATGCACTACTGTTATGGGCATAACCAATGAATACACAATTAATGGTTTTTGGTCCTATCTTAACTTTTTTATGTTTAGGAACTGCAACTTTTGCTAGACACCCCCACACTTTTAAGAATTTATAGAAAGGTCTTCGACCTTTCCATAATTCATATGGTGTCTGATTAATTTTCTTATGAGGCACCTTGTTAAGAATATAATTAGCAGATAAAAAGGCTTCTCCCCACAAGTTTTGGGGTGTTCCCGAACTTGATAATATAACATTCATCATTTCTTTTAATGTCAGTTTTTGCGTTCAGCTATGCCATTTGATTTAGGCGAATAGGGGGGCATTCGTTTGGTGAATGATTCCATATGTTGCACAAAACTCCTCGAAAGGAGATTCATATTCACCACCCTTATCGCTTCTTAGTGCCTTTATCTTTCTACTAAGTTGATTTTCAACTTCATTCTTATAATGCTTGAACATATCAATAGTCTCATCTTTACTTCTAATTAAGTAAACATAACATTATTTTGTGCAATCATCTATAAAAGTAATAAAATATTTTTTACTACCTTTTGTTTGCATAAACTTTAAGTCACAAACATCACTGTGAATTAATTTAAGAGGTTTGGTACTTCTTTCAATTGACTTGAAAGATGTTCTTGCCAATTTTGATTCCACACAAGTCTCACATTTATGATTTGGATCAATAGACATCTTAAGCAAATCATTTAAATTAATTATTCTTCTAATTGCATCATAATTAACATGTCTTAGTCTAGCATGCCACATATTAGAAAGCAAGAAAGAAGAATTCATCTCATTCTTATTATTAGAAGATATGGGTATAACAGTCATTACATTGAGCTTAAAAAACCCATCACTCATGTATCATTTCACTACAAACATCTCATTCTTAGTGAGTACAAATTTGTCAGATACAAAGACTAACTTAAAGCCATTCTTGCTAAGCAAGGAACTTGACACTAGATTCTTGCGAATATCTGAGACATGAAACACTTCATTCAAAGTGAGTTCCTTGTCGGATGTCATCTTGAGTATCACCTTGCCACTTCCTTCAACCTTAGAGGTAGAGGAATTCTCCATGTAGAGTTGTTCATAATTCTATAACTTTTTATTAGTAGAGAACATCTATTTGTTGGAACAAATATATCGAGTAGCGCCGGTGTCCACCCACCACTTTTTGGGATTACCCACTAAGTTGCATTCTGAAACAACAGCGGAGAGATTCATGTCGTTGGCTTCCATAGAAAGCTTGTCCGTTTCAGTCACGTTTGCTTGAGCATTAGGCTTCTTAAAATTCTTTGGCCTACGACAATCTTTTGGGATATGCCTCGATTTGCCACAGTTGTAGCACTTGCCCTTGAATTTATTTGATCCTTAATTTAGACCTTCGCCATTGTGCTTCTTTTTCTTGTTAGTCTTGATTCCACTTTCAACTATGTTGGCCTTAGATTCCATGGAAGTAAAACCTCCATTTTTCTTCTCGGATTTACAGTTATTCTCCTTGATCCTCAAGCGAACAATCAATTCTTCGAGTTTCATCTCAACATCTCTTTGCGCTTATGTTTGAGATAGTTCTTGAAATCATTCCATAGGGGTGGTAATTTCTCCACAATTGCAGCCACTTAGAATGACTCACTAAGAGACATTCTCTCGAATACTTGAATTTCTTGAACTTAGGAGATAATAGTCTTAGAATCCACCATTTTGAAATCTAATAATTTACCGACAATGAACTTCTTCGTGCCAGCATCCTCAGTTTTGTACTTTTTATCCAAGGACTCCCAAAGTTCTTTTGCAGTCTTGACTGCACTATACACATAGTATAACGCATTGTCTAGCCCATTGAAGATGTAATTTCTACACAAGAAATCCGAGTGCTTCCAAGCATCCATGGTATCCACCTTTTCCATATTTGTTTCATTCTCATCAAGTGAAGGAACGTCTTCCTTAAGAAACTTTGCAAGATTGAGGGTGGTAAGATAGAAAAGCATCTTTGATTGCCAACGTTTGAAGTCCTAGCCATTGAATTTCTCAAGCTTCTCCCCATGAGACACACTCACGGTTGTAGGAACAACTGTTGTACGAACAATAGAATCATTGAAGTTGTCATTTCTGTTATACAAACAGAAGCAATAATTTAATACTAAAGTATGACATAATACACAATTCAAATTTGTGATAGGTATAGTAATTAATTAAAATAAAATAGTAATAGAATACAAAATTCTGTTTTAGACTTATAATAGTACTTAATTCGATTATAAAACACAAAAATGTCTTAAGATTGTAAACCAAAAAATGTGTATATAATTAGATTGTATTAAATTGTATAAAATCTAACTTATTCACTAATCTAAACAGAATGTATAGAAATCAAAAATGCGAAAATTATCACCTGGATTAACAACTCAATTGATCAGACCATTGGGGTTCATCTATCCAAGTTTAGCATAGCTAAGGAAATTTGGGATTATTTGGCCATACTTTTTGTCCAGTTTAATTTTGCAAAGAGCTATCAGCTAGAGCATGAAATTCGAGATGTGCGTCGAGGGGACAAAAACATACAAGAATTCTACTCAGTTATGACTGGCTTCTGGGATCAACTAGCACTTACTGAACCCGCTGAGTTGAGCACTAATCTGACATATCGCACCTTCAGAGAGGAACAGAGGCTGGTGCAATTCTTGATGGCCCTTAGAGATGATTTTGAGGGACTTCGTGGTTCCATTCTTCATCGTCACCCACTCCCCTCAGTGGATGCAATTGCTAATGAGCTCTTAGCTGAAGAGGTTCGCCTTAAAATCATTTTTGGAAAGGGTCTTCTTTCACTGCCAAATCAGACTGTATTGGTTCCTTCCAAAGTGACATCTAATTCCCAAAAAAATATCGAAGTCGAGTTGCTTCTGATGAGTGTAGCTTCTGTCGTGGAAAGGGTCACTGGAAGGCCCAATGTCCAAAGTTGATGAACAAGAATGCACGAGGGTCTCAAAATCAGTCATTTAAGTCCAGAGATCGTCATACAGCGGCCGTAGCACCACTAGTGGATGAGTCAGCCTCATCAGCTCCCAGCCTGACTATGCTTGCAGATCAGCTATAGAAGTTTCTCTCTCTTTATCAGTCTAGTGCTCTCACAGTTTCTCCCACTGTAGGTTCGTTCAACTCAGGTCCTTTAGGTATATCTCGAACCGCCCGAGTCTTTGACTCAGGTGCCACATATCATATGACCAGTGACTCTTCTTTTTTTGCATCTATTGTTTCTCCTCCATCTTTATCTGTACTTGTTGTCAATGGTTCCCAAATGTCATTAGCTGGTGTTGGGACAATTATTTCTTCCAACCTTACACTTTCAAATGTCTATTATATTCCTCAACTTACTTTGAATTTACTTTCAGTCAGTCAACTATTTGATTCTAGATTTTTGGTTAATTTCTCTTCCTCTAGTTGTGTTGTGCAGGATCCACGGTCCATGAAACTGATTGGGACAGGTCGTAGAAAGGGCGGGTTATATGTGTTGGAGGAGTTTCATGTCTCAGATGCTGATGCTGCTGCTTCTACTGTTGATTTATCTTCTTTTCGTTTGAGTCCAGAGTTATCTAGTTTTTATTTATGGCATTCTCGTCTTGATCATGTTTCTTATTCTCGTTTAAAATTTTTAACTTTGACTAGTAGTTTAGGTAGTTTAGAAAGTCATGACATTTTTTATTATAGTGGATGCAAGTTGGCTAAATTTAGTACATTGTCGTTCAATAAAAGTGTTACTTATTCTCTTTCACCATTTGATCTTGTTCACTCTGATATATGGGGACCGGCTCTTATTCTTACACAAGGAGGGTCCAAATATTATGTTTCATTTATTGATGATTACACGAGGTACTGTTGGGTATTCTTGATGAAATGTCGGTCTGAATTCTTTTTCATCTTCACTACCTTTCGTAACGTGGTACGCACTCAATATTCTGCAGTCATTAAATGTTTTCGATGTGATCAGGGAGGTGAATATACTCTTACTTCTTTTCATGATTTTTTGAAATCTGATGGTACATTTTATTCTGCAGTCATGATTTGTTGATTTGTTGAAATCTGATGGTACTATTTTTCTTTACATGTGTTTGGTTGTACCTGCTTTGTTTTGCTCCCTAGTGTTATTTGACCAAACTTTCTGTCCGTTCAGCTTTATGTGTATTTCTTGGTTATGGTGAAGGTCAAAAAGGGTATCGTTGCTATGATTCCATCACCCACAAATTTTATGTCTCTTTTCATATTGTTGTTATGGAACATATTCCCTTCTTTTCAATTTCATCTAGTTCTTCCTCATTGAATAAGTCTGACCTGCTATACATTGATATTTTTCCTACTAATGTTCCTCATGACACATGTTGGTGATTTACCCGTGTCAGATCCTTCCTCTTCTGAGTCGACTATTCCTCGTCCCCTTATTGTGCATACATATGTTCGCAAGACTCCAGTTATCTCCTCTTCAGATGCAGTGCTTACCCTTTTTCCTCCGACCGCCCAATCAGGTTCAGACACTGTGGATCATACCTCACGCTATCCTCAGCGATCTCGCAAATGTCCAGATAGGTTTGGTTGGAGTAATACTTGTTATTCTTCCGACTTTTATTCTTTCTTTACTTCTATTCATTCTCTATCTGAACCCACCTCCTACAAGGAGGCTTTACTTGATCCACATTCGAAACAGATTATGGATGAGGAGTTGTTTGTCTTACATAAGACTAGAGCTTGGGAGCTAGTGCCTTTACCGCCTGGTAAACGCACCATTGGTTGTAAGTGGGTTTATAAGATAAAAACCAAGTCGGATGGTTCTGTTGAACGATATAAAGCTCGATTAGTAGTCCAGGGGTTTGCTCAGGAATATGGTTTAGACTATGATGAGACTTTTGCCCCTATTGCCAAGATAACTACTGTTCGCACCGTGATTGTAGTTGCTGTCATTCGACAATGTAGTTTGTCTCAAATGGATGTGAAAAATGTATTTCTACATGAAGATTTAACTAAAGAGGTTTTTATGACACCTCCCCCTGGATTGTCTTATAGTTCTAGTTAAGTATGTCGACTTCATCGTGCCTTATATGGTCTTAAACAGGCTCCCAGGGCATGGTTTGTCCAATTTTCTTCGGTTATCTATGACTTGGGTTTTCGCGCTAGTGACCAAGATTTTGCCCTCTTTTTCCAGTCTACTTCCTCTGACTCTATTATTCTTTTACTATATGTTGTTGATATGATTATTACGGGTGATAACACTGCTGTATATGCTTATTAAAAACTCAGTTACAGGATCATTTTGAGATGAAGGATTTAGGACAGCTTAGGTGTTTCTTGGGCATTGAGATTGCCTCCTCTCCTAAAGGCTATCTTCTCTCTCGATTCAAGTATGCCTTTAATATTATTCACCGAGCTCGCTTATCAGATAATCAAACAGTTGAAACACCTTTAGCGCTCGATGTTCGCTACTCTTCGTCTGATGGTACTTCCTGGTCTGGCCCAACCCTCTATCGCACTATTGTTTGGAGTTTAGTATATCTTACAGTCACTCGTCCAGATATCTCTTATGTTGTTCACATTGTGAGTCAGTTTGTTGCCTCACCCACCACCGTTCATTGGGTTGCTGTTCTTCGCATGCTTCGTTATCTCCGTGGTACTCTACATCAGAGTTTACTATTTCCTTACTCTTCATCTATGGAACTCAGGGCTTACTCTGATGCTGACTGGGCTGGTGACTCTATGGATCTCAAGTCTACCACAAGCAAGAAACAAACTGTTGTTGCTCGTTCTTCTGCTGAAGCTGAGTATCGTGCTATGACATCTACTACAACTGAGATAGTCTGGTTACGATCGCTCCTTGTTGATTTTGGCATTTTGATATCTTCTCCTACTATGTTCTGCGACAACATCAGTGCTATTCAGATTGCTCATAACTCGGTCTTCCATGAGCGCACAAAACACATTGAGATTGATTGTTACTTTGTGCGCCATCATTTGCAGTAGGGCACCATCATTCTCCCCTTTCTTCCTTCCACAATGTTGGTAGCGGATTTTTTTACGAAGTCTCACACTATAGCACATTTTCAATTTCTTCTTGGTAAACTCTTGATGTTTTCCGTCACATAATGAGTTTGAGAGAGGGTCTTAGAGTATTAATACTAAGGGTAGTTTAGGCATTTTCTTTATGTTGTGTTGTCCTACTATATAAGACTTACTTTGTGTATTTCTAGGTTTAATATGTGTATTACAGACTTGCTTTTAGAATAATATATTCTCTCTTTCTCTTCTCTATTCTCATTGATCAATTTTATAAAGGGGCACATCTAATTAGACTCTAGAAGAGTCCTTTTGCGTTTTCTTTTTTTAACCTCACTATGGTGGTTAATACTTAACCTGTCTTCAAATTTTTATTTTTGTTGAGGTCATCTTAAAAGATTTATTTTTCTTTTTTAAAGTTTGGGTAAGTTTTTTTTTTTTTTATATTACTTTTGGGTGCATAAACAATTATATAACTAGATATTTATTTGTTGTGTTTCTAAATTTCAAAAAATTTAAAACTACATAATAAATTACAAAACATATCTGATAGCGCCTTTATATATTATTTTCACTATATTTAATTTGCTAAGGGATGTATTTTGGATACATGTTGTATTGATGTTATTGTTTATAGTTTTTAGAAATTTTTATGATTTTTTCAAAAAAAAATTGGGCCTTCGATGTAGCTTTTTGTGCATAACGCGACGTAGCGACCAATTTGTATCAAATGATGCCGATACAAGCTGTATCAAATGATGTTGATATTCTGCCGTGACGCAACGACCAATGTGTATATATACCCTCCGAGTTGATGGTCGTTACCTCCACCTTGAACTATGATTCATATAACACTTGTACGGCTTTGTAGCTTTTTCTCTTCCCTTCATTGATGCTTACAGACCTTGATCTTTGAAGCTTGATGATCATGGAATTAGGTTGAGATTACATAAGATTTTAAGAAATTACCCAATTACAAACATGATCCGAACATATTAGATTTGGATTTGATCTTTTATTTTATTTGAGGGTTGGTGTGCGATGTGATTTTAACAGTGGCGTGCGTAGTGGTGATTGTGGTGGGGTGTCCAGTGGGTAGTGGTAGCGATTGTATGATTGTGAAATCAGACTGTTATGCACTCTAAGGTGGGGGTGGTGATTCGCAATGGTGATTGTGTTGGTGGCTGTGCAGTTGTGAATCACTCGGTGGTGTGCAAGGGGGGTGGGGTGAGGGTGTGTAGTGGAGTATTGCTAACGGTTTTTTTTTTTTTTTGGGGGAGGGCGAATTGAAGGAAATTAGTGAGGGCCTAAAAGTCTTTGTTTATCGTTGTTGGCTGAGTTATTCAATTTTAGTCCAAAATCATGTGGAGGTTCAACTCAACAAAACTTTGTCCTAATGTTTTTGGAGTTGATTTTTCCCGAGTAATTTCCATGTAATATGAGATCATTCAGGAAAAAGTCAAATATAACATGGTCAAGGATGTGTTACATTTTAGTCCAAAGTCATTTGGAGGTTGTGTTTATTCTTAAACCACGTGGTTGAACTGCTACAATGGCAAACTATAGACGGGTTAAATGATTTTTACCAAATAATTTCATTATAATACAAGAACATTTAGGAACAAGTCATATATAACATGCTCAAGGGTTGCTTACACAAAATGGTAAAATCTTGTTCTCTGGTACATCTATTTTTCTATGCAATTGTTCCAGCTCTTGATGTTTTTATTTTATTTTTGGTAGTGGCAGATTTCTTATTGTCATCTACTAGTCTAATGACTAAAGATGTCATTTCGTTTAGAATGCTAAGAAATTGTGGCATAAAAAACTCCCTGGTAAACTTACATTTGAGAACAGTTACAGTAGTTCTTGCAGTGGGATAAAAATAGGCATATAATTTTTTCATTAACAATGCACAATGGCCTCTTCTCTTAGTTGTGTTGACCAAAGGGGTTCTGATGGATGGGCCTGGCCTAGACTTAACATGTGTCCTTATTTTCGCAGAATGCTTGTCCTCATGTTGAAAAGAAAGCTAAAACATACATAGATATAGGAATGTTATCATTTTTCCTCAAGTGTTATGTGTGGAGGTAAAAGTTTTCATTGGGTTTCTGCGAGAAAATCACAAGTCAAAAACTAACCTGACCTTGTAAGACGTGGGAAAAAACATGGACGGCTGAGACCAGTTACTTCTGGTGTAAAATTGTAAGATTTTCATTATTTTTATTCTGAATCGGCCTCCTTCAGTGTAACCAAATGCAGGAAAAGGGAGAGGAAGACTTTTTTTTTTTTTTTTTGTCATTCCATCCTCGTGAGGAAAAATATTTTTCCAGTCTAGATCATGTTTGCTAAAGTTTCTAAGATGAGAGAACGTGTTGTCATTTTTGTGCAGGTCCAAGGACAAGGATTCACTTTGGTCAAGGATGTAAACGTCCCAGAGGGTGACGTGAAAAGGATACGATTATGAAATACATGACTTTCCATGAAGCTCAGCGCCAGCTCTCATTGCTTCTTATCTTAAAGCATGCATATGTTTGGGCAGGGCAACTATCAGTCGCTGTAAATACATATTGCCCTTTTTGAGGAAGGCTTTATTTAGTACTGTTCCTTTTCGACGTTGTAGTTTGAAATGTTGGTAGCTAATCTTTTTATGCTTGTTTCTAAACCGAAATTTTATTACCCTAATGAGCTGAAAAACCAATTCCGTGTGCTTGTTTGAATGATTACTTCCCATTTGGTGCTTGGTCACATTTTTTTACTGTAGTTGACAAAGCTAGGTTGCGAAATGGGAGAGCTGGATCTGTATGGCTCTGACAGCGCATGATTGTCAGTTTGTAGTGTTCTTGAGTTGAGGACAGCCAAGGTAACTCGAATTATATGGACCAGTATCTCTTAGCGTGAGGATGGTATTGGGTAAATTGTCGGGTTAATAATCTTAAAGTTATATAAGTTCAAACCTGATGGCAATCAAAAATCGCCCGATTTTTCCTTTTAACCCAAGAAAGGTTGTGTTTGTTGATCACAAAGCAAGATATCGAAATGCTTTTAGCACCATAGTTTTGTTTCATCAAGAGAATGGTGACGTCGTGATTTTGTCGTTACTGCTCACATTTTGTCGATACAATTCAGATTGATGTAATACTTTTATCAGGCTGGACTCGATGTAAATGAGGGATCTTAAGCACAAGATAGGGCTTTTTTAAAATTTATTATAAATATATTATATAATTAATATTTTACTTAAAATTATTCTTCTTATTTTTTGTGACGCAAATTTAGTGATTAAGTTTTTACATTAAAGTTTCACTAATGTATTATTTTCAATTGATAATATGGTTAATCCATTCAATCTTTCTTGTGACATAGTTGATTGTAAATAAGATTTTTTAAGTTTTAATTTTGAAAAAATTTTTTTAGCAGAAGCGACTGTTACTGATATTGTCAATATTATTTTGTAAGTAATGCATGCATTTACAAAAGAATCTATTCTTTGGGTATAGCTTAATGTTTCTATTGGAATGTTGCAATTTACTTGAAGAACTTCTCTTAAGACTTTTAATTCTGAAAATAAATCTAATCATTCGATATCAAAATAAATGATCATGTTTTAAAAAGTTCTCAAGATTAAGACAATATTTTTTTTTAACTCATCATCTGATAATTTTAATTTTTTTAAACTAAATAAGAAGCCAAAAATATTTTCATATGATTTAAATTGTTCAAATCTATTTTTAATTAAAGAAATAGTTTGATCTATTATATATATAAAATAATTAGTTATAAAAGATTCTTCGGGGGAACACGAAGAACACGATGATTTTAGGTGTATAAACGAACATACTCTTAATTCATAGAGAAAATAACTAGAGAATATCTCAAAAAAGGGTATATTATTCAATAAATAATTCGTATTGCATAAAAGAATATATGTAGGAACCGCAAAAAACTCTAATCGTCCCCATAATAAAGGTAAAATATCTAATTTTAGGAAAATTATCGAAAACAGAAAATTGCAATCTAACTAATTAACATAAAAGCACATGTCGTCTAGAGTCTAACCCAACTAAAGGGCACTGAATTCGGAAGCGATGAATCTTGATCGTTAGCCTGATTTAGATCAAACACCATTGGTCTCAATCAATTTTGGGTCCGGGCTATTTTGCTTCTACTATCGTCTTTTTACTTTTCTTTGGGCCTTGGACTCACGACGGTCTTCTTTCAAGTGATCAACAGTCACTTGTTCTACAGCAGTCTCCTCATTATTATTTTTCTTCAAGTGATACATTTTTTTACAAAATATAGATTCTATTCTCATTTCCATTTGTAATTTCTTTAGACGAGATCAAAGAAGATACAAATCCATTTTCTCTATATGTTTTTAAAAATGAAATAAGACCATGTAATTTATCTGTGACAAGGTCAATATGCATGTTTTTAGATTGTAAATTTTTACTAACAGAGTTAACAACAAATAATATCTTATACCAAATAGTCATAACTAATAAAAACTCAAAATTTTTAAACTCATATATTGCTAAGCATTTAGCTTCACTACTTGTTTTGGAATCTTCACTAAGTTTTGCTACTTGAAATCAAGCATCTCTAATTTATGGACCTTGAAATCTTGTTGTCTTAACAGTTTCAATGTATTTGTGACAATGACTTGACAGTCAAATTTGATACATGTTCTTATAAAAATTTTCACTGTTTTGTTGAAGAAGAAAATAAACAATATATACGTTGCACAACTCCAACAAAAAAGACATAGTTATATGACAAGAATTAGCCATATCGCAAAGTACTAAATTAGATTATGACAATCGTATGGTGTATAGAATGCTATAGGATTAATATCTAATAGCCTTCTTTGTAAACCTTGATGTTTTCCCTTCATATTAGATCAATTATCATATTCTTGTCCACATTCAAGATTTTTCATAACATTTATAAAGTTCATCGAAAATACATTTTCCTGAGGTATCATCTACCTCTAAAAATCCTAAAAAATATTCCTTTATTTTTATTGGAGTTGTTGAAACATCCACACATCGTAATATAAAAATCATTTGTTCTTTATGACTCACATCGAGAGTACAATCAAGTATAATTGGAAAATATTTTGCTTTTTAGATATTCTTAATAATGACACTTTTGATTTCAAGTGATAACATGTGTATTAGTTTATTTTTTATGTTATGACCAAGGTAATGATTATGAATTTCATCATTTGAATACGTTGAATATGTTCTTGCATTATTGGATAGAATTCTGCAGTCATTTCAATTAAGCTTAAAAATATTTCATTACTTTCTTAATAAATCATCGTTGTTGTAAAGATTCTTGTTAAAAATAACCTAGTATTTCGTGGAACAAATGAAAAGATTTGTTTTTGAACATCTTTATCAATTGATTTAACTTTTAACATCCTCATTTCTAAATCAACTTAAGAATTCGTATTGATAATATGTTTGTTACTTATTTCATGAATTAAATATTAGTACTACGATTTCTCCAATATTGAGTACATTCATTGGCAAGCTGACTTCTATTAGTAGAATTAAACAACTCGCGACAAAAATAATACACTTCTAATTATACTACCCATTTCATACGCAAACTCTAGGTTGAAAATAAACCTAGCTAAGAGAAGAACCCTACCTCTTGAAGCATAATATGAGTGGTAAAAACTTCAAGAAGCTTGAGTTCACAATTGATCTTTATCTAGGTACTAAACCCATATCTATTAATTTTTATCGGATGACACTTTTGGAGTTAAAGGAGCTAAGGAAGCAATTGGACCAATAGTTAGCTATTGGGTTTATCCGTTTGAGCACTTCACCCTGGGGAACACTAGTTCTCTTTGTGAAAAAGGCAAGATGATACGCTCAGATTATACACATCTTACCGAAAGTTAAATCGGATAACGGTGAAGAATATATATATCCTCTACCTCGAATTGACGATCTATTTGATCAGCTGAGGGGTTCCAAATACTACTACAAAATTGATCTTCGTACTGGGCACAATCAGTTGAGAATCAAGGAGGAGGATTTATCGAAGACTGTCTTTCACACTAGATACGACCATTTTGAGTATACGGTGATGCCTTTCGGATTAACTAACTCTCCCATAGCTTTTATGGATTTAATGCATCGGATGTTCCAATCTTATTTGGATCAATTTGTTATTGTCTTCATTGATGACATTTTGATCTATTCAAAGACATAGGAAGAGCATGCATAACACATCCGCTTGGTGCTACACACATTATGATACCATAAGTTGTATGTGAAGATTGAGGAAGTATGAATTCTGGATGGAATAAGTGAAGTTCCTCGTACACGTGGTGTCAGAACAGGGAGTAACTATAGATTCTGCTAAGATTGAGGCGGTGATGAAATGGAAAAGACCTCAGAATGTGACCGAAATCTAGAGTTTCTTGGGTTTGGCAGATTACTACAGGAGATTTGTGGAAGAATTTTTTTGGTTGGCTATGCCAATGATCCGTCTCACGAAGAAAGGGGAAAATTTCATGTGGAATGAAGAATGCAAACTAGTTTTTAATATTTTGAAGGAGAAGTTGACTACGACATCAATACTGATTGTTCCGAACAGTGGAGAAGGATATGATATGTACATGGATGCTTCGTTACGTGGCTTGGGCTGTGTTTTGATGCAGAACGGGAAGGTAGCTGCTTATGGTTCTAGAAAGTTGAAGATTCATGAGCAGAATTACCCTACCCCTGATTTAGAACTTGCAGCAATATTTTTTGCACTGAAGTTGTGGAGGTGTTATTTTTATGGAGAGAAATTTCTAGTTTATTCAGATCATAAGAGCTTGAAATATATCTTCACTCAGAAATGTCCTAAATCTTTGACAAAGATATTGGATCGAGTATCTGGAGGACTATGATTTTACTTTGAATTATCATCTGAGAAAGGCCACTGTGGTGGCAGATGCACTCAGTAGGAAGTCTAGGGGTGTAATAAATTCTCTTGCAGTGTGTAAGTGGAAGATGAGGAAAACCTTAGAGAAGTCTATGTAAAACCCGAGAAAATTTTAAATTTTATAAAAACGGGCAAAACGGTAATTAATCGCTATGGTACGGGTTGAAAACCCAAATTTTTATAGAACTCGGATGATAAAACAGACCTCACCGTTGGATCCGTCTGTCAAAATCTAGTTATCCAGTCAATTTTCGTTGAATTCTGAGACAATCGGATTTTTTGCATTTTATGATGCAATTGGGTATCGCGTGACTAAAATAAACGCGATTGGGTTTTATTTGCGGAACATGAAAAATAATTTGAAGTTATTTCAAATAAAATATGTTGAACACGAGATGAGATTTAATTGATTCGGGAAAAAAATCAAATCAGGAAAAGATGGGATGTGTGGGGCGTTTTGGACCAAGTATCCAAGGAGTACAAATAGGGGAGAAAAATAAGATTTGTCTCCCCATTACCCAGCAGATTTTTGGAATAGAGTGGAGAGAGAAAGGAGGGTTTCTTCCATCTTCTTCTTGCGATCTAGGGCCAACCATTTGTCGAAACGCCTCGAGCCAAGAACAAAAGTTGATCTACGCGACGAGAGCTACGTCTACATCCCAAAAATCAGGGATTTCGCTGATGTATCAAAGAAAGGATTTTTGAAACTCAAGGTTTGAAGCTTGATTTGGGCTCTCTCCGTGGGGTGTAATCCCTGTAATTCATTTGGAAGCCATCCAGAAAGTCTGACACCTTCAACACAAAGTCAGGCTGGGATTTAATTTGTTCATCTCCCATTAAACTAGCTAGGAAGCTCAGACCACTCCCCGCCTTAGCTTTTTATGAATCATTTGCCCATAGTGGGAAATTTGTGGGAATAATTCTACTCATTTATGAAGCTGGACACTACCCTTCCCGGTAATTGGAATGCAATCGATTTTTGAAAGCAATCCATCACAACGTGGAAAATAGATAATAAATCCATCCCAAAGATCATGTCATACCCCTTCATATCTAGTACCACCAAGTCCACCTTCAACTCTTGCTCTCTAATCCGGAGCACACAATCCTTACACACCCGTCTTGTATCCAACTGTTCTCCAGTAGGCAAGTCAATACTCAAAGCATTTTCTAAATTATCAAATTCTAATCCCAATGTAATAGCATATAAAGGAATGAGTATCATTGGGAGCAAACAAAATACGTGCCCAAGAACTATAGAGGAGAACAATACCTTTCACAACTGCATTGGAAGCATCCTCATCCTACTGAGGCAAGGTGAAGACTTATCCTTGGTTAGGACCACCTGATGCTCTAGCTCTAGGTTTTTTTTTTTTTTTTTTTGCTGTGGTGGCTTCTGTAATGGGGGCTTGTTTGTATTTGTCTATCCCACAATCTGGGTATTCTTCTATGGTAGAAACATTGGGCAATGATTCTGAATATTCCCCAGACCTCCATAAGCAAAACAGGCTTGGGGATCTACTCCTAGCTTCTCTAGTAAGACCCTAGCTCGTCGAGTTGGCTGAGATCTCTGTCCAACCACTTGATCTAGACGACGATAGGGAGTTGCCCTCTACACTCCGCTACTACTACTACCTGCCCTGATTGGACCTCCTATCGCCAAGGCTTCTTGCCTCTAGGTTTCCTCTATGTCCCTCTCCACCAGTGCGGCTTGGTCCACTAAGTCTCCATAGTCCTAAATCTTATATGCCACGAGCTTCTCTCTAATAGCAGACCTCAAGTCCTCCTAGCCTTGGTGGATATAAAATCTGTGGCATAACGCGATAGCTCATCAAACTTGCCTTCATACTCAGTGACCGTTATATTGCCCTGCTGTACTCATTATGTCCTTCACTAACTCAAGGAAGTACTTGTCATGGAATACCTGGTCAAAATTTTCCCAGGTCATAGTGTCCGTATTCCTCATTCTTTTCATCGAGTCCCACTAATGATCTGCCTATCCTTCCAGTAGATAAGTGGCAAGGCCAACCCATAAATATGTTGTAACTCCCATGCTCTCGCACATCTTCTTAACCTTGCAAATCCATTTTTCTGCATACATAGAGTTAGAGATTCCTTGGAAAGTAGGTGGGCATTGCCTAAAAGAATTCCTAAGAACCACCATCCTTCGGTTCTCGTTGACATCCACTTTACCCATCGCCAATGGTTGTGCAACCCCATTCTGGTCATTATTTCCATTCTGGTGTTGTACCAAAGTGGTTAACTCCTTTAGGCAATGATAGATACCATTTATGGCATCTAGAAGTGGTGGTGGTGGTGGGTTCGCTTGGCCTCCACGTCCTCGCCCTCGTCTTCGTCCTCGCCCTCATCTACCGTCCATTCTGTACATCAAGTTATAGTTTAGTTTCGTTAACAAACTATGAACCCTAAATCGCGCAGTACTTGAAAACTTCTAAAAGATTTGAGCCTAGATTTCTTTTTCATCCTTTACCTAAATCTTCAATGAGTAATCCACAGCCTATAGCTCCCATGTAAGACCTAAAGCCTAAGCTCTGATACCAAACTTGTAACAACCAAAAATCCACCCTGGAAGGCATACAACATCCAAACCATGAGAGCACCATTAATATCCATAAATAAGAAGAAACCTATTCATCCTAAAAGAAAGTGCTAAATCATATTCCAAAACTATGAGAAATTACATCCAAAACTGAAAGGACATTGTTCCAAAAAAAAAAAAAAATAACTAACTAAAGAATGTTTAATACATCATAAAACTGAAGTGTTAAAATTCCATGTACTAGCATAGAAACTCTAAATCTCCACCTCGGGATCAACATCCCCATCTATCTCAGCTTCCCTGTTTACTTGGTTATCGTACCAAGCTTCTCCTCTACTCCGTAATCTGAAAAATGTTAATAATAGGGGGTGAGCACCAAACTCTGTAGAAAAATCCTCCCAAAAATGAACAAGGTTTCAAAAATATAAAACAAGTAAGTCTCAGTTTGTAAAATAAATCCATAAATTTTGAACTAAAATAGTGACAATTTATCAGATCTCAAGTTTATGTTGAAATACAGAGGTAAAATCAACTTTCAATCTATAAACTAATTCCAAACAATCTATCTCAGGTATGCAAGTAGACTTAGCATGAATACACACATTGATAATATCCTGGCACACACTCAAACACCCAATACTCGCAAGGATACACAACTTTAGGAAATGCGTATACCAACGCACCAACAGTGGCGAATCCAACCCATTAATAGTATACTAACGCTCTGCCTTGATAACCATGAGCGAATAAGGATTTGGTCCTCACAAGTAGGGTTGTTAATCAAACTGAGCTACTCGAGCTCGACTTGGGTTCGGCTCATTTTTGGCTCGTTAAAGCTCGACTCATTTTTTAAACGAGCTGAATTTGAACAATTTTCTGGGCTCGTTTGGAAAACAAGCCTGATAAGCTCGACTCGAACTCAATAGGTTCGACTCGTTTATATGCAAATACTCGGGTTCGGCTCATTTTCTAAACGAGTCGAACTTGAACAATTTTTTAGGCTCGGTTAAGAAAATAAGCTTTTTAGACTCGATTCAAGCTCGTTCAATTATTAGGCCTAGTCACAAGGCACCAACCCCACTATAAGTCGTAGGAAACCTTCAAACCCCTCGGGGTAAGAAATGCATCTACCCACACTCTACGATACCCGGTCAAAAGTCACCCATGTTCATCAAACCACCCATACAAGAGATAATATTCCAATTCAATTCACCTAATCACACATAATCCAAGAACTATAATTTCACTAGTGTTTTCCAATGGAACAAACCAAGAAAAAATTCAAGAGATCATAAAGAAAAGTAATTTTATTATTCAAAACCAACTACTAGAGCTTTTAAATAAAGAAAAAGAGAATATCATGTGTAAAGCCTATATTTGTCGAAATTTTTTATTTTGATAACAAGAACGATAGTTTTACAGCTATAAAATCTAAATCTCATTCAAATCATCATACAATTTGCAAGAAAAATAAGATTTAATGATTATTTATCATATACATATGATTTAGAATTAGAACTTACATGTATATTAACCCTAGCCTCAATGAACGAGTTTAGGAAGAAACTACTACCTTTAATTCGTAGTTGATGCAAACACTAGCGTGTTTAATTTGTCTCTTGCACGAAAATCCCTCAAAATCTTGGGTTTTCTAGGGTTCTAAACTAATAAAATATGGCTAAGGAGGCGTCATTAGGTATTTATAGGGTCAACATCTGAATAGGAATCGCAGGTCTGATCGATGTTTAAATTTCACTGGCATTCGAACGTGAGATTAGCGTTCGAACGTAACTTCGAACGTGACTTAGCATTCGAACGTAGAGAAATCCTAGTATCTCGATATTTGTTAGACTTCCTGTTAGACACCAAAGTACTTTAACTAACTGGCATTCGAACGTCAACCCAATTTCCTACTTCAACCTCCAATTCAGTTTTGACCTACTTAGAAGTCGATTCATGAAATATTTATGAAATACACTTTTGTAACTCTTGAGATCTAGTTTCTTCTATAAAATTGTAGGTCAATCTAATGCCAAACTAAAAATTTATGGATAAATTACCAAGGAAGCATCTAGTTATTCTCCCCTTAACTTATCCCAAAGATGCATCCCAAGATTCAAATCACTCCTAATAAACCTTATATCCCTATTCCTAAACCATTTATTATTCATAAAACAAGTAATACACAATATGCATTATTTTAAATACATTTGGGGTTTAGAGAAACATAGTATAGGACAAGTGATGAGTGCAAAATATTGCATATTTAATAACCTCATTGCATCCATTTTAACTTGTTTTTGTAATGAATTGTGGGAAAATGGGTTAAATCAGAGATTAATGAAGAATTGTTTGATTTCAGGTGGTTGGATGGTAAGCGTAGACGTTAATCACTTTACAACATGGTTGGGGATAATGGGCAAGAAAGGAACTCAAGACGAATGGCTCAGGATCTTCAAATGTTGAAAATTCAAAGAAGGCAACGAAGGTACCAGTACCTCCATCATCAGGTACCGGTACCCAAGCTTATTGGAATTCATGTATCGGTACCTGTCACCTTATGTACCGGTACCCAAGCTTACTGGAATTTAGGTACCGGTACCTGTCATCTTATGTACCGGTACTTGACAGTTGGTGTAACGCCCCAAAACACATCCTGGACGGCATTACATTCTAGAACCATTTACATAATGAGAGCACTAATATAATCCATCAATAAGAAAAGTTTTCCATTCATCATCCATAGAATTTACAATATCATCCCAAAAGAATAAGCCAAGCTATGGCAATTACATTCCAAAAGAATTATACTTAAACTTAGCAGCAGAATAAACATAATACTAAACAATACATGATCTCAAAATAAATTCTCTAGTCTAGTGCAAAAGAAGCTATATCTCTATATGTCCACCTCGGGATCTAGGTACCCCTCCAAGGAAGCTTCCCCAAGGCCCGGCTCATTCACACCGAGCTCTTCCTCTAAAGCCAAATCTGAAAAATATAAATTTGTAGGGGATGAGCACGAAGCTCTGTAGCAAAATCTTCCCAAACTCAAACAAGGTTTATAAAAACATATAAAATGGCCGGTCTCACTTTACAAATAGCATAGGAATCCAATAAAATTTGGGCCCAAGAATGATAGAAAAGAACAATACCTTCCACAACGGCGTTGGAGGCATCTTCGTCCGGTTGAGTCAAAGCAAAAACCCTTCCTTGATTTGTGCCGCCGGGGGCATGAGCTTGTAACGGTCTCTGTGGTGGTAATGGCTGTCGTAGCGGTGGCCTGTTTGCATTCATTCGCCCAGTTGCTCGGTTGGTCTTGGTGGAAAGCAATGGACAATTATCTTTGAAGTGCCCAACACCTCCACAGGCGAAGCATCGGCGTGCATCCGTGCCTACTCTCTCTGGTACGCCTCCCGCTCCTCGAGCTATCTGAGGTATCTGCTGTGCTGGACTTTGTAGAGGTGGCTTGTTTGCTGGTACTTGCTCGGTTGCTTGTTTGGTCCTTGGGGGAAACGAGGGGCATCTATGTTTGAAGTGCCCATACTCTCCGCATGCAAAGCATTGGCGCGGGTTAGTTCTTGTTCTAGTCTGAGTCACTTCATCTCCTCGAGCCGTCAGAAGTCTCTGTCCACCTGCCTGGTCTGGACTTCGGTATGGTGCTGCTCGCTGCACTCCACTGGTGCCAGGGTCCGTCCTGATCGGACCTCCTCTCGCGAAGCTTTGTCGCTACTGGCTGTCCTCTATATCTCTCTCCACCAATGCAGCTCGGTCAACTAGGTCCCCATACTCCCGGATCTTGAGAGCCACCAGCTTCTCCCGGATAGCAGGCCTCAAGCCCTGCTCAAAGCGCTTGGCCCTGCTGGCCTCAGTAGATATAAACTCTGTAGCATAACGGGATAGCTCATCGAAACTCCTCTCGTACTCGATCACCGTCCTACTGCCCTGTCGGAGGGCAAGGAAATCGGCCTTCATTCTGTCTCTTACTGATTCTGAAAAATACTTGTCTTGGAAAGTTTGGTCAAATTCCTCCCAAGTGAGTGCATCCGTGGTCTTCCTTCTTTTCACTGAGTCCCACCAATGGTCGGCCTCCCCCTCGAATAGATAAGTCGCCAAGCCGACCCGAAGATCCTCGGCTATCCCCATGCCATCACATATCTTCTTCACTCGGCGGATCCATTTATCCGCATCCAAGGGGTTAGAGCTCCCTTGGAAAGTAGGCGGGTGTTGCCTCAGAAACTCTCGGAGAACTACCATTCTCCTATTCTCCTCTCTGTTGCCCGGTACTTGGGCTAGTGGATGAGCCCCACCGTTGTGGTTGTTGTTACCATTTTGGCTTTGTACCAAAGTGGTGAGCTCCCTCAAGCATTGGTAAATGCCTTGCATGGCATCCGGAGGTGGTGGCGGTGGATTTTCTTGGCCTCCACGACCACGACCACGTCTTCGTCCCCGTGTACCGTCCATCCTACACATCAATCCACAATTTAGTTTCCTTGATGTGTAAGATATAAACTAAAGTGATATGTATGATGTCTTGATTTAAGCACAAGGCATATACAAAATCTAACTTACAATTTCCTTCGCCCTAAACCTACATCTCTAGTGGTAATCCATAACCTACAGCTCCCATGTAAGACCTAAAGCCTAAGCTCTGATACCAAATCTGTAACGCCCCAAAACACACCCTGGACGGCATTACATTCTAGAACCATTTACATAATGAGAGCACTAATATAATCCATCAATAAGAAAAGTTTTCCATTCATCATCCATAGAATTTACAATATCATCCCAAAAGAATAAGCCAAGCTATGGCAATTACATTCTAAAAGAATTATACTTAAACTTAGCAGCGGAATAAACAGAATACTAAACAATACATGATCTCAAAATAAATTCTCTAGTCTAGTGCAAAAGAAGCTATATCTCTATATGTCCACCTCGGGATCTAGGTACCCCTCCAAGGAAGCTTCCCCAAGGCCCGGCTCATTCACACCGAGCTCTTCCTCTAAAGTCAAATCTGAAAAATATAAATTTGTAGGGGATGAGCACGAAGCTCTGTAGCAAAATCTTCCCAAACTCAAACAAGGTTTATAAAAACATATAAAATGGCCGGTCTCATTTTACAAATAGCATACATAATCTTTGAAGTAAAACAGGGACATTTTAAAATGGATCTCAAGTTTAAGTAGGAACAGTAATTTACATAAACAGTAAAAGAAACCAAGATCCAATCAATATCCATTTTCCAAAATATAAACAATTTTCCCACAAGACCTTGTGGAATCCCATACTCCCACAAGTCCTTGTAGGAAACCATTTTCCACCATAATACACCAATCCATCAATATGTATATGTATCTCAAACATGATGTAAGGCAAACCCCATGAATCGACACATTGAGTAATATCTAACCCACACACACCCACACAAATCTTATCAAAGATATCCATCCTTTAGGAAGGGCGTATGCCACACCAATGGCAGTGACGTATCCAACCCAGGCATTAGTATACTAACCCTCTTACACGGCACCTGTGAGCAATAGCGGTTTAGTCTTACCAAAGCACTAACCCCACTACGAGTGGTAGGAGAAATGCCAACCCACACGGAGCAAGCAACACGTCTACCCACTCTACGATATCTCGTCAAAGGCCTCCCATGGTCATCCCACACTCATAAGAGATACAATACCAAATCCAATTCCACAATTTACAATTATATCTTAAAAATCCCCAAATTGAGCATTTGACATTTTCAATAACCAACCAAGAAAAATGCAAGAGATCACAACAATATCATTTTATTACTCAACACAAAACACTATGATTTTGAAATCAAGAATAAAGGAAGAGTTCAAGAGGAAAACTCGTCACTCTTGAAAACTAGGGTTTTTCAAACCAAAAGAGGGATTTGTGTAAAACATGTTAACAATTGAACAAGAATCAAGAAACAATGGAGCCATAGCAAATACATATCATTAAGAATCAAAACATACATATTTATTAACCCTAACATCAATGTAAGAGAAAGAGAAGAAATCCTCTACCTTGGTGTTCTTGAAAAAATTAGGGCTTTGATCTTGAATCAACCCTTCAATCTCTTGTTTTCTCTTGTTCTTGTGTTTCTCTTTTTCTCTCTTATGTTTTCTAGGGTTTGGAGTGGTGTAATGAAGGCTAAGGAGGTGACAAAATGTATTTATAGTGGAAGAAATGGAGAAAGGCCCGCAGTCGGATCGGGTTGGTTTTTATCGGGCGTACCGGTACGCGTACCGGTACGGTGTAGCTACTGGAGTTCGGCGTACCGGTACGGTTTGACTGCCAGATTTTTGTTTCAACTTCCAATGCAGTTTTGACCCATTTAGAGGTCGAATTGGAAAATTTTCATGATACATACTTTTGTAGCTCTAGATGTCTACTATCTACTGTAAAAATTTCAGATAAATTGGACTTAAGGATAAAAAGTTATGGCCAAAACACTAAGTAGTGTTCAATACCCATTTTTACCCAAATTCTCGCTAAAGTGTATTTTAACTCCGAGACACTTCCTAACTTCCAATACATCCATATTACCACTCCCAATGTTTTTTGACCTTCCGGATTCAATGGAATCATTATTTTGACCTACAAACTTTTAGAAACTTGTCTAATCACCCTTTCCAAGTTTAAACATCTTCGACACGTAACTTCCCAATCAAATTGTCTCCATAGCATTTATTCCTACGGTTTATTCTTATGTCACTACATATATCTACATCTTTACAAATATTATTTACTATATATATATATATCTCTATAAATATATAAAAGAAAATTCGGGGTGTTACAGTTGGACCTCAGCCTGTTGAAATGAAGAGATGAATCAAGTACCGTTACCTTATCACTAGGTACCGGTGCTAGAGCTTTTTGGAATTGAGGTACCGGTACCGATACTTGGTGCCTTAGGTACTGGTACCTTGCACTTGTACCTTGGTTGTTCAAAATGGAAAAAATGAAGTAAGCACCAATACCCCATAACTATGGTACTGGTACCTGAGCTCTCTGTCTGTCGAGGTATCGGTACCTTATCATTTGGTACCGGTACCCAAAGACCAGAAGTTCCATATCACTTTCCACACAACTCCACAAGCTTAGGGGGCCCACCCTACTATTCTAATGATGATTTTGACCACTTCAACACTCTACCTCAGTCTTCTAATCTTTGTATAAGGAGTGGAATCGGGTAATGAGAGGAAAGAGAAAAAAGGGAATGATTGGAAAAGGAAAGGGACCATGCTTTTGTCTGAATTTTTGGAAGCCTTTTTTGTGAACCTCTTCCCAAAGCTTCTGTCCTCTGCACACTCAGGGATAGAGAGAGGAGGATGGATGAAATTGTGGGACACTTTTTGACATTGTTGAGCTTTTAGAGAGAGAAGATCCAATGAAGAAGATGATGGTTCTAGAGAGAGAAAGATAGGTTTTTACATTTTCCTTCACTATTTTCATTCTTGTAAGCTCCATTTTACATGTAACCCTTCTTTCTTGCACTTTAATCTCATTTATTTGAAGTTGTATTAAGTTTGGCTAGTGTTTTCTTGTTTCATTGTTGCATTTGGGTATTTTTCTATTCAAGCTCTACATCTTAAGTATGAATACCATTTCCATTGTAGTCTAAACTCTTCCCTACATTAATACAAGTTCAAGTTAATTTCATTACCATGTTTTTATCTTTCATGTTTATTCTCGCACTTAACATGTGTAACTAAACCTCTAGTTGGCTAATCCAAGAGGGATTTCCTCTTGGGTATGTGGAATCAATTCTCTTTCACTATTCCTTGTAGTGTAGAGTGTTTGGTTTGACTAGGTTGACTGCGGATGAATGTGGTTGTAGGCTTTTGATACACCATAGATTTTTCATGGGGTATGCTCTAGTCCATGCAACCACATCCATCTCTCGTTTCCCACGAATCAATCGAACACCTAAGCATAATTGGTAGAGTGAAATGAATTGATTTTGCGTACCCATTTGAATGAACTCTATGGATTAGCCGACCTTATTTCTCCACTTGCAAATTCCTCAAAACACAAACAACCAAACTTTAAATCACAATATTTTTCATTTCTCTTTTTTTACAAATCACTTTCGAAATACTTGGCCTCTCATTCCTTGAGGAGATGACCTTGAAATACTATTCCAAGTAAAACACGACATTATAAGTCTTTCTACGTTTGGGGAGCATTTTTGCACCATCACACGTTTTTTTTGTTAATCCACACACAATTTCCCTACTTCTTGCATGAGCTTGAGCGAGAGTGACACTCACCTTTCATTATAAGCCATACACACAATCGGGATAGTGTGGGAAGTAAAGGAAAATAATCAAGCAACAAGATAAGCCACATTGTAAAGAAATAATTACTCAAATCATAACACAACCCCACTAATTTTTCAAAGCATATGATGATAAATCTGGAAAAGTCATCATTTCACATTCTCGAATGAAAACTCATAGACATGTTTTTTGGGTTCTTTTTAAGAATATCAAACTCAAAGTATATGTACTTCAACCTCACCTCACTCTCACTCCACCCAGAGGTCTGTTGGTTTCTTTGTACCCAAAATCTCATGTATGTCACACATATAGAAAAAATAATATCAATCATCATTCAATCCATGCATGAACCATCCCTAGGGAGCTTTGTGGTCTCATCACCATTCTTTTTTTGTAGGGGGCAAGGGTAGGGCACAATTTGTGACACCACAGAGGCCGTCACAAGAAAATTACTATCAATCACCAATCCCCCAAAGGACTAGTAGTCACCTTGGAAACCTATAAAAAGGGCCACACCCATCTAGTAACCCTCTTGTTGTACGTATTGAGCATACTATTCAAAAGCCATCAATCCGTAATTACAGACTCATTTTCAAAATCGAAACCATAAATCTTGCATTTCCAAAAGCATATTAAATTACCTATAGCCCCAACCTTACCATTTTTTAAGTATCTCACACATATCCCAAAACATTGGTCATACATTTCATACCCAAAACAATATCATATCAAAAACTCCAAATAAAAGATTTGAGAGAGTACCTATAGTCAAAAAATCTATAGTTCCATGTCACAAGTTAACCCTTTCTTCCAAACACTGTTAAATACCCAAAATCACGATCGTATATTTATTTTAGAATAAAAATTTAGTTAAAACACCAAAATAACATTAATAGGAAGTTACCCATAAAAAATATCCAACCAAAATTCTAAACCCACAACACTAAATCCATTTTATGCATGAGTATTTACAAATTCTAGGATATTATCAACAATTAATCTAGTTTTGTAGCAAGATTGGGAAAATTTCACTTTTATACCTAAAATATTTTAAAAAATTTACTTTGCACTCTTATAGATTATATTTTTCACATTGCACTCTCAATGTATTGAAAGTGTTTCAATTTGGCTCTTCCGTTGCTTATTTCGTTAATGTCAAAGGGGGTGGTTGTTGACATAATGAACAACGAAAGCTAATGGAAGGGTACTTGATCTTGAATTGGTGCGCCCAAGTGCAGGTGGTCAAGTGTAGTAATAACTCGGTGATCTGAGGTTGATCCTCAGGGATTGAATAGATGACACAAAGGCAAAAAGGAAGAACAGTATGTGAATCGTTTGAAACAAGGAATTTTTGTAATTTAAAGGAAATTTGTGCTTGAAAAAAATTTCACTTTAGTTTCATGGTCGGGGATTGTTCAAGCACATCAAATATTATACCAATGCAATTATATTTTATCTTAATTGACTTCCAACATTAGTGTAATCAACTAGAGGATAAAGCTCTAAAAACCAAGAGTTGATTGATATGAAAATAAGAATTTAAAAACTAATATTGTAAATTCACAGGAAATTAGAAGAATTCTTCATACCAAGAAATCAATCAAGTTGGTGAGGATTCAAATAAGTATACAGAGTATAATACTTCGCTAGAATTCATTCATTCGATCTTAGAACAATAAAAGATAAATAATTTAAGAACAATAATGAATAATTGCATAAATAATAATAATAATTTGATGTACAATCCCAAAACCCTACCTTAACTAAAGAGTAAAAAGAAAACTACTCACAAGACATGGGTAATCTTCTCAAAAGCTGGAAAAATAAAACTAAGGACTAGGTAGGGAACAATAACCCTCCTCTCAATATTTATAATGAGAGGATACACCCGGTATTTTTGGGTTTGTTTTACAATCAAGCTACTACTAGGTCAAGACGTATGCATCGGAAGTCAAAACGCATAGTCGAATGGAGATTCACCGTCCAAACGGTTCAAAGTCTAACACACATTCGAACGGATAACACGCATTCGTGTAATCAAACTAGAGGATAAAGCTCTAAAAACCAAGAGTTGATTGTGATGATGCACAAAATTGTCTTTGGCAAGATCAACAGTCAAGTATGAATAATGATGTAATTAACGAGCAATCAATGGCAATCAACGGAACTTAAAGCAATAAACAACAGATCAACACAGAGATTTATAGTGGTTCGGTTTCAGATGACCTACGTTCACTCTCTGGAATGGCAGCGATGGCCGGTGTTCTTTATTGATGAATAAGGGTCACCGAGGTGTTACAAAGCTTTGAGAGAGAGAGATATAGGGAGAGAGAGCAAGTGTGTAGTGAAGCTTGCCTCTGGGTGTTTGAGATGTATCAAGGTGTATTCAATGTGTCTTTACCCTTGAGAGGGCTTACATTATATAGCCATGGTGAGGCGATGAGGCGGTGCCGTGAGGAAGAGGTCGTCCACATTTTGGTAAGTACAATCATGGTAAGAGTGGACCTCTTTGGCAATCACAATTAAGGTAGGAGTTGATCTCCGTATCCCGTCATTCTCTCCCTCGTGCTCCTATTTAGTCGGAGGAGAGTCCTGATTGGATTGGACTTTAGGCTGGACCTTGTGTTGGAGTAGGAGTACCGGAGTGCCAAAGCAAGAGAGCATCAAGGGGTAGGCGCCCATGGGTGGTCATCCCCTTTTGGGTGTTTTCCTTGGGCTTAGGTGTAGGCCTTCTGGTGTCTTCCTTCTTGGACTTGAAGCATCATGGCATGAGAAGAAAACAAGTGAGAGGTTAAGGAGGAGTGGGGAGCTCAACCATTGGGCGGCGCCCATATGATGAGGTCCAAGTGATGAGGTCCAAGTGATGAGGTCCAAGTGATGAGTCCAAGTGATGAGCTCCAAGTGATGAGTCCCTAGTGGGCGGCGCCCAAGTGATGACCTCTTGTTGGCGCCCCTTGGTCCCCCTTGGTCATTAGGCTTCCTTCTGGACTCCTTTAGGATGGGATGACCCGACTGAATGGGTCTTAGTGACTTGGGCTTCTAATATCTGGGTTTTTCTCGATTTATTTTATCGGGCTTGGCCCAGTCAAATTTGGGCTCGTCATTTGCCCCCTATGCCCCAAGCCTCTGACTTTTTTGCGAGAGGAAAGGGTTGCGGGCATGTGCTTCGTCTTCATCTGAGTGAGTCAAAATTTTCTTGCTTTCCACGTTATCTTTTTATTCTCGGGAACTCACTGAATTTTTTGATATCAGATAAATTATATGTACATATACATATATATATATATATATGCCCTTTAGCCCACTATTGTTGATTTTTTTTTTTTTTTTTCTCTTAGTGCCTCCTGGGCGCTGCCCCCTTTCAATTTTTTTTTCTTATTCTTGGCGCCTCCTGGGCGCTGGCCCTTTCAAAAATTTTTATTTTTTTTTACTTCTGTTGTTGGGCGCTGGCCCTTCATTTCTTTTTTTTTTTTTAATTGCTCCTATTGGGTCTTTGTCGATGGCGTCAGAGACTTGGTCAGCGGAGCAGTGGAGCAAGGAGGAGATTATGGCGTTGGGTTCTTGATTGGAGACAGTAGAACTCCGGTGCAAAGAGAGAAGAGTGACATGGGTGAGACCCTAATGGGCGACGTTCTGTTAGTCAGGGCGAGAGTAGGAAATGCGAGGCTTTAGGCTCCACGGGCGACGGTGGAGACTGCCGTGGGCGCCACCTGGAGGCTGAGCAGGCGCTTGGGTGACGCCACTGCCGTGTTCGGTGACGCCTTGAATCTTGTTATGGGCAGTGTTCTCTGGTGCTCCCTGTTGATGGTGGAGACTCTTTGTACTTTTAGGGTGGCATATTTCCCTCCTTCAAAGAGGGCGAGGTCTGATGCCCCGAGTGCTTCTCGGTCAGGGTCCGATTGCTAGGTTGCTTCCCGGGAGATGTGACCCGGTGGTGCCCCCGCTCTTTCCCAGACTGGGACTTCTGTGTATACCAGAGCTAACCCTTGTACTGCTATAGGAGTTGAGACTCCAGTGCGGTCTTGCAAACAGCCTGAGTTTCAAAAGTGTGCCTGGCAAAAACAATGTTATTCCAAACATTAAAATGTCTAATATGATTACCTGGGGAGAGAGCATACTATTTGCATGAGAGCAAAGTCTGAGCTGTGGACGTCTCGAGAGAGGGCCACATAAGCTGAGGTCGAGCTACGTATAGCGTCGGTGGATGGTTGCCATGGCAGAGGCTTGTAAGGTGACTACTTGAGCGAGAGTAGAGTCAGAGAGGCCGAGCTACGTATAGTCTCGGGAGATGGCTGCCGTAGCAGAGGCTTACTAGGTGACTACTTGCGCGAGAACAGAGTCATAGAGGCCGAGCTACGTGTAGTCTCGGGAGATGGCTGCCGTAGCAGAGGCTTTCAAGGTGACTACTTGCGCGAGAGCAGAGTCATAGGCCGAGCTACGTATAGTCTCGGGTGATGGCTGCCGTAGCAGAGACTTATTAGGTGACTTGCACGAGAGCAGAGTCATAGGCCGAGCTACGTATAGTCTCGGGAGATGGCTGCCGTAGCAGAGGCTTACTAAGTGTGTCCCGCACTCCTCTTTGGCTTTGTACTTGACTTTCTTTTTTATACTTTTGGATTTGAATGCCTATAGGTGGCTGCTGCTTCGCCCTGCTTGTTTACAAATACGCTGAAGATCAAGGAGGCAATTGATGTCTAGGCAGCGGAGAGGCGGGCACATGAGGCTGCTGAAGAGCAGTTAAGGTTTGAGCGACAGGCACGAGAGGATGCCGCGTAGCTTGCACGGCAGGCATGAGAGGATGTCGTGAAACTGTTAAGGCTCGAGCGGTAGGCACGAGAGGATGCCGCTGAGAAGTTGAGGCTAGCGCATGAAAGGGCTGCTCAACTTGAGGCTGACCTTCGAGTAGCACTTGAGAGAGCTACTAGGCCAGAGGCTCACTCCATAGAGATGAAGGAGATGAGAGATGATGCTGAGGAGCTGGGCGCCGGGTCGGCCCCTAATGTTGCTGGGTGCCTGGTGTGGGGCGCCTGCTGCTGGACGCCTGAGATTGGGCGTCTGGTGCTGGGCGCCTGGTACTGAGTACCTAGTGAGAGGGGGCGAGACCCCTCGTTGGCATCATGGGAGCACCCAAGGTGGAGAGGGTGAGACCCCAACACCCCTCGTTGGCATCATGGGGGCGCCCAAGGTGGAGAGGGCGAGGCCCCTCGTCGGCGGCATGGGGGCACCCAAGGTGGAGAGGGTGAGACCCCTTGTTGGCATCATGGGGGGCGCCTCTGAGACCCCTCGTTGGCATCATGGAGGGCGCCCAAGGTCGAGAGGGTGAGACCCCTTGTCTGGGCGGTATCATGGGACCTTGTTGGCATCATGGGGGTGCCTCTGAGACCCCTCGTCGACATCTACTGCTGAGGGCGCCTGCTGCTGGGCGCCTGGCGATGGTCGCCTTTTGTCTACCTTGTTGCTAGATCATGTTCAGACTTTTGTAAGCTGTCTGTAAATCTTAGGAAAGCACAACAATTCTGGACACAATAATCTTCGCAGAAAGTTATTTCATAAAATAATAAATAACAGAATAAATAATCTAAAACGATAAAGGATAGATGAGAGTCATTGACATTCTCTCTCGTCCTCCTACGCAGGTACATGAGGAGGGGGAACACGTGAGTTCCCTGTACGCTGAGGATGGACTACTGGGCGAGGGGCACCTTGGTGTGGCCTTGGGGCGCTCTGGCGAGGCCTCCATGGCGGGGTGCTGCTTGGTGCCCTGGGTGATTAGGTTGTTGCTCCTCTCCTGTTGGGGTGAATGGGGCTCTTCCCACAGGGTGAGGTGACGCCTCCTTGGAGCAGTTGCATGGTCTGTAGAAGTTGTTGCCCGACGACGGGGGTTGCCATAGCAAACGGCTCCGATGGTGCGAGGGGAGATGGTACCTCCTCCCGGGGGGCTAGGTTGTTGTCCCCTGGTTGTTGACTCATTGATCGGGTAGTGATTGTCATGGAATAGCAAGGTGGTAGAACACTTAGTCGTTTCCCACAGACGGCGCCAAACTGATGATGCACAAAATTGTCTTTGGCAAGATCAACAGTCAAGTATGAATAATGATGTAATTAACGAGCAATCAATGACAATCAACGGAACTTAAAGCAATAAACAACAGATCAACACAGAGATTTATAGTGGTTCGGTCTTAGATGACCTACGTCCACTCTCTGGAATGGCAGCGATGGCCGGTGTTCTTTATTGATGAATAAGGGTCACCGGGGTGTTACAAAGCTTTGAGAGAGAGAGAGAGATATAGGGAGAGAGAGCAAGTGTGTAGTGAAGCTTGCCTCTGGGTGTTTGAGATGTATCAAGGTGTATTCAGTGTGTTTTTACCCTTGAGAGGGCTTACATTATATAGCCATGGTGAGGCGGTGAGGTGGTGCCGTGAGGAAGAGGTCGTCCACTATTTTGGTAAGTACAATCATGGTAAGAGTGGACCTCATTGGCAAACACAATTAAGGTAGGAGTTGATCTCCGTATCCTGTCATTCTCTCCCTTGTGCTCCTATTTAGTCGGAGGAGAGTCCTGATTGGATTGGACTTTAGGCTGGACCTTGAGTTGGAGTAGGAGTACTGGAGTGCCAAAGCAAGAGAGCATCAAGGGGTAGGCGCTCATTGGGTGGCGCCCTATGGTAGGCGCCCATTGGGCGGCGCCCATGGGTGGTCATCCCCCTTTGGGTGTTTTCCTTGGGCTTAGGTGTAGGCCTTCTGGTGTCTTCCTTCTTGGACTTGAAGCATCATGGCATGAGAAGAAAACAAGTGAGAGGTTGAGGAGGAGTGGGGAGCTCAACCATTGGGCGGCGCCCATATGATGAGGTCCAAGTGATGAGTCCAAGTGATGAGCTCCAAGTGATGAGCTCCAAGTGATGAGTCCAAGTGATGAGCTCCAAGTGATGAGTCTCTAGTGGGCGGCGCCCAAGTGATGACCTCTTGTTGGCGCCCCTTGGTCCCCCTTGGTCATTTGGCTTCCTTCTGGACTCCTTTAAGATAGGATGACCCGACTGAATGGGTCTTAGTGACTTGGGCTTCTAATATCTGGATTTTTCTCGATTTATTTTATCGGGCTTGGCCCAGTCAAATTTGGGCTCGTCAGATTGATATGAAAATAAGAATTTAAAACCTAATATTGTAAATTCACAGGAAATTATAAGAATTCTTCATACCAAGAAATCAATCAAGTTGGTGAGGATTCAAATAAGTATACAAAGTATAATACTTCGCTAGAATTCATTCATTCGATCTTAGAACAATAAAAGATAAATAATTTAGGAACAATAATGAATAATTGCATAAATAATAATAATTTGATGTACAATCCCAAAACCCTACCTTAACTAAAGAGTAAAAAGAAAACTACTCACAAGACATGGGTAATCTTCTCAAAAGCTGGAAAAATAAAACCAAGGACTAGGTAGGGAACAATAACCCTCCTCTCAATATTTATAATGAGAGGATACACCCGGTATTTTTGGGTTTGTTTTACAATCAAGCTACTACTAGGTCAAGATGTATGCAGCGGAAGTCAAAACGCATAGTCGAATGGAGATTCACCGTCCAAACGGTTCAAAGTCTAACACACATTCAAACAGATAACACGCATTCGAATGAACTCCTCGTATCTTCAACGACTATCCAAATGGACAAGATGTGTTCAAACAGCTTTAATCCACTAGAAGTGGAATCCACAACTTCATAACAACGTTCATATGGAGAAAGAGCATCCAAATGGAGAGAGTCCGAATCGTCAAAGAAGCATTCGAACGGATAAGCTACGTTCGAACAGTCATTATTCTATGGATTTCTTCATCTTTCCTCGTGGACATCTTGCGTTCGAACGACTATCATGCCTTCGAACGATGTTCTCGTCTCCGGAATTTCAAAGTCTTCAATAAGTCAACTAGGTCAATTGTCTGCCAATCATTGTGTTCGAACGACCAAGACGCATCCGAACAAACCTATTTATCTAAAAGACCTTGATCCACATTCCAACTTCTCCTGAGTTGATATAGACTTAATCTTTATGTTAGCATTATCAGTACTAAATCAATCTTCTCAATTACACTTTGGTCCCCTTGAGTTCACTTTATTCTCCAATTGATTTGGCAATTTACCAAATACACCAATTTAGCTCTGACAAATTGATCAAACACTAAAAAACAAGTCAAAACATAATATTAAGGGATAATTCATATAATGGCTAAGAAATAACACAATTCATCATAAATAAAAGATAAAGAAATGAAACTTTTGATGACAAATCACACCCCCAACCTCCATCTTACTAGTCCCTACTAATACTTAAATCCTAAACAACTAAAAAAATAAAATAAAACAATATATAACACATATCCACTTTCGTAGGACTCACGATTGCATTTAGCATATGCAACAAGCCTTTAAACCCCTAGTGCTTGTCCTCTAATTTTGTTGTTCTAAAAATGCTTCCCAAGCATAGAAAAATTAATCGTGTAATAATTCAAAAAATACCGTGGTCGTCTACACAGGAAAACAAGGACAAATTTAAAGGATGATATGAAATAAACAAAATTAAAAATCTTTTGATTTGCAAAGATGGTGATGATTGGTAAATTATGAAAATACTATTAAAACAATCCGGCTAATCTTCGGATTTCTTCCCACCTTGAATAAGAATTTTGACCCAATTTATAACTCACCCAAGATCGTAATCAAACTCACTTAGATGGAGAATATTCAATGAAAATTAGAATTAAGAAAATATGTGTTTTGATGATAAAACTAATTAATGAAAGAATTGGTATCACGTTGATTGCATGGACTCCAAGTATTATCCGTGCCAAATTCAATTGTCAACGGTTAATCAAAGATGTTTATAAATCACCCATGTGTTCAAAATCAATTATTTCAACCAACAAAAAAACACTAAGCATTAATACCACTTTAGGGTCAAAATCACCCACTCACAGATAAAAATCCCTCCTCCGATTGTGCCAAAATTAAACTACTCAGACATATCGCGTGTTGAATTTAAAGAAAATATGAAAGACATATCAATTGAAGAGAAAACAATACTAAATCCAAACATTTTGTATCTAAAACAAGAACTAAAGATTATTGCAAAAACTAAAAATTGAAAGTATGTCGTAATTAGGCTAATGAAGAAAACAAACGAAAGATGAAAATAATCTATGCTTTACTGAAGAAGAAACGGTGAAGAGAGGCTACGCTCTAGAAGATATGCCCTAGAATAAAAATGCTGAAAAATGACCTTAATAGAGAACGTCCCAAGAAGATATATATAAATCCTCTGATTTTTTTTTTCAATTTTAGAAGAGAGAACAGAAGGAGAGACATACTCCATTCTCTCCTAGATCCTTTCCTTATTCTTTACGTCTATCACCCATCTAGAAAATATCTCTAAAAATATCTATTAAGATTTAGCCAATTAAAATTTCCATATAAGATATCATTTTCTCGTTTTTACCGCTTTTACTAGTACAAAGGAAGTATGAACCGGTACAAGAGTTCTTTGCTAGCTGATGAACTAGTACAAGTGAGGAAGAGCGGTAGAAGACCCTTCTATTTGGATAGAACCATAATGAACCGGTACAAACATTATGTTTAGCGATGAACTAGTACAACTACATTATACCAGTACAAACTCTATTTTGTGCCTGGTGAACCGGTACAAGTCCTACCGATACAACCATCTTTTTTGTCTTTTTGCCGTGATGCTCCTAGTTCAATGTCCGCTCATATCTGCGACTTCCCAAAGCCTCGCAATGCATTCAAATGAGTTTTAAGCACTCCTTCTTATACTTAATTATCTACAAACACACAATTTACTCATAAAACACAAAATCGGCTAAAATAAAATATATAATTAACAAGAAAAGCTAAGATGGTTGATTTAGCACATAAAATTATGCAAAAATGTGTACTCAACAAACCCCCCAACTTGAGCTTTGTTAGTCCCTAGCTAATATAAAACACAAATAAATTTTAATCACAAAGCCACTTTCATAGGCGATCACGATTGCATTTTGCGTATGCAATAAGCCGTTAAACCTCTAGGTTACACCTAGTGGACGAGTTTTGTCTCGTGAAAGTTTTCAGTGAAGAAACCTACAAACTTTCTTTTCTCTATTCGGAACATATTATTATCCCCAAATTAAAATGAAATTAAAGATATACCACATCCACTCAAATTAATTCATACAAAGCTATGCTATAGACTTAAATCCTATGTAAGCATATTCCCATTCATATTAGCATAAAAAAACTCGCGTTTGTGTTAGATGATTATGAAATTTAAAAAATTTATCAAATAATATCCGCATCTTTATTAGCTATCCAATGTTAATTTTGATGCAAATCTCACCAAGATTGCACTCTCATAATAGAAACATCTTATTATAGTGATCGTTTCACTCATAGGTTATATGTGAGCAGAGAAATTACACAATCAAAGAAAAAATTTACTCAAATATATTTTTGAAATGAAGAACATTGTTCAAATTAAATGACCTTAGCATAATCTCATGAAAGAATGTTAGAAGCAAATAAAAATGACACAGTTGGTGTATCTCTTATTTCATTTAGGCATGTACACTCCCCACAATCCCCAAGATCAAATAGGACTTTTCTACGACTTTAATGTGGCCTTGGGTGAAGGTTAAAGAAATGAAGGGTTATAAGAATTCAAAAGAGGTATCTGAAGGATGTCATCATTGTTCGAAACACTTGTTGTCTCCTTTTGAAAATTGTTAGTAATATCATATCCATCATTTCTCTTTTTTTCACTGCCTGTGGCTTTTCCCAATGTTTTTGCAATTCCACACAATTTTCTTCTTTCTTTTTTCGGTTGAGCATCTGCCAACAATTCTTTCAACAAAATGACAAGAACATAACAATTCCCCAGATAACCAAGGTAAAGTATAAATCTTTTATGCTTGGCTTAGTTATTGTTTGTGGCAAAAGAATGATATTTCATTTTGACTCAAACATGGCTTCTAAGGATAATGAGAATAAAGAATAGGCTTAAGGCTCAAATTAATTCCAAAAATGGCCTAAAATTATTTCTCAAGAATGCTTGGCGAAGTGTTGTTTATTTGATGAGATTATTGAATGAGAGTGAAATAGAAAGACTAGTCCTTCAGTAAATGTATTCTAACCCTCCAGCAAAGCTAGGCACAAGACTTACATGGGTTATATATTCATCTCTACTATAGATATCAATATTTTTAAGATGCGAATCTCATTCAATAAATCACAAAAATTAACACAAATCATGGTGTACATAAATTTGAGTTTCACATAATTATATATATATATATATATAGAGTCATAAAACGTAATGCATATATAATCATAAAAAGAAATGCAGTGGTGTAACCCCTACCCCCAACTTAAATCATGCATTGTCCTCAATGCAAACACAGTAATGCAATAAGAAAATGAAAACAATAAGGGAAGGAAAACACCTGGCGATGAGCTCCAAAAATAAAACCACTGACTGCAAAACAACAAAAGAAACTACATAAAAAGAAATAAACATAAAAAACTACTAACATCACCCAGAAAATAAAATACAAAATAAAAGTAAAGCACTCAAGTATATGCTCATACCCCCCAACTTAGACCCAAGAGTATGCTTAATGAAATATATTAATATGAAACTTCAAATAATAATGAGTACAAAGTAAAAAGGTGTGTGCAAATCTCAAAAATAAAAATTAATCAAAAAATAATTCTAACTATTGTGTACAAAGAATGCTTGGTAGGTGGATCAATCGGGTTTGAATTCCAAATTGGACTTATTGCCCAATTCTAGTTGACAATTATTTCTTCCAAAGAACTTTTTCTGTCTTGAATGTCTTTCAATTCCCGACAAACTCCTGTGCAGAATTTAATAAATTAGAAGAAGACACATCATCAGATTTCTCACCTTCATTAGAAAAATTAATTAAACAAACTTGTAGAGGATTATAACAATAAGACATGTTGAAATTTCCTCTACAATCTCAACAAGTTCATCCATTTCACAATTTCCTTGCTCCTCACCTGGTTGCTTAATCACATTAAAAATGCTTAATTCAATGATCATATTTTTAAATGAAAGTTTCATGACACCATTCAGACAGTTGATTAATGCATTTGATATGGCTAGTCGTCCTAAAATAACTAAAACTTGAGCTCTAGGGTTAGCAATAGGCTCAGTATTAAGAATAATAAAATCAATAGGAAAGTATAATCTATCCACTTGGACCAACACGTCCTCCACAATTCCTCTTGGCATCTTCACACTACAATCTACCAATTGAAGGGTAATAGGTGTTGGCTTTAGCTCTCCCAATCCTAGCTGCAGATATAACGAAAACGGTAGAAGATTGACACTCGTACCCAAGTTTAGCAATGTTTGCTCCACTCGGCAGTCCCCTATGATTATTGAGATGGTGGACATCCTGGATCCTTGAACTTAGGTGGAGTGTTGGTCCACAGGATAGAACTTACCTGCTCAGTCAGAAAAGTTTTCTTTTGCACATTCATTTTTTGCTTGATAGTGCACATGTTCTTTAAAAACTTAGTATACGAAGGCACCTATCTTATGGCATCTAGCAACAAAATGTTGATTTTCACCTGCTTTAACACATCAATAATTTCAGCATTATTAGTAAACTTAGTAGGCACTCTTAATCCTTGTCTGTAAGATGCAGGAACATGACACTTATTCTCATCCAAATCGATAAGCTCAGGCTGCTCAAGTTAGTTTCTCACCTACCTTAGACTCTTTCCTAGTCTCTTTTTTCTGATTTTTTGAAAGAATTATTTTCAGAGACTGTAGACAAAATGATTTTATCAACTTCTTTTCCACTTCTAAGGGTGGTGATCAACTTGAGCTGCTCCATACTACCTTGAGTGGCATTAGAAGACTCAATACCATGTTGACCTTTTGGGTTCTCCTAGGTTGTATTGGAAATTTACCTTTCTCTTGTTGTAGCACACCCAATGAATTAGTTAACTTGGTAAGTTGAGTTCTAATGTCACTAAAGGCTTGTGCAATCTAATTATTCATTTTCGTTTGACTTTGAATTGATGAAAAGTGTTCTCTAGACTTCTTTTGTGAGGTGGTTGATATGGAGATGCGTTGGGTTAACCTTGGGGGCCCGACCCTTGATGATTTGGGTTTTGTGCAAACCCTTGTGGTTCTTGGGTGTGATAATAATGACAGCTAGTAGACGGACCTTGATTAGAAAAATTTTGATTTTGATTTTGATTGATAAGAGGGGAAAATGGCATAGGTGCTTGAGGTGGAACAATGTCATCATTTCTCCAACAAAAATTAGGATGATCCCGTCATCTTGGATTATACGTGTTAGAGTATAAGTGTAACACCCCAAAACACACCCTGGACGGCATTACATTCTCAAACATTCATATCATGAGAGCACTAATATAATCCATCAATAAATAAGACTTCATCAAGTCATCCATAACATTTACAGCATTATCCCCAAAGGAATAGACCCATTTTGGCCTTTACATTCCAAAAATCAACTAATGTAGCGCAGCGGAAATAACAAAATAAAACTAGACTTTACAGGGTTCAAAATGAATATCCTAGTCTAGAACAAAAGGAAGTGTCGCTCTAGGCGTCCACCTCGGGATCCACGCTCCCGTCTATCGGAATCTCCCAGTGTGCGGGCTCCTCGACTCCCAGCTATTCCTCGAGAGGGTAATCTGAAAAATGTTAGCGGTAGGGGGTGAGCACGAAGCTCTGTAGAAAAATTCTCTCAAACCCAAACAAGGTTTAGAAACGTATTTAAAATGGCTGGTCTCATTTTTAACATAACATAGATACATAATTTGAAATAAGGCAGTGACATTTCAACAAGGATCTCAAGTTTAAATAGCAATAGTACTAGAAATGAACAATAATAACCCATTTTAATAAACATCCATTTTCAAAATATAAACCATTTCCCACACATTATATAATATTGTCATCTTTTGGCATGAGCATCCTTATAAGGAACCTCTCACCCTCAAGGCTTGGTTACTCAAGCATCCTTATAAGGAACCTCTTGAGGAAAATCACATATTGTCCTCTTTTGGCATGAGCATCCTTATAAGGAACCTCTCACCCTCAAGGCTTAGTTTCTTAAGCATCCTTATAAGGAACCTCTTAAGGAAAATCACATACTTTCCTCTCTTGGCATGAGCATCCTTATAAGGAACCTCTCACCCTCAAGGCATCACAAACTCAAGCATCCTTATAAGGAACCTCTTGAGGGAAATCACATACTCTCCTCTCTTGGCATGAGCATCCTTATAAGGAACCTCTCACCCTCAAGGCATCACAAACTCAAGCATCCTTATAAGGAACCTCTTGAGGGAAATCACATACTCTCCTCTCTTGGCATGAGCATCCTTATAAGGAACCTCTCACCCTCAAGGCATCACAAACTCAAGCATCCTTATAAGGAACCTCTTGAGGGAAATCACATACTCTCCTCTCTTGGCATGAGCATCCTTATAAGGAACCTCTCACCCTCAAGACATCACAAACAACCCAACCAAGCATACCATTCCAATATTTATATCATTTTACAAGCATCTCTCCAAAATCCCCAAGATATATTATGTAACAATTCCCCAACCAACAAAGAAAATACATGAGATCACAATAACATCATTTTTCTACCCAACACAAACAACTACGGTTTTTGAAGTTCATAATAAAGAAGCATTTAAGAAGAAATACATCACTCTCCCAACAACTAGGGTTTTAAAACTAGAAAAGAGATTTCATGGGTATTAAACCCTAACTTTGTTCAAAACATGTAATCTTTGCCAAAAAGCCTAAGAGAGGATGATTCCATAACATATATATATACCATTGATAGCCAAAACATACATATATAAATACCCTAGCCATCAATGTAAGTGAGTGAGAGAAAACCCCTACCTTGATGTTCTTGGAAATCTAGGGCTTGGATCTTGAATCACCCTTAAATTCCTTGTTTTTCACCTTTGGTCTTGTGTTTTTCTCTTCCCCTCTTTCTCTCTAATGTTTTCTAGGGTTTTAAGGTGTGTAATGAAGGCTAAGGGGATGGCAAGAAGTATTTATAGTGGGGGAAAAACCGACTGTTCGCGAACTAAAATTGTCTGATTTTTACAGCGACTACCGATAGCTGATTTTGACTACCGGTAGCTCGGGTACATTGGCACTCGACTACCTGTTGACTACCGGTAGCTCGGGTACACTGGACACTCGACTACCTGTTGACTACCGGTAGCTCGGGCACACTGGACCATTGACTACCGGTAGTTACTACCGGTAGTTGATCCCAGATTTGCCTACTTCCTTTATTTTTCATTTCTAATCCATTCCAATCTCTTCCAAAACTATCCCAAACCTCTCCAACATATATTTCTACCTCAAACCTATTTAGTACAAGTTCTAGGACATAAAATTTCATATTTTCACATACTAAAACTAAATTTCAAATATTATTTCCTCGAGTTATACTATATCAACATTTTTACCACTATTATTTAGTATATATCTATATACATATATAAACGAAAATGCGGGGTGTTACAATAAGTTAGAGAATGACTGCCTAGGTTGATTGAATGCATTGATTTGTTCATGAAGCATTTCCTTAAATGCTAGAATGGTCGGAAACTCCCTCATGGAATGCTCGATTATATCACATATAGAGCATGACTCATCAACCTTGGGCACACTAGCTACCTTGTTCATTTTTTGTACTTCCAAACTTTCCACTTTGCGGGATAAATTCGCAATCTTGGCATGTAATTCATCTTAGTCTCACAGTACATATTTTCCACTTACTTTGATATCTCGGCAAGATAAAAAATGTCCTAAGATTGGGCATTCTTTGCCAAGTTATCAAAATAATATAAGGCTTCCTCAAGATCCTTATTAAGAAATTCACCATTACACAACATGTCTATGAACTGGTGATGTGCAGGGGTAATTCCTTCGTAGAAGACACTAATCAATTGACATGGTTCAAAGCCATGATGTGGAACTGAGTTTAAAAGGTCCTTAAATCTTTCACAACAATAATAGAACTGTTCATTTTTTTTTCTGAAAAATTATGAATTTATTTTTTCAAAGCAATAGTTCTATGTACAAGGAAAAAATTCTTTAAAAAATTCTTTTGTATATCAGACCATGAAGATATTGATCTAGGTTTCAAAAAATTTAGCTAATATTTCATTTTATCCTTAAGGAAAAAGGGAAATTATTTTATTCTAGTAATTTTCTCTCGCACATTTTTATCAAGTAATATATAATTACTTCCTAAAATTCTTTGATGTGAAGATAAGGGTTTTTCCTATCCACGCTATGAAATTGTGAACGTAATTGGAGCATACCCAGCTTAATAATAAATGCATGTGATTGGGCCGTGCTTGCTCCTTAGAGTGGTATCAAATTAAGAAGGAATTCCCAAGTGTAGGAAGTGGTATCGTATTTGTAACTCTGTCGATTACCGATGTCGTCTCCTTAGGAAAAACAATTGACTCAAAGGGTGATAGGAAAAAGAAAGTAAAAATTCTGAATTTTGAGAGATTGGGTAGTAGAATTTAGCAACTAAAGAATAACAATTAAAAGAAAGAACCGGTTAATTGATAGAGTTCATCTCACCATGATAAAAGTATTTTGACTCAAATCCTATAACTCATTTGAGAGTGTACTCAAACGCACTCAAATGGTAGATATTCATTAAAAACCCAATTAAAATAAAAAATGTCTATTCAAATTAAATGAATTGATTTGAAAGAATTAAACCCACTTCGATTGCAGTGATTCTAAGAATTACCCGTGTCAAGTCTTAGTTGTCTACGGGGAAGCAAGAAGATATACATATCGATAGTGTTTTCGAATTTAATCATTAAATTAACCCAAATAACTCAATCATTGAAAAACCCTAGTTTGAGTCAAAATCCCCAATTCACGGATGAGACTCCCTCAACCGATTATACTGGAGTAGACTACTCACTCATGATGGAATTGAAATGGAAAGCATTATTGTAAATGAAAACAAGAGAACTTGAATTGAAAATACTTGAATTAAAATTGCAAAAATTGAAATTGCAAGAAAAGTAAATACCTTGTATTGAAATGCTTTAATGTAAATCGTTCACAAGAAGAAACTAAAAGTAATTGTGTTGCGAGAATCAAATGTTTGAAAGTAAATAAAGATTGTAAAGTAAAATAATAGAGAAAACTCGTAAAGAAGAAATTCTAAACCCTAGGGAAGAGAAAATAGAAGAATGGTGAATTGAACGATGGAATGGAGTTCCTCTCAAGTGGCTAGGCTTGGGTATTTATAGGAGTTTTCCTGCTAAAATCCTCCTCTTTATTCACCAATCACGGTCCTTGAAATATTTAGCTGATTCACCTTCCTTAGGAGTCTTTTTTACCGAAATATAGGAACCTACTAGTAGGAAGTAGAAAATGATCTACCGATAGGACTGTTCACTATTTTGCTTCTACTGGTTGCCTTTTTCTTCTATTGGTAGAACACCTTTTTCTCTTCTACCTACCGATAGAACAGTACCCACCTACCAATAGAATAACTCTCTGTCTTGCTACTACCGGTAGGATTGTTGTCCTACTGGTAGAACCAACTTCTGGCTTCAATTGTACCGATAGAAAGGGTCTTTTCTTCAATTATGCTTGCTGCTGCCCTGGCTTAACTCCTGGACCTTTAGCTCATCCTCTAAGTCCTCTACGACATTAAAACACATGCAATTCCATTTCCTTACACTAATTCATCTACAAACACACATATTCACTATAAAACACAAAACTCAACTAAAATAAACAAATTAAGTAGCTAGCATAGTTAAGATGGATAATATGAGGCCAATAATATGCAATATTATACTCTCATCACACCGACAAAAGTATGCAAGATGGTGCAGTGATTCTTGTGGGTTGGAGATAATCTCTCATCGTTCGTGCGGGACGAACAATTGGGAAATTATTTTCCCAATTCCTTAGATTTTGTGAATTGTCATTATTTACCTCGTCCACGTTCACATTTGGTCTTTGGTCACATCTAACAAGTCTATTATCGGTATTATCACAGCGCCAACATGCAAAACTATAATCCTATTAATGAAAATAATTTACAAGTAATTTACAACGGAAAAACGTACCTGCGCCTATGATGAAACTACAAGACTTACATGTCGTTGATCCAAATCACCGCTCAAATTCATACCACTCACTTTCCCGGAAATGGCACCAAAAAAGCTTGTCCTCTAATGTGGTTGTTCTGAAAATGCTTCCCAAGCGTAGGAAAATTAATCGTGTAATAACTAAAAAAATATCGAGGTCATCTCCATAGGGAAACAATGACAAATTCAAAGGGTGATATGATATAAACAAAAATAAAAATATTTTGATTTTCAAAGATGGTGATGATTGATAAATTATGAAAATACTATTAAAACAAACCGGCTAATCTTTAGATTTCATCCCATCTTGAACAGGAATTTTGGCCAAATTTATAACTCATCCAAGATCGTAATCAAACTCACTTAGATAGAGAATATTCAATGAAAATTAGAATTTAGAAAAAATGTGTTTTGATGGGAAAACTAATTAATGAAAGAATTGGTATCATGTTGATTGTAGGGACTCCAAGTACTACCCGTGCCAAATTCAATTGTCAATGGTTAATCAAAGATGTTTACAAATCACCCATATTTCAAAGTCAATTATTTCAATCAACAAAACAACACTAAGCATTAATACCACTTTAGGGTCAAAATCACCCACTCATGGATAAGAATCTCTCTTCCAATTGTGTCCAAATTAAACTAATCAGACATATCTCGTGTTGAATTTAAAGTAAATACGAAAGATATATCAATTGAAAAGAAAAGAAAACACATTAAATCCAAACAGTTTGTATCTAAAACAAAAACTAAAGATTATTGCAAAAACCAGAAATTGAAAGTATTCTGTAATTAGGCTAACAAAGAAAACAAACGAAAGATGGTGAAGAGAGGCTACACCCTAGAAGATATGCCCTAGAAGAAAAATGCTAAAAAACAGCCTTCCCAAAGAACATCCCAAGAAGATATATATAAATCCGCTGATTTTTTTTCGATTTTAGAAGAGAGAACGGAAGGAGAGAGATACCCCATTCTGTCCAAGATCCTCTCCTTATTTTTTACGTCTATCACCCATCCAGAAAAAACTCCGAAAAAATCTCTTAAGATTTGATCAATTGAAATTTTCAAATAAAATCTCATTTTCTCATTTTTACTGCTTGTACCAGTACAAAGGAAGTATAGCCCGGTACAAGAGCTCTCTACTAGTTGATGAACCAGTACAAGTGAGGAAGAACCGGTAGAAGACCCTTATGTTTGGACAGAACCTCGATGAACCTGTACAAAGGAAGGATAACCATCCTTTTTCTACATGTACAACCATCCTTTTACTACCTTTTTGTCGCGATGCTCCTAGTTTAATGTTTGCTCTTCTCTGCGACTTCCCGAAGCCTCACAATGCATCCAAATGAGTTTAAAGCCCTCTTTCTTACAAATAATTACCTGCAAACACAAAATTTACTACTAACACATAAACTCATCTAAAATAAAATGTATAAATGGCAAGCAAAGCTAAGATTTTTGGTTTAACACATAAAATTATGCAAAAATGTGTATTCAACACCTGTCACACCCTGAATTTCACAAAAGCATGAGTTAAATAAAAAAATCATTTTTTATCCAACATGCTTGTCAGTTTACAATTAGCTTGAACAAAAAAATTCATTTTTTTTAATAAAGAGCATTTGTTTTTCAGAAATTCGACAGAGTTTTGTTTGAAAATCGGTCATTCCAAACATTGGTAAGAACGACATGTGAGAGCATTATATATAATAAACTAAGTCCAACTAAATATCCACATCATACAAACCATAAAAAACTAACTAAGATATACATTATTCGTTCATGATCACATAATCCAATATAAAGTCGGGGTGGCAAATAGAGACCCACGAAGTCCTCCCAAACCTAGTATTCCTACATAAGTCTTGTCTACCAAAACTTAACACTAAAGTCATAACTTTATATCACAATACCCAAAAGAATAACCTCTCATGAGATAATTAATTTTACATCACAAACTCCTCAAAGTAACCTTCAAATTAAAGTTTGTGTACAATCACATTTCTATACAATGTTCTAAGAGTAAATACAAAAAGGTTTCCGAAAGGAGTCACTCCTAGCCCAAAGCTCCCACAAGTTTTCTTCAACTAAGTCCTGAGATGCACGCTAATCTCTGAAAATATTAATAGGGGATGAGCAACCATACCCAATAAGATAATCTTTTTCCCAAGCATATACAAGGTAAAAAATACCACCAGTTCACAATCATAATAATAGGCAATGAAATAATTTATCATTAAGTCTAGGTAAACGATAAGTAATAAGTATTTTTGAAAGTACACTATTTACTATTATTTTTTTGGATGGGTTTAAGCATAATTCGAAGCTTGAAATCTATGGGATTTGATAGAGTGATGTGAGGTTTGTGTTTAGGTTCTGAAATTAGGTTGACTGGGGTACATGAGAGTGATAAATAGAAGCTAGAGCAAGAAGATGAAGTGGAAGGGAGGACCATTGAACACCCCGATGGTGCATGAGGGTGCACCCAGTATCTGATTGACCTCAGATTGGTGCCAAAAGTTCCATAATGTCCGTGCGGAGGTTTCGCTAAAATTTGAGGTCAATCCGATACCCGGATCAATATGTGGTATAAAATGTCTATTTTTCCCTCCAAGGTCAATCTACCTAGTTTTTGGGTGATTTTTTCCAAACAAATTTTATATTCACTTTTAAATAGTTAAATTGAGTATGTGTACAAAATTTAATTGAAAAAAGCACCGTTTCATTTTTGGCCATTTCAAATCCAAATACTGCGTCAGGTAGGATTTCTCAATTCCAGAATAGGCGATGCTTTTCAAAATTATTTTTAAATTATTCCACATTTTATCTATAATTGTTTGACATATTTAAAAATATATGATTGGATGTTTTGGTATTGAGTTGGGATCCAGACCTGAATTAGAGTTTTTTACTGTAGTTCGCGCTAATGTTTAAAACGATCGTATTGATTGTATTGTTTGTACTAAATATAACTCCGGAATCCCTTTAAATGAAATATAAGTGCACATAGAGTTGAGTGGAAGAGGTTTTACGCTTCAGGTTGAAGTTGTAGAGGGTTTTTCATTGAATTTGTAAATGCATGGGCAACCTTGTGGTCTTCAAACTTGAGTACCAAATTAATTTAGGGAGCCTATCTTTCTTGGGGTGGAAGTGCCCTAAAAGGTTGGATCATATGATCATGTTGACCCTGAGTGGTCTGATTGGATGATTGCTCACTGGTGTGTCACTGTATTGATGTTTCTGAACTCTCTTTTACAGTTTTACTTAACTGCTACTGTTCCACATGAAATGACATTGTTTTTCTTATATTATGTATCAAATGCTCGTTTTGCTTTTGCCCAATCATGTCAAATTACGTTATTTTTTAAACTCGCATGCTTTTGAATTGAGCTACCCTACTGAGCTGTTGATGCTCACCCTACATTATTTTCCCTTTTTCAGATTAGTAGGAGACGGGGAAGTTCGTGAAAGTTTGAACTGCCAGTTTTTCAGGGTTTTTATTTTAAGTGTTGAATAATGTTGTTGAGGCATGTAAATTGTAGTGAGCTTGATGTATATGCTTCTGAGTCATATCATAGTTGTGTACAGTAAGTTGATTTGCTGTGCTTAATAACAAACACTTTATATGTTTAGGGAATTAGTATTATAGTTTACTCAATTTGGACACTGTATTATATAGTAACTATGAAGGCTATTAGCGCTCTGAATATTATGGAAATGGGTCGGGGCAAGAATAATCTCGGATTCCTCTTAACAACTATGAACAAACGCTTTCTCATTGAACAAAAAGAAGTGACAAATCAATGAATTTGGCATATTAAAACTAAATCTCGAGGTTACACTATAAAATATTTCTTCTTAAATCATAACGCAACATCATTGATTTTATAAAGCATAGAGTGAGAAATATTTATTCAAGTATATGGATAATAAATGTGGTAAATTCATCATTTTTCTTGTTTTGAACACAATTTCATATACTTATTCTTTCTGAGTTTTTTTTTCAAAAATATTAACTCTATGTGCTTTCTCCTCAACATCACCCTACTCAAGTGGTTTGTTGGAATATTGGCCTATTAGTTTCTTGGCACCCAAAATTCATGTATGCTACCCATATGGACAAATATCAACAAACTGATTCATGAATGAACTATTCCCGGGGAACCTTTTGGGTCTTGCACCCTAAGTTCTAATCGTCCTTCTTGCTTTTTCGAAGGAGATGTGTAGGGCACAACTTGTGATGCCACATAGGCAATCACCAAAAATCACTACCATCATCAATCCCCCCTTGGACTAGTAGCCATCTTGGAAACCCCCCTCAAGGGCCCCAACCGTCTACTGACCATTTGCTTGTCGGTACTGAGTATACAAGTTTCAAACCATAATTTCGTGATCACCTTCCATTCCCAAAACTAACCACACTTTGGCACTTTTTAAAAAATATGTAGTCTTCCAAAATCTCACATTTCTATTTCCAACATAACACATTTTCAAAATAACTCACATGCACACACCAAAAATACAATTTATACCCTTTTATAGAAAAATTCCCAAATTAAAGTATTGATAAGTTATATACATCAACACCACCCTTTCCATACTTTAGAATAACTCAACAATACCCAAAATCATGTTAAATATACTCATAAGAATCAATACCTCTTTCCACAATTCATCATTTCAATATTTATAGTCACTTTGACATTTTATCAAACACACGGTAGACATAAAATCTCCAAATACACATCTACAAAGTAATTTAGCCATTCTTAAGAGATAAATCAAATACATTATATGCAAAATCACATATACTCTACATAACCCAAAATCTTAAGTTCAATCAAACACCCACAACAAAAATCAAGCTAGGGTTTCAAAGCTATAATACCCAAATTCATTTAATGCATGTGGGTATACAAATTCATGGTAAAATCATCATTTAATTAAGACCCATAGCATGAAAACATGTATTTAGCTCATATTAAACAAATAGATATAGAACATATGTGATGCCCCAAAATCCGGGGGTCATTTCTCAACCTGTTGATCACCCATCAACCTGGGGAAGTACCCGTGTATGCCGTATAACCCGACACCATGTCATCACATCCCCTTTATCGGGATCGTAACCACAACATTATTTGGGCAGAGCCTCCCTTGTATCGGAGCACTCCCAAATGCATAACTTGTGCACATACTAACCATTTGACCATTCCAAGGTCCATCCCCATTAATTAGGACTCAATATTTCGTCAATTACATCATATAAATAAAAGGGCTCAAGATCTGAAGGATTGGCAGAGTTATATTTAAATTTTAAAAATTTTGGAAGAGGTACTAGTACCTCGTACATGTGGTATCGATACCTGAGCCTTTTGTCTGCCAAGTCTTCCCATTCGCCAAGTACTGGTACTTAACCACTTAGGTACCGGTACTTGAGCCCACTGTTTTCTAGGTACCGGTACTTACATGTCGTAGTACTGGTACCTGAGCCCACTGTCCATCGAGGTATCGGTACCTGAAGTCTTGGTACCGTTACCTGGGCCCACTGGAATCCAGATACTGGTACCCATATGTCGAGGTACCGGTACCTGGGCCTTACAACTGCGTGGTATTGGTACTTAATCGCTTAGGTACTAGTACCTGGGCCCAATTTTTCCCAAATTCTTTCCAATCTTAAACCATTGGTCATCCAAACCCATTGCATACTCATTCATCCATTCATATACACAATTTCTAGTCTATAAGAGTTCATTATACAATCCTTCAAAATACTTTACGAGTCCAAAACAATTTACACCATTGTTTTACAAAAACGTAATTTAAAGCCACAATTCGGCTTCTTCTCAACAAGGGCCCAAGTGAGAGCCGTCCACCGGCGCTTGTCCCGCACTTGAAATATTGTCCCATAAAGGGTGAGTCACGCTCAATAGGGTCTCTCCTAAAGAGGCTACTCCCCAACCCAGATGCATATGAAATGCTCACATGCAATTCAACAGTCAATCAAACATCCATTCTAGAATATGCAATTCACAATGGATTTCACAATGCCATGTCATATCATGAGATGTCACTCACACATGTAATGCAACCCGAGCCCTTTACCGACTCCCATACCACATGCAATGCCATGCGTATGCATTCGGGCATTCCAAGCCCCCGCCATTGATGTTACACATCCAATGACCATTTACAAATCTTTAGTCTTTCTTAGGGTGGGTATTTATGGACTTCCACTAACAGGTACCCAACCGACACGACATCTATGTGAAAGGAATCATATAATAAACGCAGCGGAATTTAAAAAAATAATTTGATTCCTCATACCAAGATCTATTCATGTTTAATACAAACCGAGAAACATTAGATTTATAGAGAAGATTAAGGGTTACCTCTTGAAGCGTGCCTTTAGCAATCTTTAAGCATTCTCAAAAATTTTAAATCTTCAAATCTGAATTTGATCTTTACCCCCAGCCTCGCAAAATTTTGGCCTCTATCGGTATCCACACAAATTGACAAACTTGAAGGATCTACTTTAGTCATTGATAAAACTAGTAGAGAGAGAGAATGAGGAGTGGTTCTTCTTGTGCTAGCAAGAGAGTTATTATATATATATTCACCTCCTACATAAAGGTATTTATAGAGCTTTAAAGGCTCTAATCCTAATTTGGGTCAAGTTGTAATTATCTCATAATTACATATAACCCCTTTATTAACCATTAATTGTAATAAAGTCCCTAATTAACTCTTAATTAGGTTTTTAACCCAATTAACTCTTAATTGGTTGTCTCTCTTTTATCCTTTACTTTTCAATCAATTCTATTGTGTGTGACCCTATAGGTTCAAGCAAACCCGGTTGTAGGCATTCGATACTAACTACAAGTAGCATCTTAAATTAGAACTCTTTCTAATTTAGTTTGAATTAGAACTCTTCTAATTCTCCCTTTATGAAGAACAATTAATATATTTATATTAATTTCATTCTTCGAACTTCTACTAATCATGAGTGACACCTAGCTGCATATCATGATCAACCTCTGGATAGCACGAAGTAGGTAAAGAACACATTCAGTCTATAGTTGCCATGTAATTCAATCATTCTATCGTACAATGCCCCCAATTGATTTATTAGGGTATGGAATTACTGTCAAACCCCTAATTCAATCTTATGTGTTCGATCTTAGGACTATGAATCTTAATGATCAATTAGAAACTCTTTTCTAATTGTCATTCTGCCTTGGCCAATGACTCTTTGAGTCATATCCCAGAAGATCACATAAGACATTCTCCCTTTAATTACTAAGGATGACAGATTCTATGTTATACACTCATAGATCTCCATGCATGTCTAACTATGTCCAACAATACATATCCAAGTTACATGGTTAGTAGATGAATATGTTGTATAGTTAAAGCATAGAAATCCATGCACAAGACAACCATGGTGTCTCAAGTCTAAGGATCAGTTGCATAACTATAACTTTAGGATTTAACATTGACAGGTATGTAAAACTCCATATGAAAAATCCTACGTTAGTTAATGGTCACGTTCAGTGTACTTGTTCTCTAACAAACACTCACACACCTGCTTCAGTGTCCCTACACTAGTGACTTGGACGAGTCACCTCATATCAAATATGAGTAAACATAGTGTGTGCTAGTCTATCCAGATTACATAGTGCCCACATAATAATCCTATGACTAGGAACATTTAAGAGTTAAGTACTAAGAAGTATAGGTCTCCTCTTCTCAACATCTTGAACAACTATCTTCTTAAGTTATACTCTATGGACTATATCATGTATATTAAAATGAAATAAAGTAGAAACATGATAAATAAACTTGCCCTTTTATTTAATTGAGTAATGAATGTTGCTAGTACAACCCTAAAATATCATCTATATAATTGGTCTTAGAGCATACTACTAACACTATGGACTTCCACCAACGGCTTCGCGTACGTCGACACACTTTATGGACTCAATACCAACGGAGTGCGTATCCAAAACACCGGGTCTTGCACCCAAGGGATAGTCTAGCCCTTCTTCCAAACCCCGACCCTTGTTTTCAATATGTTCATGCTATTCTCATGATATGATGAACATGATATTGGAATTGCAATTGTACACTACATTGCATATGCACGAAAAACATCACATCCTTGGGCATGTGACATGGGTGTGAGTGTGTGCATGGTTTTGATCAAACACCATTCTTGATGAATGATGCGTGGGCTCAGGAAAGTTGGACCAAGGTTCGACTGGGCCGCACGGGTTTGCATTGAAATTAAGGGACGGGTGTTTGTAAGAAGGGATAGATCCTCACACGGGTACAAGACCCGGTTACTTGGTTAATGCACTTGCCTGAGGTGAAATTTCAGAAAAGTGTGGAGGCGTATGCGAAAGCTTGAGGTGAAATGTCCTCGAATGCCATGGGGGTTGGTAGTCCCTTGGTGGAATGTCCATAAAATACCCACCCAAGAAAGACCCAGAATATATAAATTGTCATTGGATGTGCAATATCAATGGCGGAATCTTGGAATGCCCTGATGTATACGCATGGCATTGCATGTGGTATGGGAACCAGTGGAGGGCTTGGGTTGCATTGCAAGTGTGAGTCTCATCTCATAACATGGCATAGCATTGTGACATTCATTTCTTGAAGTTGTGTATTCTTGGATGAATGCTTGTAATTAAAAATAGGGATATTCAAAGTATGTATATGTAATTAAAAATAATAATAATAAAATAAAATTTTTAATTTCTAAATGGAGAGATGTGGGAATTTGATATTTTATTTATTACATGTATACATACTTTATATAAAGATGGGGTAACTCACTATCATTATAAATATGTCAAACATCTTTGTATTTTATCTTAATAAATATTGGATAATTTTTTTAGAGGGAATTTATTTTTATAAATCTCACACTCTCCATTATTGGTTTGTAGGTGATGTAATTAATTTTGCGTGTTGGCTTTAGTGTCTTTCTCTCCATCTAATGAAATTAATTACAGAATCACTAGTATAAACTTCCTAAAAAGATAATGTTGGGTAATTGCTAGTATGGGCTCACTTCTCTATCTGAAGGGGCTTATTATGCAACAATTGACACAAAATTAAATAATGATATACACTTTGCTATAAATAGCAGTATCTTCTCTATCTGGGTCACTACTATTATTTATAGGACTAAAGTTAAATCAGCTATTTAATTTTACTTGTCATGGGTAGTGGCTAGAGAGTAAAGTTAATAGGCAATGGCATGTTTGGACAAATGATGGATATTAGACGTCCTCCCTATCGAGGCATGTTATTTTCGGTGATTCAGGCTGCTAATTTAAATTTTCAATTCATTTAGAAATTGATAGAGGGAACCAAATTGAAATTTGAATTAGATGTTTTTTTTTTCCATCATAATTTTCAATTATGTGATTTTCAGGCTTTGAAATGGGTTTATTCAATCCTTTTTTTGTCATACTTAAAGAACACAAACTAACTAGACCAAACTATATAAACTGAAAAAGAAACTTGGAAGTTGTGTTGACTGTAGAGGAGTACAATTTTGTGCTCACAGATCTTTGTCCAGATGAACTCGATGAGGGGGCAACCGAATAAGAAGTCCAGGCTCACCTAGGTGGAAAAAGGTTGATGAGATGGCACGGTGTTACATTTTGGAATCTATGTCAAGTGTGCTACAAAATCGACATGAGCTCATTCCCACCACCTACTACTTGATTATGACCCTCAAAGAAATGTTTGGGGGTCAAAGTCGTGCACCTAGGCAAGTTACAATGAAAGATCTGATGAACACAAGCACGCCTATGGGGGCACCAATAAGGGATCATGTTCTAAAAATTGTGGGTCTTCTTAATGAACTGGAGATCCTAGGACCTGAGATTGACGGGGAAACTCAGGTTGATATCATACTCTAGTCTCTACCAAAGTCCTTTAAACAGTTTTGCCTTAATTACATTATGAATAAGTGTTTTTATTCTCTGGCAGAACTCTTTAAGAAACTCCAAGCAGTTGGAGGTCTCTTTCAGCATCAACTTCATGTTTATGCGATTAAGAAAAACTCTACTTCTAAGTCGAAAGGCAAGAAGAAGAAGAAAAAAGGCTCAAAAACAGGTTGTTGGCACTCAGGGAGTAGTGAAAAAACTTAAGGGCAAGTGCTTTCATTGTAAAAACAGTTAGGACACTGGAAAAAGCAATGTCTAGTCTTCCTCAATAAAGTGAACAATCCAAGTAAATCTCATTTACTAGTTGTTGAATCATGTTTAGCGGTGTCATCTACCGGTACCTAGTGTGTAGATACCAGAGCCACTAATCATGTCTGCAAATTCTTGCAAGATTCTAGGAAACTAGGCAGCTTAGGGATGGGGAGATTTATCTCCATATAGGCAATGCTACGAGAGTGGAAGCAGTTGTTGGAGGAGATTTACATTTGTGTTTTAGTAGAGAGGATTTAAAATTTGAAAGATTGTCTTTATGCACCTGATATTAGAAAAAACTTAGTTTTGGTTTCTAAATTAGTTATGGATGGATATAATATTTATTTTAATAACTCTGTGGTTATTAAGTATAATAATCATTTTATCTATTCTGGTTCATTGGTGGATGATCTTTATATTATTAATCCTATCTCACCTACACTGCAATTAACTGAAATGAATAACACTAGTGCTTCAAGTAAGAGAAAAGAACCTTCTAAAATGAACTAAAGTATCTTTGGCACTTACACTTGAGTCATATTAATTTAAGGAGGATTCAAGGATTGGTTGTAAATGGACCATTGAGTTCATTGAAAGTGGAGGCACTTCCATTCTATGAATCTTGCTTGGAAGGTAAAATGACCAAGAGGCCTTTGGGATATAGAGCAAATGATTCGTTGGCATTGGTTCATTCTAATTTGTGTGGACCTATGACTGTCCAAGATAGAGGAGGCTTTGAATATTTCATCACTTTCGTTGATGATTATTCAAGGTATGGATACATTTATTTGATGCACCGTAAATCTTAAAGATTTGAGAAATTCAAGGAGTTAAAGGCTGAAATGGAGAAGCTTTAAGGCAAGTATATCAAGACATTGCGATCTGATCATGGTGGTGAATACCTATTAGGAGAGTTTAGGGACTACTTATCAAAGGTAGGGATTACATCCCAGTTGTCTACACCTGGCACACCATAGCAAAATGGTGTGGAAGAAAGAAGGAATAGGACTCTTATGGATAGGGTGAGATCTATGATGATTTATTCAGTTTTACCTTATTCTTTTTTGGGATATGCCTTGGAAACTACGGCATATGTTCTGAACTTGGCACCACCTAAGTTAGTACTTACTACTCCCACAGAACTGTGGACTGGGTGTAAGTCTAATTTGCGGGATGTTCGAATTTGGGGGAGTCCAGCACACGTGTTGAAAGGGAACGCAGATAAGTTGGAATCGAGAATAGAAGTCTATTTTTTTTATAGGATATCCAAGAGGAACAAAAGGTGGTTTTTTCCATAGTCCTAAGGATCAGAAGGTCATTGTTAGCACCAATGTCTGATTCTTAGAGGAAGACTACGTGATGGATCACAAGCCCAATAGTAGAATTATTCTCGAGGATTTAAGAGGATATAGCTCAAGGAATACTTCTTCAATACCAACTGGATAAGAGGAAACATCCCACGAAAGAATAGACGATATCCCATTACCTCGTCATAGTGGGAGCAATATCGATACTCGTACAAAACTTGCAAAACATGTCATTAATGATACAAAAATTCAGACAATGCCTCATCGTAGTGGGAGGGTTATTTGTCAACCCGAACGATATACGTTCTTGGTAGAGTTTTTTGACAGGATCCCTGAGGAACAAAATTTCGATCCCTGGACCTACAACGAAGCACTCCAAGATAAAGATGCAGAACTTTGCCAAAAGGTTTTGATGTCTAAGATGGATTCCATGTACTCCAATCAGGTTTGGGAACTTATAGAACCACCAGATGGGATAAAACCCATTGGATGCATGTGGATTTATAAGAGGAAAAGAGGACCAGATGGTAAGGTGAAAACCTTTAAGGCAAGGGTTGCTACAAAAAGGTTTACTTAGAAAGAGGGAATCGATTATGAGGAGACTTTTTTCATACGTAGTTATGCTAAAGTCGATCTGGATTCTCCTATCCATTGCAGCTTGTCTAGATTAGGAGATTTAGCAAATGGATGTTAAGACAACATTCCTTAACGGGAATCTTGATGAGTGCATCTATATGGTGCAACCAGACGGATTTGTATCAAAGGGCCAAGATCATCTAGTGTGCAAGCTTAAGAGGTCCATTTATGGACTTAAGCATGCATCTAAGTCTTGGAACATTCGTCTTGATCAAACTATAAAATCTTATGGTTTTGATCAATGCCCGGATTAGTCTGTGTATAAAAGCGTGACGAAAATGTGGCGGTGTTCCTAGTACTTTATGTGGATGATATCTTACTCATAAGAAATGATGTGAGGATGTTATCTTCTGTTAGGGTATTGTATAGTTATCCAAGCAGTTTGATATGAAGGATTTGGGAGAAGTTAGCTACATCCTTGAGATCAAGCTTATGCGAGATCACAAGGATAGCACGTTAGGCTTATCTCAGGCTACCTATATCAATACCATTCTAGCCCGTTTTAGCATTCAAGATTCCAAGAAGGGATTTTTTCCTTTCAGACATGTATTTTCTCTGTCAATACGAGAGCATGAATGTGGTTCCTTATGATTCGGCAGTGGGAAGTTTCATATATGCTATGTTTTGCACTAGACCTGATATCTATTTTTTCGTTGGCATGATTAGTAGATATCAGTCTAAGCCTCAGCAAGAACATTGGACTATGGTAAAATATATTCTCAAGTAACTGAAAAGGATGAAAGATTATATGTTGGTTTTACCAGGCAGATAGTCTAGTATCCCTCAGGTACACAAACTTTGACTTTCAGTCAAATAAAGACTCCAGGAAGTCTACTTCAGGATATGTGTTTACTGTAGGAAGTGGATCCATAAGTTGGAGGATTATCAACCAAACTTGTATTGCTGATTCCACTATGGAAACCGAATACATGGCAGCCTCTAAGGCAACCAAAAGGCAGTTCGGCTCAAACAATTCCTTACAGATTTAGAAGTGGTACCTTGAGTAAGATTGGCTATTACACATTATTGTGACAATAGCGGAGTGATTGCTAACTCAAAGGAGCCACGAACTCAAAAGAAAGGTAAACACATTGAGCGTAAGTATCACCTTATATGAGACATCGTGGGAAGAGGTGATGTATTGGTGACCAAGATTGCATCAACAAATAACCTGGCATATCCCTTCATGAAGAGCTTACCAAAAATGACTCTTGACAGTCACGTGGAGAGAATGGGAGTTAGATGCATAGTAGCATGACTTTGAGTATAAGTGAGAGAATTGATAGAGTAATATACTAAAATTTTGCTTTTTGTAGTGAAACTCTGTTTATTATTCAATAAAAGTTCTTCATTTCCTATTTCAATGAGAATTTGTGTGGGTAAAATGTTTGCATTATATTAAATATATGTATATATGTGTGTCTTTAATTTTACATTGTAGATATTCTAGTGTGTAGAGATCGAATTATACATAGAAAATTAGATTATTGAATCCTTGTATGATATGAGTAAAGGTTCACAAACTTAGATGAAATTGGACACACCATCAGTAAAATTGTAGTGCAATCTTCTGGTATAGTCTATCTTGGCTATATGAGACTATCTGATGTCTTAGATTGTTGCACTAGTATACTTTGTATATTGAACAAGACCATTATTGAGGTTATTATCTTTTTACTGACTAAGAAAATAAATACCTCATGGTTATTATGATTGCTTAAGCTCTTAATCTCGAGATATTTTTAATTGACACGTGCATATAGTGATTGTTACTTTAATTCATCAAAAAGTGAGATTCATATTTGAGACAACAAACTCGATGAATTGAGAGATGATGTTATTTGCATGGTGAAAATTAATTATTAAAGGAAACCATGTCCCGTTATTTAAATGGGTTGATGATGTCCTCTTGATGAAGCTTATAAGTTTTGTCCATGTCAAACCTTGCAGGTTGATTTAATTGTCCAACATGACAAATAAGTTGAGTGGTAAGATCTCAAGGATAAAAAGATATCAATTAAATATAATTGTCAGTAAATTAATAAATGACGGACATCGGTAATCTTAAACGTTGGGAAATTATTATGCATATAATAATGAGGAGTTCAAAATATAATTTTGAATAAGGTTTGGGAGATCAATAATAAGTTTTTACTAGACTAATTTATTATTAATGGACCATAGAATGTTTGTTCTGAGTTGGACATAGAATTCTTAGGCCCATTAAAATTTTGACCCTTATTTCTCCTTAGGGTCTCTACTGTAGCCTATAAATAAACGCACTCCTTGGTTTTCTCAGTCATAACCTTCACCTTCACATTTAAAAGAGGCAAAGAGAAAGCAAGGGAGAAAATTCGGAGGATTGAAGCCCACACTGCGTTCAAATTTTGGCATGGAAGAGTATACAGTAGAGGATCGTGAGGTCCATTGAGTCTGCTATTCGATATGTATCTATCTTTGTTCGTGCGGATCTGCTCATCAATGGTAAACCCTAATTTCGCCACGTAGATTTAATAAACAAATTTATTTTTTTTTGTATTATATTATATGCATCATCAACGATTCTTGTGATAATATACACATGTTGATATTTTTTTTGAGATCATGTATTTTAAGTCAATTTTTTTTTAAAAAAAATAGGTAGAAATTAATTTCAAATTATATAATTAAATAAAGAAAATGAAATAAAAAATGTTATTTCCTATACTGCGATCAATTTTATATTTTACCGTGCCTTCAGACACGAATTATTGCTAGTATTCAAGTATTTTGGAATTGGATATAAGTATCACTTGCTCCTGAGCACCCTTAATAGTACTTTTTCTTGGTGGTTTGCATGCTCTATTCTTTATTTGACAAACCCCTTTAACTACTTCATCTATTATGTTCGGACAAAATCTACATGGCATTTGTTTTTGAGAATATAAAATGATTCACACAGTTGGGGAACAATGTCTAATTTTTTTGTTTGAAATCTAGCCACTATTGGTATTTAAAACAATATCAAACAAATTAAGAGAACAATGCAATGATACTAGACAAGTAAGCTAAGGTTGGGACCATAGTGTAGGGACGCTTAGTATAATTTTCTTGGAAAAGTATATAAGTTCGGATCACACTTCATTATGGTTTGTTTATTCACTTGAAAATTTGTTCAAATTGCTTTGCCTATAAATTCATAGAAAAATATGTTCATATATTTGTTTTAAAAGTGTCTTGTAAATAAATATACCTGTTTACACCCAAATAATAAAAGATCTAGAGGTGACACGTGGCAAGGGCAAATAGCCAGGATCAAGTTAGAAAAGATTCAAGGGAGACAAGACAAATAAGAATAAAAGGGTCTCCATGGATCTCGGATAATAAAGAGACGTGACACCATGAACTAATGGTTATAGACAGTTCGATGCACAATAGATGATATTGGAAATAGAGTTCATGATTACTAGACTCGTAGTCGAAAAAGATGGCTTCGGTGGTTAATGGCCTAAGCTACAAAAAAGGGGGTCTCTTGATCACACACATACAAAGTATACTAGAGCCTTCCTCTACACTATTTAGCTTGGTTTATTTCTCCTATATTATAATTGTCACTCCAGTGATCTCTTTCTGTTTTATGCCAAATATAGTAGCTTAGCTAGAAATTCCTTTATGCCGCTTACATTACTATCTTTTTTCCAAGTTATTTCAAACTTTTAATTCGTTTGCTGGCTACTAAGGAAATTGTTTAAGTCCTTGATCTCCAAGGTAGAGAAAAGAATCCAGAAGTAATCTTATGCTTCATTTTAATTACCTAAATAGTGACAATTTTAGAATCTCAAGTCGGTTCGAGTAGGTAAGGTCATAGGTGTTTGAAAACTAAGTCCTCTAATACTTTGGCACGCCCTGTGGGACTCACTATAGTAGCAATGGCATCGAAAAAAGCCAAGTCTGGTTCGACAGACATACCTCTAGGGCATGAAATAGTTGAAGAAGGTGAGTCTGGTGTTCCCAACTTTCCAAAAAAGTTGCGTCAACCCAGAGGACAAGAAAATCGAGAGTCCGACTTAGAGACGTAGGCCTCAATAAAGGCAATTTCCTAGGAAGTTTCTCAACAAGCATTGGGATTCATCAATGGCCTGTGAGATCTAATAAGAGAAGAATTTGTTCATACCAGAACAGTGTTGGAACGGCTATCTGACACAATGAATAGACCAGGGGTCGCAATGCAACAGTCGCTAGCCCCAACAAAAGCACCAGAGCTAGTGTTTCCTCTGTACATGCCGCCACCAAGAGCAGAGCAGGCCAAGAATGGCCCAAGAAGAAATAGTAATCCTATTTTTCAGGAGGATTTCCCTCTTATTCCCAAAATTGAGGGGCAAATAAGGCAGCTGCCAATTGTATTCCCAGCGGCATAACATGTGGTCATGAACAGAGATCAGCTGGATGAGATTATTTAGGAGCATATCGGCCCTGCCATAATACAGGTCACTAGGCTGACATACCAAAAGCCATACCCCGACTAGGTGGATAGAGAACATGAATATCCACATGGTTAAAAATTCCTAGTATTTTTCATGTTCTCGGGAGAAGATGGCCAGTCCACTACACAACACATTGGGCGATTCACCGTTCAATACAGCTAGGCAGGGGAAAACGAGTTCTTGAAGTTGAGGCTATTTGCGAACTCCTTGACCGAAACAGCATTTTGATGGTACATTAACTTTTCACCTCACTCGGTGTTAAATTGACAGTAGGTGAAAGACGAGTTTTATGCACAATTGTATTGGACAAATCTCAAGGTAACAACAGACTCAGCCAGCTTGTACCAGATGATTGGTGAGACGAGGGAGCAATACATTGCTCTCTTTAAGAAGGCCAAGAACAAGTGTAGAGTAGCCTTGCCAGAAATAGAATATGTGTGCATTGCCCAAAATAGCCTCAACTTTGAGCTGTAGAAGAAGTTCAAAGGCATGGAGTTTAGCGACCTTTTCAAATTGTCAATGCGGGCAACACGTTACGAGTAGATACTCTGCGAAGAGCTAGACCACATGAATGTCTCTAAAGGCACTTAATATCGTGATCCTAACACTTAAGTACTCATGGTCGAACAGAGACTAGAGTGTGGAGGTAAACGTGGCTGAGATCTTGGCTAGACGCCCATATGTATGCCAAGCCCTGGCTAGAGTTGCAAAGAGTAGGGCCAAACGTAGACCTCAGCAAATGCCGAGAAGGGGGCCGATGACACTAGACGGAAATACTAGTTCGATTTTTAGAAGGCCAATTAGATCTTTGATCACCTTTTGGCTGACGGCATTGTCAAGCTGTCATACAGCCACAAGATCCCCTTAGCCTCGGAGTAGTAAGGAAAAACCTACTGCAAGCCATTCTACAAAGAACAGTGTGGTGTTCCAAAACACCATCTAGGACGGCCTAAACAAGTGACACCTAATCTTCGACAACAAGGGAAAATCGGAGATAGGAATTGGCAAAGACCCCTTCCAAAAGACTTCTACCATTAACATGGTAACAGTGGGGCGCGAAAGAAGGTCAACCTTGGCGAAGAAAGTACAAGAAATATTGAAATTCTTAGTGGAAAGAATGATATTTCTCCTAAGGACGAGTCATTCGAAGAAGATCCCTAGCGCAAATTTGGGTATTCAGCCGCTGTGCAAGAAAAGCTAGATATGGTGAAGAGGGGCTTTTGCCCTAGGTGCAAAGCATGTTATGAGCTTACTCCTAACGAAGAGGAGCGCGAGAAGGCGGGCAAGAGGCAACGAAAAAGGTGGCATTATAAGAGCACAAGTTAGGATAGACCTTGTGGCCATTGTGAAGGCAGGACAATGAGTACTAGTCTAGAAAATTTATGAGGACGAGCTACAACAAACATGGCAGATGTGACAAGGACCTTACAATGCTCCCGTGGGGCAGGCTAATGGTAAGATATAGGGAATTTGCCACAAGACTGACCCTAGAATAGGCCGCAAGGGCCAAGAAGGATAAATCCAACAGAACCCCTAAAAGGTGGGTGTTATGTGGCTCAGCATCTGAAGTTCCTACAGTACCACCAGCCACCTCCAATGACAAGGACTCAAAAGAGGCGATGGCAGTGCATCCAAGCAGACATGCAAAGGTGGGAAAAGGAGCAAGAAAGGCATGCCCAAGAAGAAAGGGAATATTTTTGTCGAAGCTACCCCAGGTCAGTGGTGATAAAACTAGAAGGCGATCCATCACCACCTTGACATTATGTATTGGCACCGAGGAAAGCTATGGCCGCAAAGAAGGGCAAACAAAAGGGGAAGCCAGAGGAGGATGTTGAGGAGTGTATGGTGCGCAAGGTGGTGGATCTCCTTAAGGCTATTCTGAATATCCCTCTTGAAACATGCAAAGCAAGAAAGAAAGATGACACAAGCAGCGGTGAGGATAGTGACGACTCCAATCCCATCTAGTTTGTTACTTTGGAGCGCTCAACCTCAATCAATTCACTGTGCATGTTGCCAATTGCAACCTGAGTCGTTGGAGGGAGATATCGAGGAAACTGAGGTTATGGGGTTTACCTTTGTAGACAAAGCTTTCCAGGTAAATAAAAGTCAACAGGGGCAATATGAGATTACAAAAAGACACCAGACCACCCTGGATGGGGTAAGACCCTACCAAGCCAATGATGCAGCACCTCAGACCGTTATACTTACAAGCTCACTTGGAAGGCAGGCCTTTCAATCGAATTCTAGTGGACAACAGTGTGGGCGTTAACATCCTCCCAATTGTAATGATGAAGAAACCAAAAAAAAGGGAAGAAGACATAATCCTTACTGAAGATTCCCTTGGTCTGTCAAAATCGAACAAGACACACAAGATTCACATGGTCTGTTAGGGGTACCCATGGTGTCACTACCACCATGGAAGTTAAAATTTGATGGGTCACGGATGCGAACGTTTGCTAGATCTTGGGTCATCATAATATCACCCTCAAGGCCGCGAAATGCACTTTCATTCGAATTAGAATTTGAATACACAAATAATCAAGCCGAATATGAAGTACTAATTATTAGCTTAAAAGTCCTACTAGGATTAGGAGTGTCCATCATGGAAATAATGGGCGACTCCCAATTAGTGATCGATCAATTAGCAGGTAGCTTTCAATGTAAAATTTGGGAGTTATGCTTGTTCCATTCAGTTGCCATGTCTCTTTTATCAAATTTTGATGATGTGATGCTAAGACTGATCCCACGAGGGTTAATGGTCAAGTAAATAATTTGGCACAACAAGGATCCGGTCTAAGGATTCCTGATTCGTCATCAAAAGTATCGTTTGTTTATCTATATTGAATGGCAAATTACATTATTTTGGAGCTATTAAATGAATTATCTCTTGAAATTATGATGTGACTGGTTTTCTAGTGTTCGATGAATTTATCAAGTAAAAACAGGTGAATTGAGCTAAATCAAGATACTTGGTGTAAAACCCGGGAAAATTTGAACCTTTTCTGAAAAAGGGCAAAATGGTAATTCTCCACCCTTATGCGTATTTGAAATAATCATGTTCTACACCTCGGATGAGGAAACGGAGTGCGCCATTGGATTCGCAACGCGAAATCTAGTAATCACTAGAAATTTCGTCGAATTCCGAGATAGTCGGATTTTTGCACGTCGTTCGAGGCGACTGCGTGGTGAATGTAATTTTAAAGGTCCCCAATAATAGATTTTATAAAATTTCCTTATAATTGGATTAAAGTTCCAATAAAATTAATTTGGACTTAATCCAGGACTTAATGAATCGTTTCGGGACGAAAAACGGACCCGAAAGTCGAAAATATGCGGTGCGATGTGAACCGCACATTCTAAGGCTATAAATATCGAAAAATATCTGATTTTTTCAAATTTTCTTCAGCTGAAACCAGTGGGTTTGTTGGCTGAAAAACGTGGGGAGGAGGAGAGAAAAAAAAGAGAGAAATCCAAACTTGTTTCTTCGATTCCGGGAGTTCCGTCGGTCGGAATTCGTCGATTCAAAAGGAAAAGTTCATCTACGCGACGAGGGCTACGCGTGGGTACCAAAAACAACAAGTTTCACCGAAGGTGAACGGGTGGGGGTGTACGAATATCAAGATTCGAGTTGTATTTCTTACCTAAAATGCCTATGATTATGGCTTGGTATATATATAGATATGTGTACATATTTATATGGATATAGTTATGGAATAATGAAGAAAATGGGTAGGTTGTTAGAAAAATTACACTTGCCTATTGGTGGAATTTAGGTAAAATAATTTTATCCTAAATTGGTATGTAGAAATTGCCTATTGGAATTTCTTGAATTATGTGGAAATTGGGCATGATATGTGTTACCATGTTGTTTGCCTTGAAGGTGTTTGACAAAATACCTAAATGGGTTGAAATTGTTATATAATAAATAACATGTTATGCCTTATGTGGTAAATGAAAATCATATGTGTACGATATGATTTATGTTGAAATTGTGAATGTCAGATATATATTTTGATATATCAATTGTTGTAATGAAGCATGGAATTTATACGTTTATAATGTAAATTGCCATGGAATGGAATTGATTATGTTAATTTAGTCCATATGGCATGCATTACATATGTGACATAATGTTATTGCAAGGATACATCGCATTGCATATGCACGGGGAATTCACATCATGAGTGGTGTGTGTGTGTGCATGGTTGTTGTTAATACCATATGTTGGAATGTGGTAGAGACAGTTCATATGACATTCATTACATATGAACCTTGCATGAGAGAAGCAATGGGTCATTACATTGCATATGTACGGAAACATCACATACATGGACATTGTGTCATAAGGATGTTGTGCATGGGTGTTTGTACCACAATCTATGTGGTATTAAATGCATATGGTCATGGAAATTGCTCATTGGCATTATTGCATATAGAGCATGACATTGGTAACTCCATTCATGGACATTAGTCATTAGTGGAGGCATGTGTAGGTGGTGCATGGTTAATCAACACCTTGTTTGCTAGTTGATATGTGGGCTTGGAAATGTGGACCGATGGTCACATGGAGTCACATGATTGCATTGCATAAGGAAAACTTGTGTTGGGTATAGCAAGAAGGGGCATGGCGACTTCCTTGGGTGAAAAGCCCTAAACCACTTGGTTCATACACTTCCCGGGGTGAAATTCCGCAAAAGTGTAATGCTTACGGAGCCAGGGTGAAATTCCAAAATCCGTTGCCCAAAGGAAACACAAGATTTTGATATAAAATATACTCATCCAATGAGTATCATATTTTCCGTCGAAGACGGGTTCATTACACATTGCATTGTGTTGTGGGAGTCGGGAAGGACTCGGGTTGTGTTACATGATTGAGTCTCATCTCACTCATAGCATGTGGTACACATTGGCATTCGCATTGTGTGTGTGGGAGCCGGGAAGGGCTCGGGTCGAGTACATGAGTCTCATCTCATTCATGGGGCTTAGGTAGCCCGGTTTAACATACATGGCATTGGCATGTAAAGAGAGTCGGGGTGGACTCGGGTTGGATGTACATGAGTGGATTTCATCTCATTCACGGCATGGCTTAATGGCATTCCATCATTGAATTGCATTCTTGATTGGAATAGTTATGGAAATTATGGATGTTGCATGTGAATATTTCATGTGCATATAGGTTGAGGAGTAGCCTCTGTAGGAATTTCTCTACTGGGCGTTGGCTCACCCTATACGGGAACAATTTCAGGTGCGGGAGGTTCACCGACGCACGACTCAAGTTTGGGCCCTCATGGTTGAAGAAAGGCCGACATGTGGTCTTAGCCTTATTTCATGTGAAAACATTTGAAATATTATGTCTTTGGCATGTAAATTAAGCAAATTAATTGTAATAGAATATATGTGAATAATTGTTAATCTAACCTTGTATGTTATATAAGTATGGTTAATTGGACCCAGTGTGGCCAATGTTTACTTATACATGGACTCGGTGCGGCCATTGCTTTATATTTGACCTCGGATGGGTCTGGTAATTGTGTATTGCACAGGTTGGGTATTGGGTAGAGCTCCCCATACAAAGGAGACTCTGCCCAAATTTCGTAAGTTATGGACCCCGGTAAGTGGGGCATAATAGTGTGATATCGAGACACTAGGTATCTATAGGTATTCCGCGGGTTGATGGGTAATCAACGGACCCCCGGATTTTTGGGGCGTCACACTTGGTAAATCACTCAGTTGGTTGGAGATTATAGTAAAGTCAAGGGGATCAAAGTGCTATTGGAAGTCAAAAGGTCAATCCCGATGGAAGTGGACCCAATCAGCATGAAGCATGGATAACTAGGTGCATCCAGACGCAACTCTTTCGTCCAAACGCAATCATTGATGTGCTTTGGAATTGAAAACATGTTGGAATTTGAAGATACATACTACCTTCGTCCGGATGCAATAAGCCAATCCGGACGCAACTTTGAAGATGCAAATTCCAGAGTTTTGGAAGTGTTTGGACATGGGAATGCATGTAGATGATCAATTGACGATACGGTGTGTTACCGTTAGGACACAACTTCTCAGTCCAGACGCGTGTATTGACCAAGTCAAAGCAGACTGACTTCCATGCTTCCATCTGGACATGCCTCCTGACGTTTGCCAAAGTTGTTTAGCCCTAGTAGATCTTTAATTGCAAAGAGAATTTGAGAATTCCCTGTAAATCCCCTTTTTATAAATAGAGAGGAGGATAACCTTAGGGAGTATCCAGATCCTTAGCATTAATTTATCAGTTTTTTGAGAGAACACACATGGCTTATGAGTAGTTCTCCTTCCGCTCATTAGTTAGGGTAAGGTTTTTGGGATTATACATTGAATATCTTATTTATACAATTGTCTTTATTATTCTTAAATGATTTTATCTTTCATGGTTTATCAATTGAATGAATGATTTCTAATCAAAGCTTTATACTCTGTATACTAATTTGATTTCTAATTAGCTAGATTGATTTCTTGGTATAAGTATTACTTATAATTCCCTGCGAGTTTACAAAACTAGTTCTTAAATTCATATTTTCATATCAAACAACTTTTGGTTTTCAAAGTTATATATTCTGGTTGATTACACTGGCGTTGGCAGTCAAATAAGATAAAATATAATTGCATAAATATAATACTTGATATATATGAACAATTCCTAATCCCGAAACTAAAGAGTAGTCTTTTCTTATAAGAATTTCCTACAATTTTAGCAATTCCTCCAATCAAACAACCTTAAAATCATTCTTCCTTTTTACCTTCATGTGATCTTTTCACTCCCTATGGATCAATCTCAAACTTCACTGAGTTGTTCCTACACTTGACCACCTGCACTTGGGTGCAACTTTTGGGAGTCAAGCAAGTTTTTGGCGCCGTTTCCAGGGACTGAAGGATAATAGAAGCCAAAAAGGAGAATTCGCCTTCACAAAGAGCTACTTGGAGAGCCTTATCTTCTAGGTAACTTCATTCCATCTTTTAAATTTTTGTCAATTTTGTGTTAATTTAATTATTAATTTTTCTAATTATTGTTTTTTAATTTTTAGTTATAAATATTTAATTTGCATTCATTAGGTAGTTCATAGTTGTATGTCTAGTGGAGATACTTAAGACTCTGAAATAGAATCCCCATTTAAAGAGTATGTCGGATCAGTAGGTTCATCAAGTTCCTTTGAGTCTAACCAGTCTGTCCTTGCCCCTACTTTCGACCTTAGCAGAACCGGTAATGAAATGGGAGACCCCGCGAATAACCGTGCACAAGAGTTTAACCAATAGGTCAGAACTCGTAGGGACTATCTGCACCTCACTAAGAGCAATGTCCCGTCATGCTTTGTCTTCCCTACAAACGCATAAAGGTTCATGGTAAAACCTAGCACTATTTAGCTTTTACCACAATTCCATGGCCTTAATTCTGAAAATCCTTATATACACATGAAGGAATTTGAGGAGGTCTGTGGAACCTTTCAGGATAGTTCATAATTGGCCAAGCTAAAGCTTTTCCTCTTCTCACTAAAGGATAAAGTCAAGCAATGGCTGAATATTTTAAAGCCACAATCTATCCCTGACTGGTCCGCACTACAAAAAGAATTCTTTAAAAAAAAATTCCCTATTCATCGCACAAATGCCTTAAAATGGCATATCATGAATTTTGCAGTGAAAGAAGGGGGAACATTTTATCAGTGTTGGGAGAAATTCAAAGATCTCCTCCATGCATGTCCTCACCATGGTATTGAGAGTTGGATCATTTTCAGTTTTTTTATGATGTTCTTCCTACCCCTATGCGACAATTCATTGAGATGATGTCTCATGGAGAGTTTATGGATAAAAATCCGGATGAGGCTTTTGAGTTTTTCGATACACTATCTGAGAATTCCCAGATGCGGGACTCAGCCTCACCTGTCGGTTCAGAGAGTGGGTCTACCACTTCCCATGGGGGAGAGTATATGTTAAAGGAAAATGATGATTTTTGGGCTAAGATGGCCGCTTTATCTCGAAAGCTTGAGGCTCTAGAGATGAAGAAGGTTAACGAGGTGTCTGTTGTGCAATCCACATAATGTACTTGTGGGTTATATGCTTTGGTTGGGCATTCTACTTATGAATGTCCCACAATTCTTGCTTTTCAGGAGGTTCTATTGGAAAACTCGAATGCAATCTCCATTTTTCAAAATCCATAAGCCCAACCACAACAACCACCATCACCACTGCAACAACAACAATATCCGCATTATCAGTGACCCCAAAGACTTAGTCTAGAGGACATGCTTAACCAATTCATGCAGGCCAAATGCAATACAATAACCAAAATAAGTAGGCAGACAATGTGTTCAAAGAATTTAAAGCCCAGACTACATAATCATTAGAGGGCGTAAGAGGCCATTTACAAAAGTTACCATAGGCTTTCAATACACAAGAGAATGGCAAGTTTCCTGCCCAACCAAAATAGCCACAGGGTCAATTTCAAGTAAGAAACCCTCCATCCATGGACATCGAACAAGAACATGTCCAGGTTGTCACCACTCTTAGAAGTGGTAAAACTATTGAAAATGGCACACCACAAGCACACATTGAGTCTACCTGTACACCTTTGACCGTGCCTGTCCAAGTCTCCCTTGATGAGACTAAGTCTAGAAAAGTTGAGGAGCCTCCATTCCTTATTTCTGCTCCTTTTCCTCAAAAACTTAAGAAACAATAGAATTTGAGCAACTATGCCGATTATTTACGAGCTTTTCAAGCAAGTAAAAATCAACATTTCACTTCTAGATGCCATCAAATAGGTCCCTTCCTATGCTAAGTTCCTCAAAGACTTGTGCACTTTCAAAAGAAATCAAAATGTTCAAAAGATGGCCTTTTTACTGAGCAGGCCAGTGTTATAATTCAACACAAAACTCCTCTTAAATTCAAAGACCTAGTGTGTCCCACTATCTCTTGTGTCATATGGAACTTCAAGATTGAGAAAACTTTACGTGATATTGGAGCCAGTGTCAACTTACTCCCCTAATCTGTCTACCAACAGTTAGGTTAGGCGAGTTCAAGCTTACCATTCGATAAGAATTCCAAGGGGAATAGCTGAGGATGTACTTGTTTAAGTGGACAAGTTTTATTTCCCTGTGGACTTCATTGTTTTGAACACCCAACTAGTTGGGCATTTAGGGAGTCAAATTCTCGTCATACTTGGTAGACCCTTCCTTGCAACTCCTAATACTTTAATCAATTGTAGGAATTGTGTCATGAAGTTTATTTTGGTAATATGACCATGGAATTGAATATTTTTAATGTCTGCAAACAAACAGGGGAGGATTCTGATTTCCATAAAATCGATATGATCAATTCTATTGTGAAAGATCAATTCAATGCATCTCAATGTTTAGATCCCTTTGAAGACCATGTGAATAATTCGGTTTATGATGGAGGTACTGGTGGATATTCTAAATCCTTACACTTTAATAATTTCTCAAATCTTTCGTAGGACTGGGGATTGCAGCAAGAGCCAATGGCGACTGAGAAAGTATTACTACCTAATAGGGTAAAACGAGTGTTGAAATGTGGTAAGGTGAACAATTCAGATTTGAATCCAAATTGAATATGACAATTGACTGTGAATTTATTTTGTACTGTATAGTAGATTTTTATTTTTATTTTTATTTTTGGTAATATCTTTTGTGTTAAAGTTTGTTTTTGAGTGCTAGGATTTGGTACTGATGTTGCGGCTACAAGTATTCCTTTTATCCCTACCTTGATTATTTTTTATGATTTTTCTCACTTTTATTATTCATTGAGGATAATGCTTAATTTAGGTTGGGGTGGGATAGTTTGTGATGCACAATCATTACCTATTTGTGTGATTTTTATTATGAATTTTTTTATTTTTTTTATTTCATTTTTTATTAGTTCATTTAGTTAGGACATTGCATGTTGGATAGAAAATCAGAAGAGGATGCGGTACATTGCGAGAATCCTAAGCAACATTTTTGATTGACCAGTGTTAATGGTGTAATAAGGGCAAATTTTTGAAATTAAATTTTGAAAAGAAAAAAATGTAATTTGAAATATTTTCCAAATAAACAGACACGCTCGGATGCACTTCTTCCGTTCGGATGCAGCTGCCCAAAGTCTTATTACTGTCTGGACGCACCTCTTAAATGGTCAAATCCTCGAAACGTCAAACAATGAGACCCTTGGGAATCTACAGGCATTAACACTTTCGTCCAGACGCACATACCATCTATAAAAGGCCATCGTCTTCCTTAGACTGCCACATATATAGCAGTTTTTAATGCAAAAGTTAGAAGTTGTGCTCGTTCCATTGAATTGTCATGTCTCGTTTATCAAATTTTGACGATGTGGCGCTAAGACCGATCCCACGAGGGCTAAATGGTCAAGTAAATAATTTGGCACAACTAGGATCCGATCTAAGGATTCCTGATTCGCCTTCAAAAGTACCATTTCTTTATCTATATTGCATGGAGAATTAGATTATTTTTGAGCTATTAAATGAATTATTTCTTGATATTATGATTTGACTGGTTTTCTAGTGTTTGATGAATTTATCAGGTAAAAATAGGTGAGTTGTGCTAAATCAGGATACTTCGTAAATCACCCAATCGATTCGAGATTACAGTAAAGTCAAGGGGATCAAAATTCTATTGGAAGTCAAAAGTTCAATTCCAGTGGAAGTGGACACAATCTGTACGAAAGCCTGGGTAACTAGGTGTATCTGGATGCAACTCTTCCCCCAGACGCAATAACTGATGTGCTTTGGAATTGAAGACACGTTGGAATTTGATGATACATACTACCTCCGTCCGAACGCAATAAGCCCATCCGGACGCAACTTTGCAGATGCAAATTCCAAAGGTTTGGACATGGGAATTCGTGCGGACGATCAATTGATGATACGGTGTGTTACCGTTAGGACACAATTTCTCAGTCCAAACGCTTGTATTGACCAAGTCAAAGCAGTCTGAATTCCTTACTTCCGTCTGGACACGCCTCCTGACGTTTGCCAAAGTTGTTTAGCCCTAGTAGATCTTTAATTGCAAAGAGAATCCGAGAATTGCTTGTAAATCCCCTTTTTATAAATAGAGAGGAGGATAATCTTAGGGAGTATCCGGATCCTTAGCATTGATTTATCAGTTTTTGAGAGAGCACCCATGGCTTGTGAGTAGTTCTCCTTCTACTCTTTAGTTAGGGTAAGGTTTTTGGGTTATACATTGAATATCTTATTTATGCCGTAAAACCCGGGAAAATTTGAACTTTTTCTGAAAAAGGGCAAAATGGTAATTCTCCACCCTTATGCGTATTTGAAATAACCATATTCTAGACCTCGGATGAGGAAACGGAGTGCACCATTGGATTCGCAACGCGAAATCTAGTAATCACTAGAAATTTCGTCGAATTCCGAGATAATCGGATTTTTGCACGTCGTTCGAGGCAACTGCGTGGCGAATGTAAATTTAAAAGTCCCCAATAATGGATTTTATAAAATTTCCTTATAATTGGATTAAAGTTCCAATAAAATTAATTTGGACTTAATTCGGGACTTAATGAATCGTTTCGGGACGAAAAACGGACCCGAAAGTCGAAAATATGCGGTGCGATGTGGACCGCTCATTTGCGACTATAAATATCGGCAAATATCTGATTTTTTAGCCAAAAAATCACTCAAAACCAGTGTGTCTTCAGTGCTGGACGTTGGGGAGAAAAGAGAAAGAAAAATTTTGATCTCCAAGCTTCCCGCTCCGATTCCGGGAGTTCCGTCCGTCGGAATTCGTCGATTCAAAAGGCAAAGTTCATCTACGCGACGAGGGCTACGCGTGGGTACCAAAAACAACAAGTTTCACCGAAGGTGAACGGGTGGGGGTGTACGAAAATCAAGATTCGAGTTGTATTTCTTTGCTCGGATTCCGTCGAGCTAGAAGGGAGAAGTGATCATGTCGACGAGGGCTACGCGTGGGTACCAAAAATGAAGATTTTCACCGAAGGTGAAAAATCGGGATTTGGAAAAATCAAGCTTCGAGTTGGGTTTTCGGGTCTTGGGAGCTTCCTACGGGATTCTCACGCTACAAGAGGTAGGGGTTCTCCTACTTGGGTTGATTTCTTACCTAGAAATGCCTATGATTAATGGGCTGGATATATATATATATATATATATATATATATATATATATATATATATATATATATATATATATATATATATATATATATATATATATATATATATTGCCCTATGTATACATATATTTATATGTATATGGTTATGGAATAATGAGGTAAATGGGTAGTTTGTTAGAAAATTTCACTTGCCCATTGGTGAAATTTAGGTAAAATGATTTTATCCTAAATGAGTATGTAGAAATTGCCTATTGGGATTTCTTGAATTATGTGAAAGCTACGTGAAAATTGGGCATAATATGTGTTATCATGTTGTTTGCCTTGAAGGTGTTTGATTAAATGTCTTGGTTGATGTAAATGTTGTTATTCGATGAAATTGAGATAACATGTTTAAGTGTGTTGAGGTACGTGAATTTATGCACTATGATATGCCAATATATGCTCTTTGATGTATTGACATGGTTAAGAAATATGGTAGTTATATGTTATTGATATAATTGCCATGAATTTGAACATGTGAAGTTGTGAATTAAATTGTCCATATGACATTCACTCCATATGGGACATGACATGGATATGCAATGGTGCATCACATTGCATTTGCACGGAATCATTCATTTCATGGGTGAGTGCATGGTTGACGTCGACACCAGGCTTGGTGATTGACGCGAGGAGTAGTCCAAGTTGCATACATTGCATATGGGACATGGTGAGGCATCACATTCATGGGATGTTAGCATGGGTGTGGGTGTGATTGTGCATGGATGATTGTACCACAATCTATGTGGTATTAAATGCATGTGGTTACGGAAATTGCTCATTGGCATTATCGCATATAGAGCATGACAGTGGTAACTCCATTCATGAATATTAGCCGTGAGTGGAAGCATGTGTGGTTGGTGCATGGTTAAATCAACACCTTGTTTGGTGCTTGATATGTGGACTCGGGAGAAAAGTGGATCGAGGATCCTTTTTGAGGCGCATGGTTGCATTGCATAAGTAAAACTTGTGTCTGGGTATAGCAAGAAGGGGCATGGCGACTTCCTCGGGTGAAAGACCCGGAATCACTTGGTTCAGTCACTCCCCTGAGGTGAAATTCCAGAAAATTGACATGGTGTACGGAACCAGCGGTATGACTCCGAGAATCCTTTGCCCAACAAAGACACAAGAGTTTTGATTTATAAATGGTCGTTGAATGTATAACATCAACGGCGGATTTTACAACACACTGACATCTCATTGTGTGTGTGGGAGCCGGGAGGGCTCGGGTTGTGTTATATGATTGAGTCTCATCTCACTCATGGCATGTTATACACATTGACATTACATTGTGTTGTCGAGTCGGGAAGGGCTCGGGGTGAGTGCATAAATGAGTCACATCTCATTTCATGATACATCAAACACGTTGGCATTAGCATTGTGTTGAGGAGCCAGAGAGGGCTCGGGTTGAGTACATGAGTCTCATCTCATTTCATGGGGCTTAGGTAGCCCGGTTTAACATACATGGCATTGACATGTAAAGGGAGTCAGAGTGGACTCGGGTTGAGTGCACATGGGTGGGTCTCACCTCATTCATGGCATGACATTATAGCATTACATCATTTAATTGTATATTATTTGATGGAATGGTTACGGATTTATGGATGTTGCATGTGAACATTTCATATGCATTTATGTTGAGGAGTAGCCTCTGTAGGAAATACTCTACTGGGCGTTGGCTCACCCTATACGGGAACACATTTCAGGTGGGAGAGATACACCGGCGGATGGCTCCATTTTGGACCCTCATGCTTGAAGAAAGCCGCATGTGGCTTTACTTAATGTTTTGTGTAATTACATGTTAGAAACTATATTTTGGGGCATGTAATGCGTAAAATAATTGTAATAGAACTTATAAAGACTATTGTTAGATTAGCCTTTCATGTTTACTTATACATGGACCCGGTGCGGCCATTACTTTATATTTGACCTCGGATGGGTCTGGTAATTGTGTATTGCACAGGTTGGGTATTGGGTAGAGCTCCCCATACAAAGGAGACTCTGCCCAAATTTCGTTAAGTTATGGACCCCGGTAAATGGGGCATAACAGTGTGATATCGAGATACTAGGTATCTACAGGTATTCCGCGGGTTGATGGGTAATCAACAGACCCCCGGATTTTGGGGTGTCACATATGCAATTGTCTTTATTATTCTTAAATTATTTTATCTTTCATGACTTATTGATTAAATGAATGATTTCTAATCAAAGTTTTGTACTCTGTGTACTTATTTGATTGCTCATTATGGTATGAGTACTAATAATTCCTTGCGAGTTTACAAAACTAGTTCTTAAATTTATATTTTCATATCAATCAACTTTTGGTTTTCAAAGTTATATATTCCAGTTGATTACACTGACGTTGGAAGTCAACTGAGATAAAATATAATTGCATAAATATAATACTTGATGTATATGAACAATTCTTGATCCCGAAACTAAATAGTAGTCTTTTCTTATAAGAATTTCCAACAGTTCAATCAAACAACCTTAAAATCATTCTTCCTATTTTACCTTCATGTGATCTTTCCACTCCTTGTG